>JACYXH010000826.1:3205791-3343291 GCA_026745465.1 Lota lota
ACAACCACACACACACACACACGGAGAACATCCAGAAGGACGTGGGGACAAACAAAAGCATGTTAAAGAGAAGTAATCCCCATTCAAAATTAGACTCTCCAGCGCTGGGTGTTTTGTAAAGAGGATCACATATGACAAGGGCAAAACCTCCTCCGTGAGGAGTGCAGCACAATGGAGCTGTGCACGGCTCGCCCTGATGGGCACGTTACATGAGCGCAGGGAAACAGGGACGCACCACTCACAACACAAAAGCACACGACTACAACTAAACCTCTGCTCTCTTACCCTCTTTCTCTCTCTCTTTCTCTCTCTCACTCCCTCTCTCTCGGCCTCATACACACAGACATACAAACGTAGACGAACACACACACACACGCACCCACACACCAACACCACACCAACTTACGCCACACACCATTCACGTAACTCCTTATTTTTCCATCTAGATAGAGTAACGCTACAGTAGTCTCCAATTCCATTTTCTGGACTAAATCCTCCCTCCGTCTCTCTTCCCTCCCTCTGTCTCCCTCCCCCCAACTCTCTTTCTCTCTGTCTATCGTCATCTCACTCTCTCCCACCATCTCTCCCACGCTTGTCTCCTTCCCACCACTCTCTCTCCCTGCCTCTCCAACACTCTCTCACTCCCTTGTCTCCCTCCCTCCCTCCCTCCCTTCTTTCCTACCACCCTCTCCCTCCTTCCCTCCCTTTTCTCCCTCCATCCCTCTCCATCTCTCTCCCACCCTTGTCTACCTCCTTGCCTCCTTATATCTCTCCCTCTCTCTCTCCTACAGTATCCCTCCCTCCCACACCCTCTCTCTCCTACCATCTCCCCCCTCCCTCTCTCTGGTCCATAGCCTAACACCGCCCTCTAGGTCAGCAGTGTCCCGGGTGGATTTCTTTCTCTTTTTACTGACTGCACACTTCTCTGTATCTCGCCCTACGTTGCCTTGTATAAGTGTCTTTCAATGTCTCTCTTTGTTCTCTTTTCTCTCTCTCTCTCTCTCTCTCTCTCTCTCTCTCTCTCTCTCTCTCTCTCTCTCTCTCTCTCTCTCTCTCTCTCTCTCTCTCTCTCTCTCTCTCTCTCTCTCTCTCTCTCTCTCTCTCTCTCTCTCTCTCTCTCTCTCTCTCTCTTGCTCTCTCTCTCTGTGTTCTTGTGTGGAGTTGCTGACGGAATCCACAGTACAGTAGCTTCCCATTAATCATTAAATGTTACAGCTGAGTACACATTGGGGTTTTTGACACACACAAACACACACACACGCATGCATGCCCACATGTGTCCATGCACACACACACACACACACACACACACACACACACACACATAAACAAAGATACATGTACATTGGTACACAAATAAACACAGTCAAACATATAGTCAAAGACAAACATAGACACACACACACACACACAATCTCGGTTGCCCTGCAGCAAACATACAAAGAGATGAGGGCTGGGTATGAGGGGGTAGAAGGGGGTGGGGGGACGTTCAAAAACACTAACAGAAGGTAGAACGATGACAGAACGGAAACAGAGAGACAGCCACGTAAAAATAAAAAATGGCGGTAAAAGAGCATGCGAGAGCATAAAGTCATTGAAATGTAAACTTCATACGTCTTCCTCAATGACAATAAAAATCAAGAGCCGTGTCTGAAACACCAGACAGTGCTCCCTCCGCTATTCCTGGTTGTGCTGAGACGTCGGGAAAAACGCTGCAGCGGTGAGCGTAGCGGCTTGCGGATCGGCCTCGCCGCGCCACATTACGTCCTGAGCTACGGCTTATCAGAAGAGCGGCGGTGATCCATCGACCACTCACCTTTTTCTTTTTTCTCTCACTTTGTTATTAATAAACTGAACCTTTTCGGCTGGAGGGAAAACAGCATGGCGGTACGCCTTGTTAGTTTGCAGGGAGGCCGTTTAGAGCAAACAACAACATGCCGGCGTTTGGCGCTCTGTGTGATGAGAGCGGATTACGTCCGCTGCGTTGAGAACTTATTTGGTCCATCGTGTCCCCGAGGGTTCTGGGAAGTAATGAAAAGGCTTCTACCTCTCGGTGGCTGTTGTACTGTTCTCGCAATACAGACGCAAACCTGGGGTGGGACGCTGAACACCATGGGTCGCTGCGGTTACCATGGGATGCTCAGTTGTCAAGGCGCAAATGGAATTGAAGTCAAGTCAACTTTATTAGTGTAGCCCTTCATTGCAAGATCATAGGGCTCTCGAAGGGCTATAAGGGCCCCATATCGGATGATGGCCCTGAACCCTGAGGGCGAAGGGAAACAATTTCCCCCAGTGGGAACAGGACTCAACTCCGAGAGAAAGAGACAGAAGTAGCTCCCTAGGATGGGAGCGGGATGGATGCCCGTAGACATAATGTAGTAGTAGCAATGAAATAGCATGTACCGCTGTTTAATTCTGTAATTTTACTCAAAGTATACACTATGTCAGTATACTGTTCCGAACAGTCAAGTTATCAATGGGAAAATGGGCTTTGAAGAGGCCATTGTATAAAACAATGTAGATCTAGATCACATAGACGAATGCTTGTAAATCCATTTCCTTTTCATTATCTCGGAGTGCTGCTTGCGGCTCTTCATTTCACTTTATTTGTTCCTAATTACGACATAAAATCCTCTTTTAAAAACGTAATGGTAGCAAGCTGATTTCAGGATCTAGGCTACGGAAGTGCTGTGTCGGCAGTCTAGAAACTGTAATAATCTACTATTTGTTCACAGCATGATGCTAAATAGACCATATTCAATAACTGCCTGAAAGTTAGGCCGCGTCATGACTTATATTTTTTCTACTTATAAATATTTCAAATATACCCCTGAGAGCACTTTACTGCAAATTTGCTTTATAATTAAGTTGTATTGAAAATACAAACAGTATAACGTGGGATATTTTTCTAAGTCTTGGTGGGAAAGAAGAGAGTATTGCAATTGTGATTCTGAGCATTTTCCCTATTGTGTATTGCTTAATGCTTTTTCAAGTTTGAGTTCTGTTTGACTAACAAACTGTTTGCAATACGTCATCATACTTTACCAAATGCTACTAGAGTCGCTGCAGACAGATTCTCACCTCGTCTGTGAAAACGTAAATGTCAGAGTGCTCAAACACTTAGATAATCTGACGAGACGAGCGCTGAAATATCAGGGGTGGGAGTCTCATTCTTTAGGTAACCATTCCATGCTTTTGGAACATTTCTACATTGATCGTCAGTGATACATTTACATATGATTCAGTCCATGTAGAGCATGATTCCCAAACAAAACTCATTAGACACAAATGTAGAGGCACGTGACTGACCAGCAACAAAATAGAAACCAAGTTCTACCAAGTACACTTAAAAAAAAAGAGTTAACTTTCAATTTGTTTCCTTAAAAAAAAGAAAGAAAAAAAAAGAACCTAACCAACTACAACGGCACAAATTGATTAAGTTGAATCGTGGCTTTAAGATGCATACGCACACACATCCCCATGCCACTTCCCCAAACAGCCTCCATCAGCTACTCTAAACACCACTGCGATGTAATGAACTTTGTTTAACTGTGTGTGACCTTCTCCCCAGTGATGCTGGGTTGTTTTAATTGGCAGCAATTAAAATTATCCATTGAGCCACATTGCTCAAATGTCATAAGGTTTGTGTTACATAATGGTACTGGTATATATCCAGGGTTGCGTAGCGAGTTGGTGATTCCGCACTTGGCGTTCAATTGTGAGCAATTAAGTTTAAATTACATGAATTCGACTTAAAATGGAGCGGTGTTGACGCAGGTCAGGGTAGGTTACCTTGAAGGTGAGAAAATAATAGATAGTGTGTGGGAGAGAGAGAGAGAGAGAGAGAGAGAGAGAGAGAGAGAGAGAGAGAGAGAGAGAGAGAGAGAGAGAGAGAGAGAGAGAGAGAGAGAGAGAGAGAGAGAGAGAGAGAGAGAGAGAGAGTTATAAGTAACAAGAAGGAAAGTCGTAGTGGATTGAGCAGGCCGGTTGAGGAGAGAAATTAAAAACCAAAGTAGTAGTATTTTATATGCAGATGGAGAGGGAGGGACAAAATACCAAAAAATCCAGCAGAATAAAGGGCAGCAGAATGAGATAAAACATCACAAGATCAGTAAGGAGAAAACTGATTGAGAACAGCAAAGGAGAAAAACGAGAGGGAGAAGCAGTGCTTAAAAACAAGTCTTCCAAAACTTTGAGAAAAGTAGAGAGAGAGAGAGAGAGAGAGTATGAGAGAGAGACTGAGTAAGAGAGAGTGAGTGTGAGAGGGAATGATGCAAACAAGGGAATCAAGTGTAGTGGAATGAGTGGCAGATCAAAACAAGAGCAAGGCACTGGGTCAGCAGAGTGTGAAAAGAGGGAGAGAGGGAGAGAGAGAGAGAGAGAGAGACACATACACACGTATAGTTAGAGACATAGAAAGAGGGAGCGCGGGTAGTGAGAGAGAGGGGGATACGGGGATAAGAACATGCAGTGAGAGAAGGGACGGAGAGGAGAGAGCGATTGTTTGTAAGGGGGCGAGATGTTACAAGGTCGTCACTCTTTGCTCTTAGTTTGCAGAAAACAATCACGTCTCACACCCTGCCACTGTACATGGGATCGGGTCATCTGCATGCCCTGTGAGTGTGTGTGTGTGTGTGTGTGTGTGTGTGTGTGTGTGTGTGTGTGTGTGTGTGTGTGTGTGTGTGTGTGTTCTTACATGAAACAAGGAACAGTAGAAGTGAGGTAAGGAGTGAGAAAGAGGAGAGGCAATCCAGCGATGACATCAAGAGAAAGAAAGAAAAAAAGAAAGAAAAAGATAGAATGTAGAGGGTGATGTAAATAACAATGTGCTGATGACAGAAGGAGCGAGAGGGAGAGAGATAGAGAGAAAGAGCGAGAGAGAGAGAGAGAGAGAGAGAACGAGAGACAGACAGAGGGAGATTTACAATCAAGGTCGTTAGAGTCAGGGGCTTTCAGTTAATTGAAAGAAACAGTTAACAAAATAAGAATAACATGTATATTACATTAGCATAAAGCCTATATAGAGCACATTGTGCATTCTGAGCTTTATAGTCTATTGTGATATTGTCCAACCAACGGTAAACACTTAATTGTATGTTAACGTGACAGTGAATGAGCGTTTAAGTGTTTACCACGAAACTACACACACCACTATGATATCCTTTGTCCAGTTGAGAACCGCCATCAACTGCAGTCAGTCAGTGCTTACGGGACTTTTTGTTTAGATATCTGCCCTGTTTTTCCCCAGACAGGATTTAACCGAGTGAAACAGAAGAATAGGCTTAGGGATCAATAAAAGCAGATTGAATCCAGCAGTCGTGGAATCCACGTGTTTGAATGAGGATTTAAATCAACAGCAAAAAAAAAGTAGGATTATGATACTTCTCAATGGCAGCGAGGCAGCCAGGTTCAGTGTCCATTTGAATGAACAACAGTATAATGGAGGTTTAGAAGAGACGATTGGTAAATAAAGAATAACGGAGCAAAATGGAATAAAATGAGGATGTGGATTCCCAAAACATAAATGCGGGAGGAACGAGGAAGAAAGAGATGTAGATGCAGGTGTCTGGTCCAGTATGTGGTTTGATTAATTAAAGATCTTTATCGGTCATCTAGTATACACAGAAGAGGGGAAAGTGCTCCAGGAATAGTGAGATGATGTCAAGAGATCGAGACAGAGACAGAGAAAGAGAGACAGCGAGACAGAGAGAGAGAGACTGAAAAAAAAGAGAGAGGATATGCAGGAAGGGATATGGCTCAGAGGGGGTTAATAAGATAGAGAGACGGCAAAAAAAGAATTGCCTGAAGAAGATGGATGAGATAAGATGAGAAGGCATGATTAAATAAGGAAGGAAGCAAGGAAGAAAAATAGGAAAGCAGGAGTGGATGGTTAAAGCAATGCAAGGTAAGGGGAGGAGAGAGGAGGAGGAAGGAGAGAGGAGGTATGGGGAGGAGAGAGGGGTAGGAAAAGGAAACAGAAGGTAAGGGGAGGAGAGAGGAGGAATAAGAGAAGATATAAGGGGAGAAGAGAGGAGGAAGAAGGGGAGAGGAGGTAAGGGGAGGAGAGAGGAGGAGGATGGAGAGGGGAGGTAAGGGGAGGAGAGGGGAGGAGGAAGGAGAGGGGAGATAAGAGGGAGAGAGGAGGAGGAAGGAGAGAGGAGGAGGAAGGAGAGAGGAGGAGGAAGGAGAGGGGAGGTAAGGGGAGGAGAGACGGTTTGGAATGGGAGCATGGATATGATTTAAGGGGGGAGGTTCTACTTTACAAGGCACTGAAGTAGGGCTCTACCTGTTGGTCCATGAACAAGGGATTTCCTTACTGTACCCTCCTATTACTCTCATTTAGAACACACACACACTTTCATTATCCACTGGTTACAGAATCAACTCATTAAGATTTATTACAGATTACAGATTACACTCATTTTCACTGACAATCTCTCCACTGTAATTGTGTTTGTGTTAAAGTCATATTGTGTGATTATTGCACACAGGTGAGCCTCGCTGTGTGGAGATAAACACACCGGAGCTTAGCTACAAATTTCACTTCCATTATCCATAATAGTTTCCTATCCGCTACCCCTGCAGGGCAGAGCGTACAGTAGCATATGCTTAGCGCTTGAAGCGCTTGCTAATACCTGGCAATATAGGATACGTTACGGGCCACCACCCATCATCCATCCATCCTCAGGCTTTTTATTTTATTTCTACTTTTTTATCTACTTTGTTTCCGATTCCGACAATTCATCCACGGGCTTCATTCTCAGTTCCCCTTCTTATTCCATTTACAAGAAATGTTACATTTACATTTACAAGAAAGAAGAAGAAAAACAGATCAGTCCTGAAAACAGGAACACTGCGCTGGTGTTCGATCCGTCACGTCTCAATACACATGCTCTGGCCGGGAGAGGGAAAGCCGCACCTCCAGATGGTCCAACATGGCGGTGCCCGCCGTGGCGCGAGGGAGCCGGCCAGACGGACATAATTCACAACGCCCGGTGCCATTAATCTGAATACCGATAGAGTGACACCGCTGAGTGCGCTGCCTGGAAACCCCCTGCCCAGCGGTTCACAAACCAAACTCAACCGGGCCCGATTGATCGGCGGCTAATGTGATCTCTAATCCCCGCCTCCCGTCAAACCATGCTGCTTCAGCACAGCGCACACACCGACGCCCACAATCCAAAACCCCAGTGCTGCATCCTTCACCCTACCCCCCCCCCCACCCTTTCCTCTAGGTCCCTTTAGCTGTAGTTCACTTCAGTGGGTAAAAAGCCAAGCCTAATGTATGTCAATCGTTGCAGAGAAATCCACTCCGCTGCCCCCCTTCCCTCCCAACCAACTGTCACATTTGGTGTGCTTGTTAGAGGTAGGACTGTGTGTGTGCGTGTGTGTGCGTGTGCGTGCGTGCGTGCGTGCGCGCGTGCGCGCGTGCGTGCGTGCGTGCGTGCATGCGTGTGTGTGTGTGTGTGTGTGTGATGGTTCCAAGGTTGTTATTTTTTTACTTGGGTACTTGGGATTCAGGTCATAAGTGGTCCGACCCTCAGACCGACCGAGGGGTGGGGAACGGGGGATGGGGGGTCTGAATGACCGCGGCAATAAGAGTGGACAGTGAATAAGGCGAGTCATTATAAAAAGTTACTGGCAGTAAGGAAGAGAGGGAAGGAGTGTAGAGAGAGTGAGAGAGACAGAGAGAGAGACAGAGAGAGAGACAGAGAGAGAGACAGAGAGAGTGGGAGGGAGAGGGATACAGAGGGTGAATCAGAGAAATGGGGGGAGAAAGAGTGATTTTCTTTCTCTGTCACCTAAAAGGTTCCCCTACGTCTACTTCATCTTCCTACTCCATCCATCCCTTTCGCAATCACTCACTCCTACATTCTCTCTCTCTCTCTCTCTCTCTCTCTCTCTCTCTCTCTCTCTCTCTCTCTCTCTCTCTCTCTCTCTCTCTCTCTCTCTCTCTCTCTCTCTCTCTCTCTCTCTCTCTCTCTCTCTCTCTCTCTCTCTCTCTCTCTCTCTCTCTCTCTCTCTCTCTCTCTCTCTCTCGCCCCACAGGTACCCAGGTTTAGACGTCTATTCCATTTCCACCATAAACCCCTGTGCCCGCTTCCTCGCTGTCTCTTCATCTCTTTTCATCTGTCATCAGTTTTTTCTGGGTACGGCACAAGTCGTTTCATTACCGCCCCGACCCCCTCTCTCTTGATCAACTGTAGCCGTCGGCCCGCTTCTCTCCTCCGCCTCTCAGGTGCTCCTGCTGTTTTCCATCTCCGTCTCCCCTGATGTTGTCCTCTCTCAACCCTCTCCCCTCATCTCCCCGTCCCTCCATCCATGTATATCTCCGTTCCTCCCTCCTCACGCGTCTTCCTCGCTGTCTGTGTTTTCTCATTTCACATATTCCTCCATCCCTCTCTTCCTCTCTTCACACACACACACATACACACACACACCGTTCCACTCCTCTTTCATCCCTCCCTCCCTCTCTCCCAGCATGCTGTGGGGCAGGTGTCGTGGCTCATTAGAACATGTTGCACAACAGAGTTTTCTCACTGAGTTCCCCTGCTGTCTCCCGCCATGTCTCCCCCTATGTCTTCCTCTCTCTCTCGCTCTCTTCCTGGTTATTACACCTGTCACGGCCGGAGGAATAACTTGCACACATGCACAACACGCACACGCGCACACACACACACACACACACACACACACACACACACACACACAGAGGATAAAACAAAAGAACGTCAACCCAGCAAGACCAGCTCTCCTGTCTTTCTTCCTCACATCACGGTGTGCCGCTGATCCAAGCTGGCAGCCCAACAGAACCAAGGTCACGCTAGGTGTGACAGGGAAACACAAACACCTCAGCGCAGCATGCTCACCCTGCTCACCTCACTAACTTTGCGAACCTCACGTTAACCGTGTTGCCGTAAGCCGCACAACCGCATGGGCCCAGCGTGCTAACCACGCTAACGTTGCAAACCTGGCTAACCTTTCACTAGCCTCACGTTAGTCGTGTAGCTGTTTGATCCACGTCCACAGTAGCGCGGCATTCTAGACTCGCTAACGTTGCTAACCTTTCTAACCTTACAATAGCTTTACTTTAGCCATGTATCTGTTAGAAACACAAACACACACAGCAGTGAAGATATTAAACCTATGGAGTGTGGGCATAGGATAGCTATTGACCTGGGAGGGTATGACATCTGTCCCAGGAAGTGGCCATGCAAGCGGAAGGAGGGTTATTGGTTTTAATCCCCCAAAAATCAGAGAAATTAGCTACTGTAGGGTCAGCTGCATTGGCCAGGCAAAATCGCATACATAGCTGCTTTGTGTTGGCACCACAGTGTGTGTGTGTGTGTGTGTGTGTGTGTGTGTGTGTGTGTGTGTGTGTGTCTGTGTGTGTGTGTGTGTCTGTGTAGAAATAAGAAGACAAGGGTAATGAAATTTGGCATGAACTCAGATCAAACATCTGAGAGTGAAACACAGAGAGAGAGAGAGAGAGAGAGAGAGAGAGAGAGAGAGAGAGAGAGAGAGAGAGAGAGAGAGAGAGAGAGAGAGAGAGAGAGAGAGAGAGAGAGAGAGAGAGAGAGAGAGAGAGAGAGAGAGAGAGAGAGAAAGGGAGAGAGCAAGCAAGAGAGAGAGAGTGGGAGGCGAAGAGGAAGAAAGAGAACCCTGGCATTGCAGAAAAGCTAAACAGGATTCAAAGCCTTTCACATCTCCTTTGTGTTATTTTTCTTTCATTTCAAAATAATTTGGACGCCCTTTTATTACTGCCCAACTTTGCTTTTGTTTCTCTGTCTACCTGCTCCTCTCGTCCTCTTTCACCTCTCTGCCCCCGACAAAATGGTTATGTGATTTATCACGCCCTCTCTCACTTGCACTCTCTAGTTGCCTCTCGCCCCTCTCTCTCTCCGTGTGTGCTAAGACAAATGGATAGCAGCAAGACTAATGCTGAGGTAGGCACAGTGGTGCTTCAACACGGCTACTGTATTACCTCTCTCATTTACACACACACATTATCTCACTCACCTACGCTGTTTCCGTCTCTCACCCACACACACACACACATATTATCTCACTCGCCTACACTGTTTCCATCTCTCACCTACACACACACACACATACACCATCTTTCTGTCCTTCGCTCACCTACACACATGAACATATGCCCCTCTCACCTACACGCACATTCTATACATATATCTCGCCTAGACGCACAATCGCACTAACACACACACACACACACACACACACACACACACACACACACACACACACACACACACACACACACACACACACACACACACACACACACACACACACACACACACCTTCTACCTCTCTATTACCTGCATGCTCTCTATCTCACCTACACACACATAGACACAACAACAAATACTCACTCTAGTCAAGTCAAGTCAATTACATTTTATTTGTAAAGCCTTTAATCACAGTAAGTCTCAAAGGGCTTTACAGGCCATATTTTATGACACCCGCTTACCTAAGGCCAAGGAAAAACTCCCTTAATTATCAAAGAGGAAACCTTGAGAAGGAACGCTCTGTGAGTGAGCACAGAGCGCACACCACTCATTTCATGCACACATTCTACTGCCTAAGATGCACTAAGATCAAGTGCACATCCAGGCATTCAGGGAAGGTCAACATTGTCTCATCAAGCCTGTTACTAAGAAGTCAGGACAACAATGCTGTGTCCTGCGTATCATTTCTTCATTTGCAATAATTCTCCTTCAATCGAAATTATGAAATCAAAGGACGATAAAGAAATACAAAAAGTCCCATCGTTAGATAGCATTCATAGCAGTAGCATTCAATAAGTAAACGCCAACTTTGGGTTTCTTGCTGGGAATCCTATTGAACCCATTCTCTGTTGTGTACTTAATAATGCAACAGTACCGATCCAAACTCCACATGGAAATCCTTTTGTTCCTTCTCCAATTTCCTGTCAGTTTGTACGCCTCAGCAGCCGGGTTTTGAACTCAGACCGTTTTGGTTTAAAGTTCTTCCAGCGAGGCGTGGGGGCCGCCTAAGGAGTTTTGTTCCGATCGCCTCCTCTTTTTACGACGTGGAAAGCAAGCGTTTGAAGAGGGATGCACTCTGAATGTTCTGTGACCCGTTTGGTGACCATCTCCCCCACCCAGCTTCGTTTGAATCCCCCGAGCGACCACTGAATCAGAACATGCTGGGGACAGAGAGCACATAATATGGGCCTTGTCACACTGCAAGCAAAAGTGGCCCAAATCCGAGTCAGATCAGCTCATGTGTGTCTCTGATCTTTTCAGAATAGTGTGAACAGTAAAAATCTCATGGAACTTGATCTTTTCAATTCAGATATGTGGCCCGAAAACAAGTCAGATTTTTGCAATGCGACCTCGGTGTGAACAGTCACATCGGAATGAATGCGACTTTGACCTCACTTTAGATCCACATTCGACACAATTAGTCACTCGGTGAATACAAACGAATACAAAACGATGATAGACAGCTGCGATGGAGGTAGTCAATGGAGGGACATGGAAAATAGTAGTAATATTGGATGGTGATAATGATCCTTCACCCACAATTTTGTTTCTCTAGAATAGTGCTAGTCCTGCCATGCAATTTCATCAAAACGTGCACAATGTTCAAACCACCTTATTTGTAGGCTACTCCCATGCTGCACTGAAGCTCTGCTGATTGGACGCAAAAGCCACTGACGTCCATTCAGCAATCCAACGTGATATCGGAATATTCCTGTCTATCCTAATATTCCTGTCTACCTATAAATGTCTATCATAAACAAAATAAAAATCAATACAGGCCGCCGCTGGCAAAACAGTAATGGCATCTCCCAAAGCAACGCGCGTTAACGTTAACATTGGTAGAGTAAACACAGCCATAACTGCAGCTATTGCAGAAATAGACTCAATAACAACAACTAAACAAGAACAAGAGTATGCACTTATATGAGGAGGGCGGCAGTCGCTCAGCAGCTAGAGCGGGTTGTCTGGCAACCGGAAGGTTGATGGTTCGATCCACAGCTTCTCCTAGGTAAGTGTCGAGGTGTCCCTGAGCAAGACACAACACTTACTGCTTATGACGAGCAGGATGCTGCATTGTGCACCCGACGACGCCGTCGGTGTATTAATGGTTGAATCTGAGTCAAAAATTGTAAGGCAGTTTGAGTGGCCACAGGTCTGAAAAGCACTACATAAATGCAGCCCATTTACCTCTAGCGGTTAGCGGTAAACGCTGACTTCCGTGGCCTCCAAGTTTATTTTCGTGCGTGTGACGTCTTTGTTCTTGTTCTTTGCGGATCGGTTCGGACTGAGACACGTTCACACTGGACTCTGATATTGACCACATTGAAAACATAATGTGAACAGCCAAACCAAAACATTGGATCTGATCTATAAATCCGAATTGAGCATTAAGGCTCTCAGTGTGAACAAAGCCTTAGTAATGTCCCCATTAACGAGGCCGATTTTCATCAGTTGCGGTCTTCAGGTGTACATGTAATAAAGTGTTTCATCTAAAAAGGTTTTCCATGGCAATCAGACCTTTTATTAGCCCGCTGTAATCAGTAACACCCCTCATCACTGCATTTATTTATTTTTAAAGGGATGGGGAATTGCTCCTTTTTTTTGTCAAATGAAACCCAACGGCTTGGCGCCACCAAGACAAATAGCCTAGAAAGACTTCGCACCAGCTCTTGCGCCGCTTCAGTTTGAGTTTTTTTTTTTTTTTTTTTTGCTTCCCTTCAAAAGAACCGAACAGAACAAAGAAATGTCCCTCTGAAAAGCACCATTATCAAACAGATGGAATCAGCATTGAGGTGCTCCTAACTCTTTGATTTCATTCTCAGTTTTCCACAGACACACACACACACACACACACACACACACACACACACACACACACACACACACACACACTGACACACACGCGCACACACACACACACACACACACACACACACACACACACACACACACACACACACACACACACACACACACACACACACACACACACACACACACACAGGTCCTCCTAACTTTGTATTTCGCTGCTGCTGGCTTCCATGTTGTTCAGCTCAGCAATGATTTTTTTTTATAAATAAATAAGTGCATGATCCACAGGATTCTTCCGGAATCACCAACTCCCGTGACAACCTTGAGCTGTAGCTAGAGGACAAACAACTTGGCACCCTCTTGCTGTCCTTCATCAGACACTTCGCTACGTTATTAGCTGCTTGGTTAGCGTCGGTAGGCGCAGAAGACAGATACACTATCTGCCCATACATCTTTATTAATAGTTAATCCATGTAATATTTAACCAGTGCGGTTTAATATTTAATCACTGTCACAAGAACACAGACACGCAGGGCCCCACATTTCTCATCTAGCATCAACGTTGGCCCGGATTTATGTTGACGGAATAATTGTGGCCAACCGCTTTCTCTTCTCCTCGTTTGGCAATTTACATAAAAGGAACGTCGGTTGAGATTCATTTGAGGTCATTTGGAAGTGAGGTGAATAATGTGGTATGAAATAACCCATGTGTATATTCGGTTGTGATAGACTGTGTGTGCAAACAGATACACACGCACGTCAATGAGGTGGGTGTTGAAATGTCAACCTTTAATTCAACATACTCACACAGAAACACACCACAACACATATCCTTATACAAAGAAAAACAGACACATACCCCCATACACACACACACACACACACACACACACACACACACACACACACACACACACACACATACATAGACACAGGCAGATATTGCCTCATTAAACTATTAATTGATACATGGGATGCTCGCTAAATATCAGTCAGATAAAAGTTTGTCCAATAATGGGACATCTTTATTAATGTTTTATTCCGATAAAATACATTATAGCCGATAATTCGACAACATTTTGCTTCTATTGGCTTAACTATAGGGCTTAACAAGCACTGCATGCTGTGGTGACTCTCTCATTACGGCAAAATGCTGCACCTGAGTAGAGCAATGCGGTGGGGTGAAAACCAAATATGTCCCACTGGTTTTGGATGTTTTTCACAGTTGCCAAGGACAACAGCACGATTGCTATTTGCAAGTGTGTTCAGCTAGGGTTCCACGAGGATGTAAAAAGTCTGCTAGTTTTACCCAGGGAAGGAAGGCATACCAAAAACAAGTACTTGCAATGTATATTCGTTTTGTAGTCGCCACGGTGCACAATAAAATTCCTGCATTAGTGATCATCAATGTACACACATTGAATGTCAGTTTAATCAGTTTTCTATACAGACTGTTAAGTCAGTTTAGCCTGTACTATATATAGTCTGTTAAGTCAGTTTAACCTGTATTATATACAGACTGTTAAGTCAGTTTAACCTGTATTATATACAGATTAAGTCAGTTTAACCTGTATTATATACAGTCTGTTAAGTCAGTTTAACCTGTATTATATACAGATTGTTAAATCAGTTTAACCTGTATTCTATACAGACTGTTAAGTCAGTTTAACCTGTATTATATACAGTCTGTTAAGTCAGTTTAACCTGTATTATATACAGATTGTTAAGTCTGTATCTTTCTAACTAAAAAAAAGTGTAATTCTTTTAATACACCATCTCAGCAGCGCTATTCAGGTTTGATGTCCGGATATTGCATGCTGGCAGTCATTATTGCAAAGCTTGTTGAACGCGGGGGAACTCCAGCTACCAGCAGCTAAACGTTTGGAAGTTAACCTATTTTAGTCTCTGCACAAACAACAACAGCTTTTTTTTCCGGACTTCTTAATGATATATCCTGATTCAAAAATTATGTCGGAAAATATTGATAATAATCGTTCATGGTTTGCTTGACTAGTACTTGTTTACCCGACTAAACATTTCCAATTGCAACCCCCCCCCCCCCCCCACACACACACACACACACACACACACACACACACACACGCACACACACACACACACACACACACACACACACACACAGACACACACACAGACACCACCTCGCTGCTGTGTACACCTTGTCCTCCCGCCTACACTCAGAGCCCCCCCGCCCCAACCGAGCGCTTCTCCACTCCACTGCAGGGCCCGCCTGCCCCCCTACTGGGATCTACAAGCTACCCCACGGCGCGTACAGCAGCTCATCAGGAGCACCAGCCCCGGGGGTCACTGATCCACAAGGACCCCCCCTCCTCTAACAACCAACCAACCACCCTCCACCACCATCACCCCCCCCCCCCCCCCCCCCCCCCAACCCCACATGCCACCACCTGATCCCTGGCTGATCCACTGCCGCAACCGGCTCGAGCCGGTTAGAGGAGCCTCTTTCTCTCTCTCTCTCTCCCTCAGGTGCCCTCTCATCCTCTTTGGAACCAACCTCTCTCACCCCACTACCCTCACCACCCCCACCCGACCACCTTAGCGACCAGCTTAGCGACATGCCTCTGGTTGTTTCTAGTCATAGAAAGAGCGGTCAGATGGTGAGATAGGCTGCGAGACTAGCAGCAGATAGACAGGCAGACAAGCAGAAAGACAGACCAGCAGACAGGACACACTTCACCAAATCTGTGCTACTTCATTATTGCCACTCACCTCTTCCACTAGTTTAAGTACCTTATCCTGTGCACTTACTGTTGTCTGCATTTGTGTTCAAAATTAAATATGTGAGTGTGTTTTGATGCACGGTAATGGTGCTTAAGAGTCATTACTTGGATAATTTAATTAAACTTCACATGGAGTATGTCTGAGATTGAGTCTGCGGTGCCCATAGCTAATTGGTAGTCACAACCACAGTCTGTACATGACCATTTACATAAACATGAACTCCTGAAATACCCCTCAATCTATTCCTCATACCATTATTAATATTCACATCACTGTTTAGCGCCATATTTCACATTCGTCTCCAGTACGCCTCAAAATGTTTCATTTCACAATTGTCAGAAGCATGTGATTTACTCCCTGACGTATTTCACCGTGTCATTCAAGAATTCAGGGTTGCGTCGGTTGTGTATCCAGTTGGACGTGAGAGTGATTTGTATTGCACACAAGCCACAAAAGCCATGCAAGGTTAGGATGTGAATGATAATTAGATGTGGTACAGGTTAGTCCTCCACTAGTACTTACTGTCATGCCCGTAGCCAGCTATGGGGTCACCAAGGTCCGGAGCTCTGTCTTTTTTTTTTCAAAAATCATAACACACATCTCAAAGTGAAAAATAGTCTGAAAAGCATTTAACTTAAACCCAAACTCAGAGATGAGTACATGCTTAGTTCAGTTTAGACTTTATTTTGTGTCCGCTGTGTGTGACATCTAGTGGTGTGGTTTCAAACCCTGGCTGCAGCCCTGCTTACTGTATATCGCTGCTGGATTGGTTGCTTCCAAAACGGATAACTTTGGTCAGGTAGAAGGCCCAGGCAGGTGTATCCTTGGAACTTGGTTCCCTCAGGTCTCTTTTCAATGCAACGCATCATTTGTTTTACAGTTGCAAACACAGATAGGATTTCAAAATAGCTTTCAACAATTTCAAATGTTTTTATTTTGTTTCTATAATTCTTCATTTTGATTAGTATTTTACTAATTTACTCAGTTTGATTAATGTCGTAGTCTAAATACTAATGGAACATTTCCATCTCAAGTTACCAGAGTTAAATTGTTCTTGTTCCGTCTGTCAAGCAGCCAAGAGAAAGGTGTTTGTTTCCTAACTGACACGAGAACATTTCTGAAGTTACAAGCAGCCAATGTTTCTGTCAATCGACAAATCTACTAATTGCTTCATCACCACTTTAAATAAAGGTTCATTTCATACCCGCAATGCTCTTTGATATGTTCTGTTCTTTGCAAGACTAATTCATTAATGACCTTTCACCGAGTTAAGGACGGCATTGATCTTAAATTGTAAAGAAAAAGTGTTTTACTGTGGTGAATGATTTGAGCAAGTGGTCAGCAGAACCTTGTTCATGACCAATAATAATGACCTGAAATACATCTGACTGTCTACATTCACTTTCAAAGTCAGACACATTTCTATTGCATATATACACTTTCCAGTTACACATGTAACACACAAGAGGTGCATACACGCACACGCACACGCACACTCACAGTCATGAATTAGAGAGACACTTGTACTTCAGTCAGCCAATTAACCTGAAACAGAGCAGAACTAAACATTTGGCATTTGCACACAGGCCAGCAACCTTCCAGTAACAATTACTTACTCAGGAGGCACACACACACACACTCTGGCACGCACACGGAAATGATCACACACACACACACACACACACACACACACACACACACACACACACACACACACACAAACACACACCCTAGTGGTTTAACTCACATCTTCTTATGTCCTTTTAGTCATTTGTTCAGCTAATCCAACCACAATATTTAGTATTATATTATTATCATTGATAGATTTACTGTGGTAGGGCTTATACATCGGGATATCACATCACAATGAACACCTCTATTTTGGTAGTATAGGACCATAGGAATGTTATTGGTAGTAATGTTGTTTTGGTCATTGTTTACTAATAAATCATCAAATTATTTGTCATAATGGGGAGACACAGCGTTTCTCATGCCAGACGTTAGATTAGCCAAGGTTAAGGTCTATTTATGTTTCTCTCTCGGAACTCTCTCGAGGCTTCACAAAATGGAGGAGTATCACCAACAAAAAATCCCATGATGCATTCTGATGTACAAGCCCTATTTAACCTGTTAATTACAATAAATGTATATTTCAGAGAAAGAGCGATAAACCCCCTGAAAGCAGACAGAAGGAAGAAAAGTTGATATGTGAAAGGGACATAAAATATAAGTAAAAGTTAAAGAAGAAAAAGAAGGAGAGAAAGTTAGTGGGGAAGGAAAGGGAAAGCGAGACTGAGAGAGCGAGCATGGAATCAGGCAGACTGGCGCGGCGGCAGGCAAAATGAAGCGTTCGCTGCTAAACGACAGCCACTTTATTTAGAGAGATAAACAGATTTGACACCTCCACACTCTTCTTCTCTCTCTCTTTCTCCCTCCCTGCAGTCCCTTCTCTTCCTCGACTTAACACCGTCTGACAACTCCTCAAAAGAAAAAAGGAAATACTCTTTTAGTCTCCCCGATTCTTCTGCCAACTTTCACTTTCTCTTTCTGTCTCATTCCCTCTCATTGGTTCTCTGTGTATTTCTCTGTTTCTCTCTCTTTGGTCGATCTCTCCTTGTCTATGACCCTCTGTCTCAATCGATCTATCCCTCTATCTATCTTTATATCTCTCTGCCTCCCTCTCTCTCTCTATCTCTGTCTCTTCTATCTCTACCTCCCCTTTTCTCCACCAATTTCCTCTCTGATATTAGACAAATTTGCCCCGTCTGGCAAAAAGATGCAAAGAAAATAAAATAGGAATTACAATTTTCTATGTTCTCATGAGCCTCCCCTCGTGTCTCATTCTCCTCCGACCCGGAGAACGAAATGGGATAAAGGAGTAATATGATTGAAGAAAAGGAGGAGAGACATAACATTTGGAGGAAGTCTAAAGAGAGATACTTTTCTATGAGAGATGGAGGATGAGGATGAAAGGATGGGAAGAAGGGGAGAGTACAGGAGAGGTGGAAGGATGGCATGAGTGAGACAGTGTCAGACGTGACGAGAGGGAGACCATAGGATAATAGAAAACGAGAGAGATCCAAAGAGAGATGACAGAAACAGGAAATGGTACTTCACGATGGAAGCTGAAGGGTTTTAGAGTATCTGAAAAGGTACCAATAATGTGCCCCACGCAAACACACTGACACAATGTCAGAATAATAGATCATTGTATAATCTTTAAAATGCATGAATACATTTTTAGAAAGTATTTATAACCATTTTGTATCCTTTTGTGTCTAACCTAGCCAATAATTGGATATACTTAGAAGAAAAGATGAGATAACCCCCTCCCCCCCCCCCCCCCCCCCCCCCCCCAGCATTACACAAAGACCACACAGCACTGGTGCTGACCAGACAGAACATGGGCCTACAAAGTGAATCAATAGTGCTATAACCTTGTACTCAAAACTACCCAGGAGTGACCTGGGTTTGATCCCTGCCTTTGGCCAATAACTACATCCATCCAGCCCCTGCTTCCTAACCCTCTTGTCTCCATGACTCCGCCGAGCTATCCATGACATGGAAAAATAAATGAACACAAATTTTATACTGAGAATACATACAAAGGTCTTTTTTAAGTTTTTCATCCCAGAGCCTAAGGATAAAAGTGAAAGAAAAGAAGCCCAAATTGAAAGCAAAGCACAGTTGGGGAAGAGAAAGAGAGAGGAACGGAGAACATAAAGTTACGCGGCTGGTTGGTGAATCTGACAAGAGGACAATTTTAGAGAAGAAAGAGGTTTCAATGTATCTGAGCAATAGGAACCTATGTTCTCTCTCTCTCTCTCTCTCTCTCTCTCTCTCTCTCTCTCTCTCTCTCTCTCTCTCTCTCTCTCTCTCTCTCTCTCTCTCTCTCTCTCTCTCTCTCTCTCTCTCTCTCTCTCTCTCTCTCTCTCTCTCTCTCTCTCTCTCTCTCTCTCTCTCTGTGATAAAGGATGTTGTTTTGCTGTGATAGCCAAGCCTCTGGAGAAAAGAAAGGGGAATCTAAACAGCTCTAAAATTAGGCCACGCAAACACACACACACACACACACACACACACACACACACACACACACACACACACACACACACACACACACACAATCCCCATAAACACACACTCTCATGAACAGCACAGATGAAGCCTATTCAAAGAAGGCTGGGAGAACAAAGCTGCCCTTGCCTCTCCAAGCATTGTGGAATCTGCTCAAATGCACAACCACACATTGCCTATACATGGATGTGGACGACCACCCTCCCCCACACACAAAGACACACTTAGGATACGAAATAAAATGAACATACACACATATCAGATACACACATTCAAACTCCAACATACCCAACACACAAACACACACATACACACATGCAAGCAGGGTGTTTAAGTAGGCTTTGCTGCAAACAAATAAGGAGCAAGCACCATCTAACAAATAAAATGAATATTTAATCACAGGGGCCGTTTGAATTAGAGATGTCATTAAGTAAACAGGAACAGGGCAGAGAGTGAAATATTCATAGCCCCTGAATTCATTAGCTGTGTATGGAGGAACAGGCCCCGTGGGCAACATTCAGACGGGGGACATACCATTGGCATCATTTAATATAAACACACAATATACTGTTACAGTGATGCGACCGCTTTAGAGTGGACGAGAGACTACTGTGGCTGCTGCCACTGCTTTGGGGCAGAGAGAGAGAGAGAGAGAGAGAGAGAGAGAGAGAGAGAGAGAGAGAGAGAGAGAGAGAGAGATTGATGAAGACAAAGTAAGCAAGTGAATGTGATAAAGAAATACAGAAAGGAAGGAAGGATGGAGTAGAGGTGATTGAGATGGTTTGGCGAGAGAGATTGCTTCCAAAAAAGGAAAGCAGGGGAGTTTGAGGAGTTAAAAGACAAACATCACAACAGATTATTGGACAGGAGGAAGACCACAAGGTGAGGGATGAAGAGGCGGTGACAGGTGAGCAGAATCAGAGCACGGAGGGTTGTGGAAAGTGCTATCTGGTAGAGGCAGGTAGCGGAGAGAGACGGAGAGAGAGAGAGATGGAGAGAGAGAGAGATGGAGAGAGAGAGACAGAGAGAGACGGAGAGAGAGAGAGAGAAAGAAAGACGGAGAGAGAGACGCAGAGGCATTGACGGAGAGAGAGAGACAGGGAGACATTTATAAAAAAGCTGAAGATATAACATAAAAGAGAGTGCCACATCAGGGAAAGAGAGAGATGAGAGAGATGGGAAAGAGAGAGAGATTATAACCAAAATGTATATGGGTGAGAGGAGAATGGTGTGAGCAAGAGATGGAACAGAGAGAGTTGCAAGAGAGAAAATGAAAGAGCGAGAGAGCTATCAACAAAAGAAAATGAAGTTGGAGATGGATGATGAGAATAAAAGACAGAAAAAACACAAAAATAGAACATAGCATATGAAATGATTATGTTTTTCAGTTTGTTCCGGTAAAGACAAAGACAAACAGATGAGGAAGTTGCCGGAAAGATAAGAGATATTGAAAAAAAGAGTGATGGATAATGAATGACAAAGTTAAAAAACAAGTCAAGCGACAAGGGCCGGGAATGACACAAAAAGGAGAAACACAGAGAGAGAGAGAGAGAGTAGCAGTGTGAGAAGCTGAGAAAAGACAAAGTGAAAGCAGACTTTGAGAGATTGGAGAACTGATAAAGACCACACAAATGGAGGAGAGGAAGCTGTGTTTTAGGTGGTGTAAACACAACTTGTGGATTTCAAATTGACAAAGAATTACAGGAAGGTGTGTGTGTGTGTGTATGGTTGTGTGTGTATATATATATATATATGTGTACGTGTGTGTGTGTGTATGTATGTATGTATGTATGTTTGTGCGTGTAAGTTCTGCTGCAAAATGTATAGACAAGGACGATTTACACGATTTGCAAAACCACCACACACTCAGACTCGAGACCTGTTGCCATGCATGGCCAAAAGCAATGCCTCTCTCTCTCTCTCTCTCTCTCTCTCTCTCTCTCTCTCTCTCTCTCTCTCTCTCTCTCTCTCTCTCTCTCTCTCTCTCTCTCTCTCTCTCTCTCTCTCTCTCTCTCTCTCTCTCTCTCTCTCTCTCTCTCTCTCTCTCTCTCTCTCTCTCTCTCTCTCTCTCTCTCTCTCTGGTTTTCCATAACCTCCTCCCTTCCCAGGAAGGGAGACAGGCTGGAGGGGTGAGTCAACACAGAATTAAAAAGGACACCAACTCCAGACACGCCCAGCCAGCCAGCTAGCCAACCACCACCAGCCCGGCCCATCCCACCAGGCCTCAGCATGCTGATCACGGAGACCAAGTGGTTCTCTGAGGACGAGGAATAGGAAGGGAGGGAGGGAGGTAGGGAGGGAGGGAGGGGGAGAGCGAGCAGGGGAGGGAGGGAGTAAGGAGTGAGGGAGAGCAAGCGAGGAAGGGAGGGAAGGAGAGCAAGAAGGGGGGAGGGAGAGCAAGAAGGGAGGGTGGGAGGGGGAGAGTGAGCAAGGAGGGAGGGAGGGGGGGAGGAGGGGAGGGAGCAAGGAGGGAGGGAGGGAGGAGTGACATGAAGGAGAAGCCAAAACAGTACACCTTTAAACAAACATCAACAGATTACTTTAGAAAGTGGAGGGGATTACTGGGCCTGGCTGCAGAAATGAGCAGACAGAGTGAGCTACGAGGGAGAGGGAGACCTCCATGACCCTCACCACACCTCATCCCCACCACACAGATGGAGAGATATAGAGATATATAGATGTATAGCCAGAGAGAGAGAGAGAGAGAGAGAGAGAGAGAGAGAGAGATGCATGGAGAGATGAAAGAGGATCAGCCTTGGATGGGTGGTAGTGATTGATTTCCACACCTGTAAGCGAAAGACCTGTATAGGAGAGACTAGAGAACAGAGAGAAGGAGGGAAGACAACAAGGAGAGAAGATTGGGATGGAGGAGACAATAAAGCAGATGAGGGTGATGGAGAGAATAGTCAGAGAAAGAGAAAGAGAGAGAGACTGGGAGAGAGAAAGAGGGCACCTGCAGCTGGTTACCAGCCTCTGTTACTTTCTGACACTACTCTGTATATTTGTTTTCACTCTCTTTTTTACCACACGTTTGAGTCTCACAAAGCCCTCTGGAGCCCTAATGGAACCAGAGAGAACACTAATGGTGTGCTTGCGTGCGTGCATGCATGCAGACGCCTACTTGTGTGCGTGGTGGGCAGAGCGAGATGGAGAGAAGAGAGCAGAAGTGAAGAGAGGCCAGGTGAGGGGAGAGAAAAGAGCCCTGAGGAGGTGGAGAAAAGCCACCTCCTCAAAAACACGACCGATATGCAGATGTCCAAACATGTGTGTGTGTGTGTGTGTGTGTGTGTGTGTGTCATGGTGTCTGTCAAGGTGTGTGGTAATGCAGTGATATTCAGCAGGGTGTCTCTGTGGGTGCCTGGACGTGGGCAAAGGCATGTGTGTTTGCATGTGTGTGTGTTCACATGTTTTTGTGTGTTCATATGTGTGTGTCTGTTTCTGTGAATGTGTGGGCGTGTGTTTGTGTGCGAATGGGGTGTGTGTGCGTGCATGCATGTCTGTGATACACACAGACATGATGGCCGTGTATGTAAGAAAGGACACGGACAAATGGATTCAGGAAGGGAAGGAGAGACCAGGAGATATTGGATACAGAGAAAAGGGAGGGATGGAGGGAAGGATAAAGGTATAGAAAAGCATGCGAGGAGAACGATGTGTGCCACATCGCAACATCCTGTTTTCCACGGAGCAGATGAAAGAGGGGAAGGAGGGCTTAGCCAGGAGTGGGAGAAAAAAGTGAAAGAACAGGAGATGAGATTGGGTCCAAAGAAAGAGAGAGGGAGAGAGAGAGAGTGAAAGAGCGTGGGAGAGAGAGAGCGAAAGATGGAAAGAGAGTGTGGGAGAGAGTGACACGTGGTGAGGCGTGGGTCAGGAGGTAAAGAGCACTAGAGATGGGGTGAGAGGGAGAGAGCTCTGGAGATGACAGGAGGGGAAGGATGTAAACAACGACAGACAGTTGTAGAGAGAGAGAGAAAGCTAGAGCTGTAGGGGGAAGGAGGGGTGACAATTGTTAATAGAAAGCACAAGGGGTGTTTATGGTGGGGGAAAAAGCCATCATTAATGCCATCTAAAAAACCATTGGCACTGGAGCTGGAGTTACCTAGAGAGAGAGGGAGAGGCAATTGCAGCAGGCCTATTAGCATGCACAACTCTAGCATTAAGTATTCACGTCGGAGAGTGAGGCTGAGCAACGCCTCTGGGCGCGCGCCAGGAACCTAGCTTGTCGGCCCCCTTCAGGACACTTCCGGACATTCATCAGAGCATACGCTCATCTGAAGCCAACGCCAGGTGAAACAGCACCACTACAGGTGGCGTCTTCTCATGTGTGAGCATCCCATTGTTGCCCACAATCAGGTAGTAGCTAATAGAGTAATGTTCTGACAATCAATCCCTGAATCAACCAATGAAACAATCAGCCGGTCAGTCAGTCAGTCAGTCAATTAATGGACAAGATAATATACCAAGTAATTAACCAACCAAATTAAATCAATTGATGAATCAATCGATATGACAGTCAATCAGATGGACAAACAGTCAGGCAATAGAACAATTATTCAAGTCATTCGGTCAGACCCACGGATGCCCAGGTGGTAAACAGAGGCAGAGGCCCAGGTGGTAAACAGAGGCAATCCAACACAGAGGCATGATAATCACAAGGAGAATGATTCTGTGACATTCATCCATCAATATTTCACCAATTCATATCTCCTCTTTCCGTTCCATCTGTCCATCCATCCATCTCCATCCTTCCTCCCATCCAATTAGCAGGCCAGCCAGACAAACAGACAGGTTGCCAAGTGATGGACAGGGAG
The DNA here is from genome assembly GCA_026745465.1 of Lota lota. Classification (NCBI taxonomy): domain Eukaryota; kingdom Metazoa; phylum Chordata; class Actinopteri; order Gadiformes; family Lotidae; genus Lota; species Lota lota. The sequence continues at coordinate 3,230,285 of JACYXH010000826.1, forward strand.
TGCATGCATGATTTGGAGACAGCACTCACACACTTGTATTGAAGGGGTTATGAGAAAATATGGACACACACACACACACACACGCCATTCCTTTGTAAATAAACAGTGGAATAAAGACACTAATCCAAATAGACATACATTGCTCTAATATTCAAGGCCATCAATAAAGTCACACATGTGCCCATGCGCACAGAAAGACAGACACACAAACACAAACACGTGAATGCACAGTCTTAGCCAGGTGCAGCCTGTCACACACTCGCCAAGACGGTGATATTAAGCTGAGCTGACATTTTGACACACTATCAGAGCATTTTAGATAAACATCTATGCACACACACATTTCACACCCCCAGCACTGCAAGTGTGGAGCCTGATAAAGAATTGCACATCACACTCACATACTGTTGTCCAGACACACACACACACACACACAAACACACAATTATCCACACAAACAAGTACACACCCTTGTCCACACACACACACACACACACACACACACACACACACAGACAAAAACACAATTCTCCACACACACATACACACCCCTGTCCACACACACACACACCCCCCCCCCCACACACACACACACACACAGTGCTTTCCTTTCAATTAATTTCCCCAGTACTAGAACAACAACAACAACAACAATCTGCCATATCGGAAATAAAAGTTGTTGAAGCACAGGCAGGCTGGCTACCTGGCTGTGCTCAGTCCTCTGTTTCCACCTCACAAAACGGCCTGATGCACCGGAACTCTGACATCCAGGCTAGTGTGATGCAACAGGTCTGTCTTGGAGCCGTTTCGACGGTGTAACAGTGTACACCGTTGCACTCACCTCTGCTCTGTATCTGGTCAGAAAATGCATTGCCATGGACACCGTCTCCTGCTGTCCCACCTGCTGTCCCACCTGACCAGCTATGGTTTGTTGTCTTGTTCTTTATTTATCTCTTGCTTTACTCGCGTCAAAACAAAAAAACAAGACATTTCACATGACACGTCATCTCATTGGTATTTGTTTTCAGCGGTTTCCGATGTGACGAGGACGAGCGAAGAGAAGCGAACACGGGCACAACGGAGACACAACCAGAGGAGGGAGAGGATGAATAAACGGCAAGGAGAGGACACACACAACCATTAAGACCTGGTGATCCAAAATGAGAGAGAGAGAGAGAGAGAGAGAGAGAGAGAGAGAGGAGGTCGAAAGGAGCACCGAGAAGGCCTACCAAGCCATACGGCGCTAGAGTGGGAGACACACACACACACACACACACACACACACACTAACTTACACAAGACACAGACACAGGCCACACATAATACTAAATTATCCACAGTCACACCTTGGCACACGCTCACAGCGGGGATTCCTGGAGCTAACAAGTACAAACATGACCTAGCCTTGTCCCTGAGAAACCTCCCAGTAGGCTAGACCTGGCGCGGAGGGAAGCGGACCTGAGCCAAGCGCAGACGCCAACGCACACACTCACACACACACACACACACACACACACTCATATGCACACACACGTAGAAGTGAGGAGGTGAGCTAACAGCGAGTAATGAATTTGAATAAGGAACAGCGGTCAACTGTTAAAGTGACATAGCAGTAGCAGGGCATCCATTTAGCCTGTGGGAACAATTATTCAGGAAAACACAGACCATGGACCAGAATATAGAGAACCACACACATACAAAAGAGCACAGTACTATATATCTGCACACACCCAAATACACAGAATAATAATAATAGGTGGCCTTTCCGACGATGAAAAAACGAGGTTGTATCTTGCATTTCAATGTACTTCTTTCACACACACAATTATTTGTGTGTAACACAAATACATGCACAGACAAGTGTATGTGTGTGTGTGTTCCCGATGCATACGTGAACACACACACACACACAGACACACATGGCACCACATCCGTATGCATATGAACAGAACCATATATCAGGACAGACACAGACACAGACACACACACACAGGGAGACAAAGATGACGGTGATCTAGTTTTTTTCTCCCAACGCTTGAGTTTAGCTCTACGTGGCTGTGATTGATCCAGTGTTGCTCATCTACAAGTCGGACAAAGAGTGACATCATTTCTCCACTCACTGAGACATCTATTACATAATCTCTCTCTCTCTCTCTCTCTCTCTCTCTCTCTCTCTCTCTCTCTCTCTCTCTCTCTCTCTCTCTCTCTCTCTCTCTCTCTCTCTCTCTCTCTCTCTCTCTCTCTCTCTCTCTCTCTCTCTCTCTCTCTCTCTCTCTCTCTCTCTCTCTCTCTCTCTCTCTCTCTCTCTCTCTCTCTCTCTCTCTCTCTCTCTCTCTCTCTCTACCCTCCTGACGAGGACAGCACTACCTTGGCTCGGTGCCTGATCGTGCGCCTGCATTCCTGAGTGAGCAAATGCATCATTGTGCATGCACGTTGGAGCCTCGCTTTGTATAGTGCACGTCATAGCCTCGGTTTGCTATGTGCACACTTAGCGCCGGCGCCTATCTGTCTATCTGTGTTCATTTTTGTTTTGTTATTGTGTGTGTGTGAGAGAGATTGTGCATCAACACACAAACACACACAGTGTTTTGACACTTGCAATCACACAAACGTTACATACAAACACACCCACGCACATACACACACACCTGATGATTCAAAGTGTCATAGTGAGTGTGTATTCATGTGTACGTGTGAATCAATGTGTGTAGGGCTACAGGTGAGGTGTGCATTCACAATTTTGTTTTTCTACGTTTGAACATCTGTGTGTTTTCATGCTTTCGGGTGTTGTCTGTACATCACGGGGGTGTTATTTGATTTTTCAGCCAGCTGGGTTTTAAACACTGTGCAATAAATGTCACATACAAAGCATGCAGCGCAAACCAATAAGGGAGGTCTAACGGAAGCATGTCATCCAATCGTAACCAAGGCAGCTCAACGAGGAAGCTTCCTGTAGAGATTCATTAACATTCAGCGGTGTGTGTGTGGCTGTGGGCGTGGGATGGGTGCACATGCTGTGTAATATTGTTAAATATCCCGCTGTGATATGTTGGAGGTAGACTGATTAGGCATCAAGTATCCATATCTCGTCTGCGTTGTTCCCCAAACACAGGGGATTAGATTTACTCCATATCGCATGGAATGGTTCGAATAACGCACACATTTAAAACTGGTGGCAGTTTTTTTTCCTGAAAACATCCCTGGCATGTTTCATAGTTTATAATGCCATATTTCATTTTACGGGGGAATAGCATTGTAAATAAGCATTACGTGCTCCCTCCTTCATAGGAAAACATTTGGATGTTCATTCGGATAAGCACACATCAACTGAATAAATAAATCCCTCTGCAATCAGAGAAATGCACCAAAAAAAATGAGTTTACGCTCCCTCTTGAAGAGAAACCGGGGGCTCCGCAATCAGAAATCACATTCGTAGCGCCAACAATCAGGATGGACATTTTGCCAAAACAATCACCAAGGTGTCAGTTTGAGCACGCCCCGGCTTCCAGTCAGATAAAGGCTGAGAGTGTGGCCTGTCGCAGCCAGTGTCATAGCATCATAGAGAGTAATAAGAAAGCATCACTGTTGTCTTCTCTTTTCTCTTACACGGGTGCGATTAAAGCAACAGGGCATCACATCGGCCAGAGGTGTGGACAGAGGAGAGAGAGGGGAACCCATAGGGAGGCCGATACAGAGACAGAGAGAGAGAGAGCGGGTGAGAGGGGGGGGGGGGGGGGGGGAGCGGGCCTGGAGATACAGAGAGATGAGGTTGTGTTTGCGAGAGATAAGTCAGAGGAACTAAATCATATGGTGAGCAAAGGAGGCACACTATTAAGCCGGGCAAACATGCGTATTCACACAGCAACTTTCACGGTTAGGATGAATGTACAACACGGTAGTGGAGATAGAGAGGGGGAGCAAGAGAGATGCAATAACGAGAAAGAGATGCAATAACAAGAAAGAGAGAGACCGAGAGAGAGACCGAGAGAGAAGGAGAGAGAGAGGAGAGAGAAGGAGAGAGAGAGAGAGACAGAGACAGACAGAGACAGAGACAGAGATAGACCGAGAAGGGAGTGAAAGGACAGACAAGGACAAAACCATGTGAGACTGAAAGAGAGAGAGGGAAGGGAAAGAGAGAGAGCTAGAGATGGATTATGCTCCACAGAGTTGGAGCACAGGGAGATAAAAGGAAAAGCGCTATTTCATTTGTCTAATTATATTTATCTATTCCACAGTCGCAAACAAACAAAAAGAGATAAATGGGGCTTGCCGAGTAAACTAACGGTGAGCGGCTAAAACCAAATATAAAAGCACAAAAACACAAATCGCACACTGACCAGAGGGGTGTGTGCACAGTAAGCCACATCTGGCAGCAGGGGGGGGGGGGGGGGATAAAAGTACAACAAAACTAAAACTAAAATGATGAATAATTCTGGGAGTGAGAGGGAGCGGAGGCGAGAGGGGCTGCAGGGAGGGAGCAGGAAGTAGGTTCTAAGGGCACACACCAGATTGACACTAAAACATTAATGAGTCATTGCAGAAGAAAGGGACGAGAGGAGGGAAGATTGGAACAGGATGTGTGTGACTGACGTAGGAACAGAATATTGCCCCCCCTCCCAACACTGGCAGATTTAATGTTACCCTGCGCACCAACCTTATAGACCCTCCCACCCCCCAGCTCTCCATTCTACTGTCACCTGTTTCTTTTTCCCACCGTTTCTCTCATTTCCTATTCCTATTATTCAATACATCTGCAGCTCTCCGCCTCTTCCTCTCTTTCTCCATCCTTCTTTTCCCTCGCTCTCTTTTTTCCTTCTTCTTTGGGCTGTGCTGAGTCACACATGTGATGCACGTACCAGCTTTCCCCCTTGAAGAGAAACCGGGCTCAGCAATCAGATATCACACACATGCGACACACACACACACACACACACGTGTGCACACACACACGTGTTGTCATCGGCGCGGGCTTGTTAACGTTCTTCGGACATCTGATTGTGTCCATTTGTCTCAGCGGCACGGCGCTCTCCAATTTGCCTCTCTGCCAGACAGGAGAGTTATTGATTGGCCCATGCGGCTGTCACTCCTCCAATCCCTCAAACTCTCGTCCAATCAACCGACACATCTCCATGCGAGGGCCGGGACTTTCTGCCGTTGTTCCTGCTAAACCCAATGCTTCCCCTACACGACCACACCCCACAACCCTCACCCACACCCACACCACCACAGTCACCACCACCCGTCTTTTCAGTACCGCATCTCTCTCTCTCTCTCTCTCTCTCTCTCTCTCTCTCTCTCAAATCGCTTGTTCAGACGCCTCGCCTACTTTGTCTCCTCATTTGGTTTCTGATGGGGACTGGGAGAGGGGGGCAGGGTGATTTTTATATTGCGCACACAAATCAGAAGCCGTGCAGGCTTTTATGCAGCGATCAGTAACTGGGATGGAAACGCCGGTGCCGTAGTGATTAACTGTCATGGCCTCCCATAGGTTATGAGCAACGCCGGGGCATTCATCGAAAGAGTTGAAACGGAGAACTAACACTCTTAAGAGCCGCTGTAAGTCAATGGGGGGGAGGGTGTGTGTGTGTGTGTGTGTGGGGGGGGGGGGGGGGGGGGGGGGTTCAGAGGAGGGGATTGAGGTATTGGCAAGGCAGTCAGAACCTAGAGATGGAGTTTGTGACTGCCCCAGCGTGGGAGTTTACACTCCTTGATTTAGATGTAGATGTAAAAAGTAATGGACAGGTGAAGAAAAAAAAGAACTGACACAATGAGAATAGTGCGGCTCTACCAAGGTGGGGTTTTTTTATGTTAAGTTGGGCGCATTTATCCAGACGCTTTTATCCAGACTGGCTTACAGGTGAGGCTGACAACACTCAAAGAATATTCAATCAATATTGGAGTATATTGGAGTTACAAGTGCTGTACAAGCAAGTTTATAAAAATAACAAATGGACATTGGAGTGCAGAGTAGCTATAGGTATCATCTCTATCCTATTTATATTGGTAGTAGTGAAGGGCATTATAGTAGATGAGTAATATAAACATATATAATATAATATATGTTTTTGTTCATCTACATAGGCTTCCTCCAACTTGATGGGTCAGTTCCACGCTGGTGTGTGTATATATATATACGTGTGTGTGTGTGTGTGTGTGTGTGTGTGTGTGTGTGTGTGTGTGTGCGTGCACGCACATTTGAGGTTTTTGGAGAGTGTGTATTATAAAGCCTCGTTGTCTACCTTCCCTCAGTGAAAATCCATCACGTTGGGAGCGATCAAGTATCCCGCTGACAGACGTTCTTGTCATTAAGCTGTGGTAATCCATCAGAGCAAATACAGAGAGACAAAACTTAAAAAAAACACAATATGGCCCTCTGCTCCATTGTTTCAGGCAATAGCTTTGATGACTTGCTGTGCGCTTCCCAGAAATGTAGCTATTGTCTGAAACAAGTGAAACAATAAAGTTTATCTCCCTGCTGTAAATGTTGCAGCCACATTTAACAAGGAAATGAAAACAGCTTTTACTACCCGATATTTTCTGAGTTTTAAGCACGTATGACTATTATATGAGATTCGTCGGGAGGGAAATGTAAGGAGTTCTTCAATTGGAATGACGATGGAATACAAACAGAAGAGTTGACTAGTTCAGAGTCTGCCATCAGAAAGGTCATGGGTTCAATCCCCTTAGCCGACGAAATGTCAGTTAACAGCATTTCATGCTGGTTCAAGATAATCCTGTTCAAGACTGTTAATGCCAGTCAATGTAGCACTGATACAAAGTAAGCTTGGTTGAAGACAACATTAACCTTAAATTAAAATAAACCATTACAAAGTGATAAAATAAACTGCTTATATTTTAGTTGCTTATTATTGTGTCAGGCTTTCAAACATTTCAAACAGAGAATTTCATTTTTTATATACAGTAAATAAATATTATTCAACGTTACATCTGGTTAATATTCATTTCTCCCAGTTGTGTTTCAAGGTCTTTCTTTATGCTCAGATATATGCATGATATATGATATATCGGTTTTATACCTTATTCTTGAAAGTATAAAATTGACATATTGCGGATATCTCCCGGAGAAAAGCAGTTATGAACTAAAGCGTGCTTGGAGGGGAGTCGGGAGCAGTGTGTGTCCTTTTGACATTCACTCCAGCGGCTGTCATAAAACACAAAGGTGTCTGTGTCGCTGTCAGGTGACAAGCTTTGACATAGGCAGGCATAAGGCACAGTACATAGGTTAATGAGGCTCCCCACACAGGATGCTGTGGATGGGGGTAGGAGAAGGAATCTTGTTTGTTTATCCGTGTCTTCTTCACCTGAAACTGCTGAGACGATACTCACCGTCACAATTCTTTTTAGCCCAAAGTAGATATTAATCATGTTTCCATCTCCGCCCCCAAATACATGCACACATACGCATGCACACACACGCATGCACACGCACGCCGACACGCACGCACAGGCTCACACACACTCATTCACACATGCACACATGCCAAATGCACAGATGCCATCCATTAAAAGCTGATAATTCACACATCTCAAAGTGACAAATAGTCTGAAAAGCATTTAACTTAAACCCAAAACTGAAAGATGGATTTTGAAACTATAATTTAGGCCTATTGCAGGTTCTGAGCGGAAGGATGGCGGTGACAAGAATTTTTTGGGGACACACACATACACACAGCCACACACAAATACAAACCCCTCCACCACAGCTGTTGGTTTATCTGCTCTGACGCTAGAGTGGCACTCAGTGAACCTCGGCGTTAGGTTTGGAGAGCGCCCATCGAGAATAAGAAATCCACCGGGTGGAGAGAGCATTCAGGGAGGCTTAGATCGCTCCACTGGGGCACAGGGGGTCAGAGAGGAGGGGCTTTAGAAGGACATGGAGGGAAGGAAGGAAGGAAGGAAGGAAGGAAGGAAGCAAGAAGAGAGGAATAATTTCCTTGATTCACCATGATTCGTCCGCATCGTTTACCAGCTCTCCTCTGACGTATCCGGACAAACAAATGCACTGAAGAAGTCTTTCTAAGGAAGTATTATTAGTACAGAGGTCCACCCACATTAAGCATTATTTGCTTAAACATTCACTGCGTTGTTAGTTCTTGCGATGCCATTGGTAATATAACAGAATCGTGGAGGTAAGTGAAGAACATTCATATAAGTAGGCTTAAGTGTAATATTAAGGGATTTATAATTCAGGGTCAGCGCTAAAAGCACTTGGTTTGGAGTGTTATAATTTTATAAGTTATTACGTGGCTCATTTAATGAATCACACTAGATTAAAAGTCTCCTTGTTCGAACTCAATCTATTAATGTGGTCCCACATCCACGGGCTCTTTGCCCCCTACGCCTTTGCGGCTGAGAGAGGATGAATCTGTAGAAACTTGTGGATGTTTAAACTCAGTTCTAAACATTGCCTGAGATTAAAAAGTGTTAAATTATATAGAATATACAAATAAATTGACCAATGGATGAATAAAGAAGGAAAGAAAGACATAGATGAATAAATAAGTAAATGCATTAATTAATTAATACATAATGAATACCTCTCTTTGCTCACGCTAAAGTTCCCGCTTGTGTCATCTATTTTGGAAAGCTTTGACACTGTGTATGATACGCTCTTTAATGTTTTATTAAATGATTAATGCTGTGACACACTTCTGATAAAACCTTTTCCAAGTGCAGAATGATTCTGAACAACAAGGACACAAATTAGTTGGCTTGACGTAAGCAGAATAATTGACTTTTAGACCTCAACCCTAGAGTGCAGGTTTTTTCGGACTGGGCGTTTGATTAGTGTTTACACCTTCGTTGTTTTTCCTCCCCCTTTCAGGGGGTTTGCGGTTTATCGTATCGCCATTACGGGGAAAAGATTAACAATATTTGCAAGGTTATAATAATCTGCAAAACCAAAGGAACCCATCCTCAGCACTGCATAATCCGAGGTAGCCCCTTCGGCGAACGATCATTTGAATTCACATGAAGGAAGCAGGAGAGAGGGCAGAAAAAAACAATAATTATCATTTAAAGCTACAATGCCTTACTGCGCACACTGACAGCAAACGCCCCGGGCCCTTTCAATTCCAGCCCTATAATCAGACGCAGGTTTTACCCCTTTCCTCGCTGAGAAATTGCTGGCGCACCCTCAGCCCTGCTCTCTGATGAAACAACAAGGATTTTAATTTGTGCCCCAGCCCCTCTCTTTAATGTGCCAGCGGGTTGCTGGACGAGCTGAGCAGCCATATATGAGAGAGAGAGAGAGAGAGAGAGAGAGAGAGAGAGAGAGAGAGAGAGAGAGAGAGAGAGAGAGAGAGAGAGAGAGAGAGAGAGAGAGAGAGCGAGAGAGAGAGAGAGAGAGAGAGAGAGAGAGAGAGAGAGAGAGAGAGAGAGAGAGAGAGAGAGAGAGAGAGAGAGAGAGAGAGAGAGAGAGCGTGAGTGAGAGAGTGAGAACGAGAGAGAGAGAGAGACCCCTGAGAGGTGCCAGCACCAACTAGCCCAATTCGCCCACGGTGGTTTGATGATGTCGCGAGCGCCGCCAGATAACATGTCTGGGGCTGCAGTGATTGGACGACAGCCGTGCCACTTAACGACTTAACGACTACTTTTATCATTACCCAGCCAGCCCTGTCCTCCACTCTTGCCCCCTGCAGGGCGCCTACATTACAGAGGGAAGAGCATCCACCGGGGAGAACCGCAGAGAGGTGGAATGTGTGTGTGTGCATCTTTGTGAGTGTGTGTGTGTCTTTGTGAGTTTGAGTATGTGTGTGGTGTAGTCTAGTGAGATTTGCCTTCCTCTCTTCACTGAGCTGGGTCCATGGGCTCTGCTGGAGACCCAGGTTGTCTTGGAGGACTCTGATTGGCTCAGCGGGAAGAAGGCTGATTTTGGCTAGATGGGGCGGAAATGAGCTAAATTTGACCTGGCGTGTGACGAACACATGCCCTCTCATAGACACACCTGCACACACCTACACAAAGACAGGCACAGGCATACACACACACACACAAACACACTGGATCAGGAGCAGTACCTAGAACTGAAGCAGTGAATTGATGTTTTGTAATCAGTGAGGTGCAACATTGTTGCCATAGCATCGAAGGAGACTTCATATAATCAAGGAGGTGTGTATACATGAATGTGTGCGTGTGTGTGTGTGTGTGTGTGTGTTTGTTTTGCATCTGGTTGTTTGTTTTACAGACATTTGTAAATGCACTTATAAATTACATTCACTATTAATGTAAAGAAAATACATAAATAATTGAATTCACTTTTAATCTGCATATTTCCACAAAGAATGGCCATTCCCAGATCCCTGTAGTACTGTAATGTTTCAGTGTGTCTAGTGGTTAGGGTGGGTTCAAACCACAATGTCCGTAGCCTACCTATAGGCATCTTTGAGCAAGATCCCACCTGCCATACCTGCTTCCTTAATGCCACGGCATCTAACACATCCACAGTGGGGATACAAGCGTCTATACTAGTAGTAAAGCAGTAAACAGCAACCCAAGCTAGATCTAGCATGACACCATGAGGAACCGTGGCCTCAGGGTCTGGCTCCAGCCCATTCTCCAGGGCCCCCTCCTTGACGGTGGAACAAACCGTATCTCAACACAGGCCGAGTCTTTTGAAACCTGACGAGTCAGCTCTTCTGTGAACCACCAGCCGGCCAGCCAATCCTCCTGACTCCAGCGTGTTTCTCTGCACTACTGCACTCTGTTGTCTCCATCTTGTTGTGTGTTGACCTACTGGTTCTTTGGCCACTATTGCACTGCTTTTTAATTTGCTTTATTTTGTTGACTTGCTGTTTTGATATATGGCACTGACTTATCGGCAGCTGATACAGAGAACAACAGCAACAGAGAAAAAGCCATGCAGTAACAATTTCAAACTTTTTCTGCACCTGGTTGATATTGGAAACAGATACTGGACCAGCTGGTGAATTTGTGGATGGAGGAGAGTGGTGCATGCTGGGAGAGGAGAGGAAGTACATAGAGAGGAGCCAAGTGGAAACCGACAGAGAGAAAAAAAAGTGTGAAAAGTGAAATAGTAGAAGAGGTCGGGTGTGTGTGTGTGTGTGTGGGGGGGGGGGGGGGGGGGGGGGGGGGGCGTTAGAGTCGGGGAGAGAGAGTGAAAAGGTCACGTTGTGCGCAGCAATGAGCCGGAAGGCAGAGATTGATGGATGAAAGGACGAGAAGAGAAAGACCAAAAAAATGAACATAACAACAACAACATAAATGCCAACAAAAAGAAAGAGGCAGCGGTAGCCACCGCGGATAAAATGGCAGACATGGCCTTACGAATGAAGCCGTGTTCTGGAAAGAGAAAGACAAGAGGAAGGAATGAAAAGAGGAAGAGGGGAGGACTTCCAGCGCTGACGGTGGAGGCAATTAGATGGATCCTCTCATTAACAGGAGGGATAATTGACTACATGAGTCTGAACTGATACCGGCAGATGTGGAGATGGGTGGGGGAGGAAAATGAAGGAGAAGAAGAAACAAAAAGAGGATGGGAAGCGAGAGCAAGGCCGGGAGAGATCTGAGAGAACAAGGCAGCGGGGAACAAACAAGGAACTAGTGAAAAACGGGAAGAGTTGAAGGGGAGGGGGGGTGGGGGATATTAAAAAAGCAGCCCATAGAGAATGCTGAGATAAGAGGGATTAGCGTGAGAGGGGGCGAGAGAGAGGGGGCGAGAGAGAGAGAGAGAGAGAGAGAGAGAGAGAGAGAGAGAGACAGAGAGACAGAGAGACAGAGAGACAGAGAGACAGAGAGAGAAGGCGCGAGTGGCTGGTTGTGTATAGATGAAAATAGATTTTTGTACACTATGGGTGTTTGTTTCACCTCCACTCGCTCCCCTTTGTATGTTCAGCCAGAAGCATACCTGCATGGGCATGTATATGCACACACAAAATACCTTCCCTATTCACCGTCCTTGTGAGAGTGCAGTACAGGCATATCCATTCACGCCCCAGTGTGTGTGTGTGTGTGTGTTCAGGTGAGTGTGTGTGTGTGTGCGTGTATATGTCTGTGTGTGTGTGTGTGTGTGTGTGTGTGTGTGTATATGTGTGTGTGTGTGTGTGTGTGTGTGTGTGTCAATTGAACCTGTTATGCCGATCCTGGGTGGTGGCTGACTAGACCAGTTTAACCAACCTCCTACGAAACACCCTGTCCTGCATCGACAAGAACCAAAACCCACGCAGGATCCCACGCCATATGCGCAGTCACGTGTATCGCTGTGCTGTTCTGCCACAGATGATTATCTCTTCTCATAGATAACTAATCAAAACACACACACACAGACACTGGCTGAAAGAGCCACAAGGCTTCCTCTGAACTCCACTGGCGTCGATGTTCATTACGCTGCTCCTCTAGGATTGGGATGGAGTGTTTATTATGATGGGCTGTTCACTATTTAGCTAGTCATAGATGCTTTTAGCCAAAGCCACTTACATTACTCATGATGATGTTAATGAGCCAGTGTGCAAATTGTCGGCAGTCCACTCAAGGACGCCTACAGGTAGACTGTGGACGACGGGTTCAAACCCACACACTTTTGGCTTGGAGTCAAACTCCCTAACCACACATTGAGCACTCTGATGGCGGTTCGCATCCTGAGGCTTGCATTCACTTGAGCTATGGGTTGGTAGTGCATGTGACACACAATGAATAGAGCTGTGTAGGGTTTACACTTGAATGTAATTCCTTTCAGTGTTAACACTGAATGGAGGATTAGTCTAACCTGGATTAAGACCTACATTGATGAGCACATGTGACTGAACAAGGCCCGAGTTCTTATCAGTATATTTAAATATACATATATACCACATGACACGTATTTTGTATTACATTATACACTTAAAGTATGTATGACCTTCCACTGTATTAAAAACCCTTTGTAAAGTGTTGTTCAGCTACATGGCAGGCTGTACTGATTGTTATGACAACCCTTATCCAACAATTAGGTGACTAGACAGACTACTTCTGCTGGTAGTTCAGCAGATCGATTGCAACGGATGCTGGGCACTTTTGTACCTTCTATGTGTCTGTACTTGCTTTTTATTCTTGCAATTATCTTTTTACAATATTTCTGTTTTCCTGTATTGCACGCAGGTCCCTGTAGACCAGCTCTTCAAGCCACCCGCCAAACGTTCACATTTAAAAGAGCAAAGCGAGAAACGCGCTGCTGGGTGGGAAACAAAGGCAATGCTTTGATTCAGGAATAGACTAAAAAAGTATTACAGGCAACATCAATTTCACCATTAAACCTCAATCAAGTCTTTGATCACTGTTAAGGGCAAAAGAAAGCAGGAACAGAAGAAAAAAAAAGAGAAGGAATGGAGTAATAATGAAGAAATAAATAAGGATATTAAAGGGTATTATGTGGTTCGAAGGACAAAGATGCAGCGTTGCAGAGAGAGCGATACAGAGAGAGAAACAGAGAGAGAGAAAGAGAGAAAGAGAGAGAGAAACAGCCAGAGAGAAAGTACACACTTGCTTTGTTAGCCATGTTTTCCCTAGATGACTCAATAAGTCTACCAGTAAGGCAGTATTCATTGCGCTGCATTGCATCATCGGTTAAAGTGAGGACAAGAAAGGAATGACGGAGTAGTACAGCAGACCAGAGGTGAGCACAGGCGAGGGAACTCTATGACTCTGCGGCATGTTTCCATATTCTGCTTTGCTTGTTTTGTTGTGTTTTGTTTCACACACCCGGCTGCCTTCACTCCGACATCTTACGCCTCTACTTGCAAACAGATCTCTTTTGAGGACTCATCTCCCAAAAATAAATAAGCGTGTTACTCTTTGAATAATTGTGTAGTTCAAACACGTACTCTGCTCCTTCACTGCTGTCTTGTGCTAAATAAAAAGGTTTTGACCCCTGAGGAGGGCCAGTCTCCACAGTGAATCTAATGTTACTATTTAATCCTTTATCAGAGGCTCTTACCTAAAGCCACTTACAGTGAATTCAGATACTTGCCATTAAGGGAGCAGGTAGCAGTGAGGCCTCTAGCTGAAGGATGCCTACCAGCAGGCTGTGGACATTGGGGTTTGAGCTTCACTATGGTGCGTCCCTGCTGGAAACGGTTCAGCCGATTTAAAAAACAATGTGTTGCTATTAACATTCACCGCACAAAAATCCTTTCTTAAGAAGAAAACAAATCATGAGAAACTATACTCAATTACAAAGCTTCAGTCTCTTCAATAGTTCTGTTTCCTTTATTTTCTAGTGGTTTCTGTACTTGTTTTGTATTTGTTTCAGTGCTGCGGGGCGCTTTAATGGGTCTTACTCAAACTGGCAGTGTGAAACTTAGAGAGGGAGTCTGGCAACTGGCCGACATTCAGCTTAGGAGACTGGCAAACACCAGGCACACACACAAACATAAACCCAAGAACAAACACAAACCTATACTACACACGCAAATACAAACACACACACACACCCTCACCCACACAAACACACACACACACACCTACGCTACACACACATATACCACCAAACCACTTTCACTACACACACATATACATACACACGCACACACAAACAAACACAAACACCACACACACATATACCAACAAACACACACACGCGCACATGTAATCACACACTTGGCGTGCACATGCAGACCTGCAGTGCTATACCTACATGGTTGACAGGAAGAGGAAATGACTTTTTCTCATCTGGAGGGCCACAAACAAGAGACGCAGCAAGGCCATTTCAGATAGGGGCCCCTATTAAAGAGCCCCTCTGTCTATGAATATGGAGATGAGAATTTAGCCAACTGAGCAAGAGAGGGTCAGAGATTAAAGAATGAGTAAAAAGAGAGTAAAGGAGGAGAAGAGAATATTTGGCCTCTGGGATGACACACCTGCCTAGCCTTAAGCCTTAGCCTGGATTTATTCTGTGTGTGATGTGTTTGTGTGTGTCAGTTTGTGTGTGTGTTTGTTTGTTTGTTTGTTTGTTTGTTTGTTTGTGTGTGTGTGTGTGTGTGTGTCTCATTAATTAAGACTAAACAATATATATGAATGGTCAGAATATCTATATATGTTCAGTTACACAATTGAATCACAAAAGCTGCTTGGGTGGGCATTAAATCAAACAGCGACTTCTTTTTGAAGAGTTTGTCAATACCATCTTGCCCCAAACCAGAAAAATAACAACGGAGTAAAAGGAACAATACGGGCTAAAACACTTTGACATCATTAAATTGTGCCTGTCGGGGATGTACAATGGATCCCAGGTCGTCTTTAACTGTGCTGTGCAGTATTTTAGTGTTTCTTTCACTTTCACTTTCGATTTCTGTAGCAACGTGATGTTTTGAGGTGACATCGCTACAGCAGGCACAGTGGAGTTCAATGAGAGAGCGCGCCTTCAACACCCTGGTGCTTCTGCCATAAGCATCACATATTCCTTCCATCCGTGCAGGAATTACAACTCGGGGTTCTGCTTTAGAATGACTGAAAATCAACTTCCCGCAACATTCCTACTTGAAAAAGATGGAATAACAGTAGTCACTTAGAGAGGTAACACAAACAGATTTTCATCCAAAGCATCAGAAGTTAACTTCACCAAATGTGCTTCTTGCTTTTCTACATGTTATATAATAAATAGTTCCGAGACATGTTGAAAGCAGACTACTTTACTGTCATGTCAATGGGATCATAGAAAGATAGCACACGGATGTGGGATGCAAGAGACAGAAACACACGCGAGGTACAAAAGTTCACCACCGTTAATTAACTCCTCTCTGCTGCTGATGTTTTCGCTTCCACTTGTTTAAACACATCAACACACACACACTTTATATATATATATATATATATATATATATATATATATATATATATATATATATATATCAACTTACACGCTCTAACACTCAGACACAGACAGACACACACATACACACATGCCTACCCCCCCCCCCCCCCCCACACACACACACTCACAGATCATATGTCTATTTCCTCAGCTGAGTGGACAGTGTCCACTCTTCCCCCTCTCCTCCTCTCTACCTTCTGTTCATCCTTCTCCTCTCTACCTTCTTGCTGTCCTTCATACGGACCGTCCGCCCGAGCTGTGTGTTCCTTCACTTTCACTTACCCCCAGCCAACAAACAACAAGAAAACAACCGCAGAGTCATTGTTAATTCGGTGTGCACTGGCCTACCACGGACCCCTACTGCGTTATATGAATTATGGATCAGTGTGGATATAAAGTGTGTGGGCTGGGGAGGTGGGAGTCTCGGGGGAACAGTTGGTGGATGGGGCGTTGTTCTGGTTGATTTGGGGATTCTCCTCGTCTGGGTGTCACTGAGAACATGATCATAGAGCTGGGTAATGTGGAGAAAACTGTTTATCCTCCATCGATAATGTTTTCTAGGATAGCGATTTCTATGCCACCACGTCATGCTTATGGATTACAAAGGTTCGAAAGAAGCCAACGGTGGTTTATTTTGTTGGGCTGTTGTTGGTGCGATTCAGCCTTGATGCAAACAAACCTGTGCATCACTATATGAGGCATCATGTTTGTTTACGACCACAGCAAGAGGATTAATAATAGCACTGGATTCTCACCCCAGAAGAGAGATTTGGAAAGAAGACAGATGCTATTTCAAGCATCAGGCTTCCCCACGTGCCCTCAGGCAATGCACTAGTTTTGTAGTTGATGTATGTGTGGGATGCTACAAATAAAATTCCTCATCAGCACCATCCCCTTTATCATCATAGTCCACTTCATCCTCACTAGAATGATCACTGCCTTTAACCTCACTACCACCATAATCAACAACATCATCACTATCATCACTTTCATCAGTACCAGAACCAGAACCAGCATCACTATCACCACCATCCCCTCCATTTCCTCAGAAAGGACAGAATTTCAACACTCAACCTATGTACTTCTTATTAAGGTCGTCTGAGCAGATCTGGTGATCTGATTACCTTAGGAAGTCCCACCTCCATCCCCACATCCACCCAACGAGACCTAACACTTGCAGGGAAGAGGCTTAGACTGTATGTCCCTGTGGTTCAACCATAACAATCAATACTGTGACCGCACAAGCGCTTCCATTTTTATTGCCATAGATTAAATAACTTACAGAGTTCAATTCTGTAATGAGATTTCTCCCCTTTGAGCCGAAGCAGGCTTCTAAAGATATTTGCTGGCAGCAAAGCAAAGACTGTTTTGGATCCTTTTTTTATGGGCTTATCTCAAAACCTTTATGCTAATTTGGCCGTTATCTTTTTTAAGATAGAATCATCTGAAGCCTTAAAATATTGACTCATGAATATAAAGTGTTCATTTTTTCCATCTTTAAATGGTTTTGTTAGTGTTTTAGAACAAAGCATTTAAACGACTTTATTTATATGTATACTTATACTTAGCGCTTTTTTGCATGTTCAAACACACTTTCTGTTTTGTTCACTCTTCCACAGAAAAGAAAACGAGAGAATTTTCTTTCTCTGTGAAATGAAATTTGACTGCTCCACCTTGTTATCTTATTTCATATAAAGTCATATTATTCACCTATTTAACAATGTATGCCCGCATTTTGAATAAATTCTGTTTATAAGTTGCTTTGCATCTATCTCTAATAAAGTATTAGAGTGTGATTTGTTTAGTTAGTGACGATATTGTTCAAAGCCTGCTACGGGCTAACACGAGGCTGGCTAGCATGTTTTGTCCCAATCCCCATTAATCCAACCCTGAAGGATCAAAGTCCATAATTCCTGTCCATGTTTTGTTCAGCAGCCAGTTCAATTACCATTACATTGCGTTGCATTCTTCTTGACTCTAATTTTTCACGTTGTTTTTTAACTTTAGCTTTATATCCAACGGCTTCAAACTTGAAGACAGTTGGACCGTGGCCTTTGTGTCAACATCCAAAAATGATGTTGACACAAAGGCCGTCAGTGAATGGCGATTGACAATCTCCTATTCACTGACGATAGCAATCATTACCGCTACAATCACCTCTGTCCCTCAACCTGAACCAGGGCTATACAGCAAAGCAACGCTTCCACTGTGATCACCCAGCTTCATCATTATCATCACCATCATCATCATCTTCGTCATTTCCTTCCTGGCCCTTCGGGAAACCCCAGACCTCATCGGCTCCCTTTGCGTGTGTGCGTGTCTCACACGCACCGGCGAAATGAAAATGAGAGCCAGAATATATTATCATGCTCAAAAGGTCTTCCAATCTCCTTCACTTTACCAGATAAACTTTCGCTCTTTAGCCAAATCCACCCCCTCCCATTCGTCTCAGTTCTAATTACACACTGTTTGTTTGGCCTGCTGGCTCACCCTGTAATTCAGAGGTGTTATTAAAATGATTTACAGATGTAATCCCTCTCTCTCCATTACTGCACCCACATGTCATTCGCTCCCTTACTCTCTCCCCCTCTCTCTCTTTTTTCTTTGCTTCCTCTCTAGCCTGTGGCAGCCCCCAAATATAACTCTCGATGTCATATCACTGGCTGGATTAAATCGCTTTCCTTTAATCTCCCTCCCTTGTTGCAGCCCCATCCCACCCACTGGTAACCCCCATATTTCTATGTTAAAACGTTGAAATGTTTATGTGCCCTCGAAACACAGGCACCCAGGGCCCAGGCACGAACACACACAAACGCACACACACGCACAGGTATGTATCTATAATGTGGCTGACTCAGATCTGGGTTCCACAAACCCTTAACCTCTCTCCTCACCTGCTGTGGGTGAGTCCAACTGCTTCTCCTTGCAGGGCTGCATGCTAACCAGTGCCAGACACATAGATTGCATCCATGATAAGACTGATAGATGCTATCTGATGCATCAAATATTGGCTCGAGATATAAATCGGCAGACCGATCTTTAGACAGACAGCCAGAAAGACACTCAGGCGTTCTATTTACGTTACCTCTTACTAAAGCAACACACCGCATAGACACACACATATAGACAGCCAATAATTCAAAGCCGCCCTATATCCAATCCAAACATAAATATACACAGCCAGAAAAAGCTAGCAGGCTGAGAAACTGGATTCAATTAATCCCTTTAGTCTCATTGACTCCCACCCACTCATACCCACCTTTCTAGCTGGCTTTCCACTCTGATAATTCTCTTCATTTACCTCCACAAACCCGCTCTTCTCTGGTTGGTTTTTCTGTGATTTTGTGTGAGTCAAGGTAAATATTTTTTAGCTCTCTGATTTAAATGTTATCTCTAGTACCTTGCTCTGCCCTCCCTCCCTCTCTCTCTCTCTCCCTCTCTCACTCGTGCTCTCTCTCTCACAGACACACTCTCACAGTTCTCTAGGTTTAATTAGCACTCTGTTTTTTCCCCTAGCTTTCCGGGGCTAATCGCTCCATCAGTGGCCTACAGAACCAGGCAGAGATTTCACCTGCCTGCATCGGCTCGCTCCACTCTCACTGCAAAAAGCTTGGCGACAACGCAATTACTATCAGACAGATACAGATGTGTGCGCACTTATAGAAGCATTCAATTACACACATCGCAACCATACAGGTTGGGATTTATGCGCATGCATGTGCGTGCATCCGTGTGCGTGTGTGTGTTCATGCATATCCATGCATGTGTGTATGCATGTATGTGTGTGTATGCGGGCACACAATGTGATGCATGTATTAACTCAATGCATCTTAGAGGTTGCACCTTGCCGGTGCAGGCTAATAGTTTGGAGGTAATGACTGATGGCTCCCCACTCCAGATTGTCACTTCTATGCTGCAGACTACGATCCATTCTCATTACACACCTATTTCTGTCAACCGGGAGGGGGTGATTGACATAGGTGCATGTGCGCGCGTGTGTGTGTATGTGTGTGTGTGTGTGGCAGGTTACCATTTTGGTTCCAACTCGGTCTGCACAAGTCTATCTGTATGCTTGTCTGTATTTGTGTACTGTAGTGACTGTGACATAAATCTGCATGGATAGTGATCCAGACAACCGTCGCTGTCGGTGAGTGTGGCTTTAGATTATCTTTAAATACTCCCTCATTCTTGTACAGTTGAACTTTTGGGCACAGGGTATTATACTTAGATAGCATTTTTGTCTGCCATATGCTGGGAGGACAATATTTGAATATTTTTCCAATTCACCATCTATTCACCAGTCAACAGCACATTGACCTCAGGGGGAGCTCCACAATGTTTACGGTAGACTTCACCATTGTTACCATGGCAACATGGAGAAAAACACAGAGAGAGAGAGAGAGAGAGAGAGAGAGAGAGAGAGAGAGAGAGAGAGAGAGAGAGAGAGAGAGAGAGAGAGAGAGAGAGAGAGAGAGAGAGAGAGAGAGAGAGAGAGAGATTCTTAAACCCAGGTGTGGAGTCAGCTCCAACTCTCTGTTTACCCTTCCCTCCATCCTCCCTGCCTCCCTCCCTGCATCCATCTCTCCATCGCTGCTGTCCGCAGTCAGGTCGGGATAATTGGGAGTATTACAGCGAATCGCATTAGGGCGCACGCAGCCACCCCATATTGTCGCAGCGGTGGAACACGGCGCCTCTCATTGAAACAGTGCCGCGTTGGGATCCGGCCGGAGCTTAAATGGCAGATGCGTCGTCGTCGTCGTCGAGGAAGCCGCCGGGCGCAGGCGGCGCTTGCTGATGTGCTACCCTGTGGAACAGAACCCCACACTGATTGCCTGGTGCTGTCTTGAACTCTGACGGCGGGGTCGCGAAAACTCCTATTTAGCTTCATCTGAAGTGTGGATGTTAAAGTAAAACGAAAAAAAATGGAAGACAAAAGTACGGCAGGGTGTACCTTGAGGCTGAAAACATTAGGCGAAGAATGTAATTTCCCCTCTCTTTCTCTCCCCACCAACACTGTCTCTCTACCTAATGTGCTCTCTCTCTCTCTCCCGAACATCCCGTCTCTCTCTCACTAATGCTCTCTCTCTCATCTCCATCTATTCATTGAGGCCGTTTCTAAACAAGCTGTGCAAAAATTCACTCCACTATTTCCAATCAAGTCTTTATTGTGTAATAATGAATTCATTTCCTATAAAAGAGAGACACTGCCGAACCGGGAGCTTGAGGAGGGAGAGGGGAGGGGGGAAGAGGGGGAGGAGGAGGTTGGGAGGAACGGACAGCCACAGTGAGCGTTGAGAACCTTATGAAGGACAAAAGTACAGACAAAGATTCATTGAAATGAAAGCAAAAGTGGGCAAGACAGCAAACCTAAAGCCGAGGCCGAGTATGAGAGGATGGGTGGTAGTGGCAATGAAGGGGGGAGGGGGGAGGGGGGAGGGGGGAGGGGGGGAGGGGGGGGGGAAGAGAGGCCATTTCCGTAGCCCCCGATCCGGCTACATTCATATTTCAATCACATTGTTTCCTTTTCAATATAAAGGTGGCGGTGGTGAGGGTGGAGCTGGGGGCCGTGGACAAGGGCCGTGTGCCACACGTTTGGCCGCGACCAGCAACAGCCAATCAGCCTACCAATTACCGCCTATTGTGCATGCCTGTTTCAGCCTGCAGCGCAAAGCTTCCGTAAAGGGCGACGGCAACTGATAACAGTGTTGCCACAGAGCCGAGAGGCCCGGCCCCCCACCCACCACACACACACCCCCCCTTCCTCTGCAAGGGGCTACCTCCACTCCACCCCGGGTACGATCCTCCTCCTACGCTTCAAGACTTTTATTAATAACACAACGCAATAACAAGCGTGTCACAACCCCAAAGAGTTTCCCAGCCCCAATCAATGAGATTCATCAGGAGCTCGCCACCGCGCGCTGCCGACGCTCTTTTAAAGACACCGCCGCGTGGGCTTCCAGGGCGCGCGGCGCCAACCGCTTCCAGACCTGTCCTCCTACTCTTGCCCTGTCCTCCCTCTACCTCTCTCTGTCTCTCATTCCCTGTCTGTCTATCTCCCCTCTTTCTCTCCAGCCAGACCTGCGCCAACACAGTCCTCCTGTCCACCCTCTCTCCCTTCCCCCTCTCTTACAAGCTCGACCTCAAACACATTTGCCGGTAAGTCAACCCTCACCCACACCACCACCACCAGCACCACCACCCATCTTTTCATTACCGCATCTCTCTCTCTCTCTCTCTCTCTCTCTCTCTCTCTCTCTCTCTCTCTCTCTCTCTCTCTCTCTCTCTCTCTCTCTCTCTCTCTCTCTCTCTCTCTCTCTCTCTCTCTCTCTCTCTCTCTCTCTCTCTCTCTCTCTCTCTCTCTCTCTCTCTCTCTCTCTCTGCAAACTCCCTGCTGCAATGTTGGTCCCTCTCTCTGTCTTTCTCCGTCTCATGTTCTCTGTCTCTCTTTTCGTTGGCTCTCTCTCTACCTCTCGGGGAGGGGGGGGGGGAGGGAGGTCACAGATTATTCTGCCAACCGCTGAAAGGATGTGTGACATTGTAAGAGGAAAGAAGGGAAGGAAAAAAAAGAGGGGGAGAGAGTGAGGGAGCGAGAAAGCGAAGGAAGAGGTCTGGGCAAAGTACAAAAGAGTGGGATTTGTTACCCAGCCTGAGCAAAAGAGGCCTATGGCCAAGGGAGTGCTAGGCCAAAAGGAACAAGGGGACAAAGAGGACAGAGAGAGGGAGAGAAAGAGATGGACAGAGTGTTGAGAGTGAGAGAGAAAGTTCGCCAGAGAACATGGTAGAAGTCCTGCCAAGAGGCAAGTGGCAGTAGCAGAGGAGAGGGTTAGAGAACGGCAGGCTGAGCGAGACACAGAGAGAGAAACAGAGACAGACAGAGAGAGAGAGAGAGAGAGAGACAGGGAGAGAGTGAGAGAGTGAGAGAGTGAAAGGGAGAGAAAGAGAAAGAGAGAGAGAAAGAGATATGCTGAGGGGAGCAGAAATGAATAAAAGATGGAGGAGTACAGATAGGATGTAAAGGGAGCCAGGTTAAGGTAGATAGGGGTTGGGGAAGCATTAGATTTCCAGCAGTGAGTCCCTTTTTCTCCCTCTCTCTGTCTTGCTCCCACGGGCTATGGTTTCCAACTTATACTCACAAAACTGTTCAGCAAACACATGTATATACATGTGACTGTGTGTGTGTGTGTGTGTTTGTGTATGCACTCACATTTTTGCATTTCAATGTGTCCATTTATCTGTATTTGTGTCCTAGCTGCAGCGTTAGGACTTAAGAGGAAATGTTGTTTTACGTGTGTGTGTGTGTGTGTGTGTGTGTGTGTGTGTGTGTGTGTGTGTGTGTGTGTGTGTGTGTGTGTGTGTGTGTGTGTGTGTGTGTGCACATAAAACAACTTGGATCTTGTTTGTATCACTGTGTGTGTAGGAGTGGAACACAGCATGGCTAAACAGCAAGCTTTTAGAAACTGTGTGAGTACGTGTGTGTACGTGTGTATATGTGTCGGTCGTGTGTGTGTGTGCGTGCGTGGGTGTATGAAAGAACATTACCAACTAGCATTGGTGAAAATCTGTTGGATTCACTGACAAATTGCATGTTCTTTGATCTCTCTTTCATGCCTACATCCCCCCCCCCCCCCCCCCCCCCCACACACACACACACCCTATGATGGATTTAGCCCAGGTGAGTGGGACCTTACACGACGTCGTGTGTTAAGTAAGGGAGCTTCACTGGAATGTGGAGGTGGATGACTAAATCAACACATGCACTGTCAAGCACATGCATTTGTCCAGGCATGTGCATTTGAGAGAGAGAAAGAGAGATCTGTATATGTATAGATACATAAAACACACACATACAGAAAGAGAGGAGAGAAAGAGACTATATATAATGCATATTCTATCCATCCTGGATGTGTATAATAATCCTCTTCCCGGGGCCTCTCTTTCTCCTGTTCTCCAGAGTGACAGCGCAGTGATAAGCCGGTTACCTGTTTGAGGTTTTTTTCTTTTTTCTTTCTTTCTTTCTTTCTTCTTTCTTTCTTTCTTCTTTCTTTCTGGCGAGGACGGACAACAGCGTTTTGGCCCACCCACACCCCAGCGCACCCCTCCTCCCCCCAACCCGTCCCTCCGCCGCCACACACTCTTTTCACGAGCGGATGAGCAAAGCCATGCAGCGAAGGTGGCGGAACCGTCCCCAGTGCTGTATCTCTGTCTGTGTTTATTGCGTTTTTCACCTTCGCCGTCGTAACTGAGCGCCCCCCCACCCCCCCCCCCCCCCCCCCGCCCACAATCTGTTTTCTCAAAATATGCACTGTCAGATGCATTGCATGTGTGTGTGTGTGTGTGTGTGTGTGTGTGAGAGTGTGTGTGTGTGTGTCATGAAGGAGGAAATGTGTGTTAGAGTGTCAGCTAAGTGTAAATGTGTCTTGAGGGTGTGTGTGTGTGTATGTGAATGTGTGTGTGTGCATGCGTGTGTGTCTGTGTGTGTCTGTGAAAGAAACTGATTGGATTTGAGTGACAGGCAGCATAAATCAATTCAGCAATTCTCGAACAACATTTGGGCCATTTGCTTGCGTGCGTGTATTTATGCGTGTGTCGGCATCTTTGCTTTTTTAATGCTGTCGCTTCAACGTACATTCTGTGTGTGTGGTGCACATGTGTGTTTTGGCCCGTGTGTGTTTATATGTGCAGCTATACAGCTCCGTCCTTTACCTGCACAGAGAACACAAAACAACGTTTATTTATATACACATTTCCCACCGTGTTTCAGACCTGGCCGGCCAGTGACAGCAAGGGAGTGTGTTAGGCATGATAACCATGCAGAGACAACGTGTGTGTGTCTGTGTGCATGAGCAGAATACTCACTCAGTGGCCCCCAAGTGCACACAGACACGCATGCATGCACACAAACACACCAATGTGAAATTGCCAAGAACAATAAGGCAAGACAAAGTGGAATGGATGGAAGACATGATGGATACAAAAAATATTACAGAGGCTTAATAGACATTGACAGAGAGCAAGAAATAAATAGAGGGAGGGGGAGAATGAGAAATTAAACAGATAGAGAGTTTGATTGAGTGACCGAGTGACTAACTGACTGACTGATTAACAGATTTATATTGCCCTCTATGTGTATGAATATTTAGCTAAAAAGTCATTCTTATATAGTTATTTAGCCAGCCGCCAAAATGACCAAATGTCCGCTTTCATAGATGGCTTAGAGGGTATTGAGAGCAACAGAGGTAGAGAAAAAGAACGGAGAGGAAGAAAGAGAGAGAGAGATAAAGAGAAAGAGAAAGAGAAAGAGAAAGAGAAAGAGAAAGAGAAAGAGAAAGAGAAAGAAAGAGAAAGAGAAAGAGGTTGTCTGAAGGAGACGAGAAGGACTACATGCAGGTACCACAGGAGCCCACAGGGGCCTCACATTTGAAGGAGAGGGGCCCCTATGATACTGCAGCACAGCAGATAACTAAAACGGCTGCTTCAGCGAGACATGCAGCAGAGAGACAAAGTACAAATCCAGGTAATAGTGGACCGGAACACAACTAGAACGGAGGAGATGTGACAAATGAAGAAAGGAAGCGTTTGTGTATTAACTCAGACAGAGAGAAAGACAGACTGCATTATTGTATAGTGTAACTGTATAACTATAGTATAACAGTAACTGTCCTTGTTACTGTACTATTAAGGAATCCCTTTTCCCTGTTCCTTGCATTAACCTCCTCCCCACCCCTGTGTCTGTGTCTGTCTGTCTGTCTCTCACTCTCTTTCACTCTCTCTCAGTGTACCAGTTATAGCCTGGGGAAGGTGGGGTAATGCAAGGTGGGAAAGGAGAGGCTGTTAGCAAATAATATTTATCAAAAAGCCTCTGTCCAGGAAATAGACAAATATGTCCTGCCACGGGAATTACGTCCGTCTCTCTCTCTCTCTCTCTCTCTCTCTCTCTCTCTCTCTCTCTCTCTCTCTCTCTCTCTCTCTCTCTCTCTCTCTCTCTCTCTCTCTCTCTCTCTCTCTCTCTCTCTCTCTCTCTCTCTCTCTCTCTCTCTCTCTCTCTCTCTCTCATCTTTACGATACCACAGCATGCCAAGTGCATGTGGAGAGGTGTGTGTGTGAGTGAGTGAGAGATTGTGCGTATGTGTGTGGTCCCTAAGCATGGATGTTGTCATCTGAGTGGACAGTAGGAAGAAAGGAGGTAAGTGAGAGGTGAGAAAACATAAAAAAAGGGGATTGAACAAAGCAATAGCTGGTGGGAGGGGGGTCTGTGGTGACTTCAGATTGAGGGGTGGTGGGTGGGTTGCAGTGGGAGGGGGGGATAATGGACTATCGGAGGTCTGGGGTCAAACGTAAGAATAAAAGAATGACAGGGTGACAGAAATGAGGGATGTAAAAAATAACTGAGTGCAGGGATCAAAAGGAGAAGAAAAAAACAAACAGGTTCTTATCGGGAACAAAAGGCGATAAAAAGTGCTGCTGCTACAAATAAATTATTGCCAACGTGGGTGTGTGTTAATATATGTGCAAACATGTGTGTGAGTGGTTGTGGGTTAGCTTTCCTTGCCAGGTGCGCTTTCCATTTGCCTTTCATTTTTGGGTGGAGGCTCATCAAAAAAGGGCCACAGAGGGACTGTGACATTTAACAGAGAGATACACAGAGAGAGAGAGAGACAGAGAGAAAGAGATCAGAGGTGCAGTGGTGAATATCTGCAGAATTCAAAAGGTTTCTGCAATATCCTGTGTGTGAAGTAATTTGGATGTGTTCCTGTGTGTGTGTGTGTGTGTGTGTGTGTGTGTGTGTGTGTGTGTGTGTGTGTGTGTGTGTGTGTGTGTGTGTGTGTGTGTGTGTGTGTGTGTGTGTGTGTGTGTGTGTGTGTGTGTGTGTGTGTGTGTGTGCGCTTCCACCTGACCATCTCCCAGCCTTGCCTGCCTGCAAATTGCTAATTTCCACTTCATGCCCAAGGATTTATACATCAGCCATCATTTGGGATCAGCGTGCTTATTAATTACCAATGTTTTATGTTTGTTTTTAATTTCCCCACCTAAGCCCATGATTCTGTGCCACCTTAGCACAACACAAATCCATCTTATGGGTAAGTAAGCGAAAGTTATAATTGCATACAGAAATGGTGTTCTGTTAACACACAGTTGTACCAGTAACCAGGGGTAACCATAGTTGGGGTATTGCCGGCTATCAGAAGCAGGTGATCCTGAAGTCCCTGTAGTCATTCACGTATATTAATGAGAACATGAAATGAAACACTTTTTGGCCTTAAACGAAATTCCCCAACTATATTTTGTTTGCTTTTCCATAAAGCAGGCTAAAAACTGCAACACTTTCTCTAAAACAGCTTGCATTTCAATTTCAAAGTCCTCTCATTCCCATCGCCAATCAAATCACTGAAAATTTTAATTGCATGCCTTCTTACAGTCAATCAAATCCTTTAATATCAAATCATATGCCGTCTTGCAGCCAATCAAATTCTTTAGTATGAAATCCCACGCCTTGTATTATTTGTTCCGCCCTAATATCCAACCACTAATGAACAATAAGACATTCTGAAATACCGTTTCACACATAAAGGCTCCTGCTTGTTTGTTTGGCATGTGGGCTATTGTATGATTTCATGTAAAATGTCTAGTTAATGTCCAGACTCTATGACCTTTAAACAATGAATTTACCCAGTCAGTAAATTTTTTCCAGAGTATTTCCCTTAGTTTCCTTATTTTTGTACCGTATTACATTTTCTATTGATCGAAATACATTTTTATACAAAATATGCTGTCAAATTCCAGACTGATGGGAGAAATGGTCAAACATGTCTTGTGATAGGATTGAATTTCATCATGTTGACATTTTAAAACCCCTCAAGACCCAGCCCCTCCAACACAAAGCTGTTAGCTAACTTTGAGCACTACTTTCTTTTTTTGTTTGGAGTTTGGCTCCCCTGGTGGCCTTTAGCACGCCCCCCCCCCCCCCCCCCCCTGCTACCGCCCCCTCCCACACACAGCCCAGCGGGTGGTGGTAGCGGGCTGAGCTGTGTTTTTTTCCAGAACTGCAGCCAAACCCCGAGGGCTGTGTCAAACACACTCTGCATCAGCAGCCGCATGGCGGTTCCGCTCCTATACCTCAGCGGGCCAGAGGAGCGAGACGGGGTGGGGGGGTCCGTCTGCGCCCCTGTGATAGCATTACCCACACCACAGATGGGCTCTGGGATAGAGGTGGGTGGGCAGTTTGCCTTAGCGTTAAGTTAACACGGCGGGTCAATACAGCAGTTTACCGGAGGCCATGTGTGCCACATGCGTGTGTGTGTGTGTGTTGCACGTGTGTGTGTGTGTGTGTGGTGTGTGTGTGTGTGTGTGTGTGTGTGTGTGTGTGTGTGTGTGTGTCTGGCGCAGTGGAGGGAACACAGTAATGGAGGTGTGGAGTGTTTAGGGGTTGAGCATATCTATTTGGGATGAAGTGAATGTGATTCCCCCTGTTCATTCGCTGGTCCTCCATGCAGTCCGGGAGGGAAATGGACCCTGGGAGAGCATCAGAGAGGAGGAGGGGTGGCGCCGTCCTCAAGGTTGTCGGACAACAGGACCCCGTTTCATCTCCCCTTGCCAACTGTAACAACCTCCACGGAAACAATACAAGCACCAATCCAATTTGGCTGGTTCTCTCTCAATCTTTCTCTTTGCTTTTGGCGCGGGCTCTCTCTCTCGACCGGCCTTGGCTCTTTTTTCTCCAGTTGAAAGCAGCACATGTATTGATGACCTCATGAATCTCAAAAGAGCCCGGCAAACCATAGCGGTAAATCTCACCCGGGCGCATTAAGCATGACGCAGGCTTTATTTTTCTTCTTTGTTTCTCGCCTACTTTCTCTGTCTTCCTGTCCCTCTCCCTTTCGCTCTCTCTCTCTCTCTCTCCCTCACTCTCCCCACCACCCCTCCCAATCCAACTCTTTCTCATAAGTGCTTGGGGGGTCCTCGAGAATGGGGGGCTCGATTTTTCATATGCCGCTAATTAATTGCCGCTAATTAGCGGTTGTTTACGGTTTGCTAATGAAGCAGATCAAAGCGCACCACTTGTGATGGAGACTCATCTCAGGCCTTGAGTGAGATAACGAGAGGCGGTGGAGGTTGGAAGTTGACTTGTTTACCTATCGTTTCAGTTGGGCCATTTGTCTGGCTTCCCGCCAGAACCAAGTTAGGTGTTTGAACTGCCGCCGGTTGTCATTATCAGTGAACCATTAAGATTCACCAGATCTGGCGGCTTCTTCAAAGAGTGATGCGGGCAAGCGAACAAACAAAGCCCAGGATTTTTCTTAACGGCTGCTGATAGCGATAAAGTGCTTCCTAAATGGACCCCCTTTCATCCAACTTACCCACGGTAGTCGCCATCCTCTTTCTACCACCCCCCCCCCCCCCCCCCCCCCCCCTAAACATCAAACACTTTCACTTCAAAGTGCTCATCATCACGTTTGAAAATGACCATGAAAGCCCGTACAGTCCATAATCAAAATCAATATTTCATTCTTGTTTCGGGATTCCTCAGTTCTGCGTTGAGATGCGGCGGTTGAGTTATGCCGGGCCCGTGCTAAGGTTGAAGTCAGTGGGCCACTTAAGCGAAACATTTGAAGGATTCCTTTTAAAGATGTGGAGAGCTCATGGGAGCTCCTCTCGAGTGTTGTAGTGTCGCAGTCTCAACGTCCTGCATTTGATTTCCCAGAAGGCTTTGCAGTGGTTTCGGCTGTCCAATCCTAACCAGCTGATCCCATCTCAGCCCACCTATTAATAACAATGATGTGAAGAGGCTTGACGAATGGTAGACAAACAAGTGTGTGTCTCTGTGTGCGTGCATGTGTATGAATGCGTGTGTGTGTGTGTGTGTGTGTGTGTGTGAGAGTGCATTTAATTCTCTATGCCAAGAACTGAGATGGGGACCAGTGGCCAAGGCCTGCTGGGTACAAAATGCCATTACCTTCACAAGCTATGTGTGTATGTGTGTGTGTGTGTATATGTGTATGTGTATGTTTGTGTATGTGTACTTGCACTTCATCGATCATGACACCTTTGTCAGTCTGCTGTGGTCGCCTACACAGTGCTTGCCCCCTCTTGGTCTTTATCTTCCTGTATCCCCATCCATCTCTCTCTCTCCCACACAATCTCACTCTGTGTCAAACACACACACACACACACACACACAGACTCTTCTCTTCACCCTCCTCTTCCCACTCCATCACGTCTCTGCTTTGGTCACACCTTGCTAATCTCTCCTTCCTGCCTCTTTTAAACTCTTAAATCCTTCCTTCAGAAAGGTAGGGTCTCTCTCGCTCTCTTTCTCTTTCTCTCGCTCTCTCTCTCTCTCGTGCTCTCTTAGTTTCATACCCATCACATTGTTGGGCTGAAATCCTGCAATCATTCTCTTGTTCACGGGACCCGCGCTCCCTCGCGTTCTGCAATGTCCTCCTCCTTCATCCTCCTTCTCTTCCTTCCTGCTCCGCTGGTCTGTGACGTACACCCCAGGCACCAGGCAGTCCCCTCCACACTCCCTGCCCAGCTCTCTCTCTCTCTCTCTCTCTCTCTCTCTCTCTCTCTCTCTCTCTCTCTCTCTCTCTCTCTCTCTCTCTCTCTCTCTCTCTCTCTCTCTCTCTCTCTCTCTCTCTCTCTCTCTCTCTCTCTCTCTCTCTCTCTCTCTCTCTCTCTCTCTCTCTCTCTCTCTCTCTCTCTCTCTCTCTCTCTCTCTCTCTCTGTCTCTCTCTGTCCCTGGCCTAGCTAAACCTGGTTACTCTTCATCAACCAACCAAACAATTCCCACTCACACCTCCCCCAAGGAGGAGAGAGGAGGGGGGGGTGGGGGGGGGGGGGATTATCACCTTGTGCCCCAACAGGGCAGCCTCACCTGGGCTTGATTCCTTCTCTGATCCCCCTTTTACGCCCAGGAGGATCAATTCATTACCAGGCCACTGTCTCCCTCTCGCTCTTCATTAGGTCTTCCAGATGGACCGTGAATGTATCCCCTGTACTGGCAAACTGCACTCTTCCCAGTATCCCTCGCTCACTTCACCTTTTCTTAGCTCTCTTGTCCAATCAAGGCCTACAACGGCTGCTTTGCACCGTGCACACCTGAGTGATCACCTCGGTTACCACAGTTACCTGGAGGGGGGCAAGAGGGGTGGCTGGCTGTTGAGTCATGTGTCACCGCAGTGATGGAAGTTCTTAAAACACACTGGGGGGGGGGGGGGGGGGGGGGGTCATACGGGGGGGGGGGGGGCGGGGGGGGGGTTAATATTTACTCTTGGGCATGGAAACCGTGTCCTGAATGGCCAGGAATGTTCCCCCCTGCGACTGATCTCTTTTTTCCCCATCTATATTTCTTCCGTTACGACCCCTCACACAATGCTTTCTCCTCCGGCTGCCTCTCTCCCCAGTCAATGTCAAGCTTCTTGAGGCACAAGGGCACCCTACAAAGAGAACACATAGCAGGGGCTTGTATTGCTGCATCGCCAGGGCAACGGAAGCAAAAGGCAAAGGCAGGCGAATCGATGTCTACCGATTTCACACTCTCAACTGCAGAGACTAATATAAAGGCAGAAGGGTCAGGAACTACAAGAGGAAGAAGAAAAGCTGCAAACTCAGGAGGTGCCGGGTCAGTGGGTGGAGGCAGAGGTAGGTGGGTGTTGGTGGTAGTGAGCCAATCAGAATGCAGCATGAGATGACAGAGGGGAAAGATTGATTGACAGGCTGGCAGTGCCAACAGAACCGACAGAAGAGGACGCGCTCTGTGCCCTCGTCAGCATTTAGAAACTTTGGCGGGAAAGTTGGTGGAACGCCAGTTGGGGGGTGGGGTGGATGGGATGACATACAAGGACGACATAGATCACCATTATGATAATCACAAGCCGCGCTCTTCGGGGAATAGTAATGGGAAGGAGATGAGCTGGCAGCTATAAAGAGTCTTTTTACATTAGCCATGGCCTGATTGGATTGACAGGAAGTTTAACTAATGGACAATTAAACAAATGGTCAGATGAGATATCAAACTAAAACTGCCATTGCTGTCTCGGATGTGCCCTCGCTCAATCACAGTGGCCAGTGCGGTTATAAAATCAGGGAACTCTGAACCTCTCGCCAAGGACACTAAAGAGTGAGATAAACATTGGAAACACTTTTTCTGAATGTAAACAAGCTGTGAACTCTGACCCCAAGGTGCCAGGGGGCATGATAGTCTTGTGTCTCCCACATTAAATCCCCAGCAAGATACCCAGCCCCCACCAGCTCATTAATGATATGTATCTGAATTAACTGTAAGGGTCGGCCAAACTAATCAATAGTAATAGTAAACAAATAGGCGTCATGTTACCTCTAGCTTATTTTGATATGACTAAATGACTGAACTAGTCTGTCACTTGTAAAATGGGCAACTTCCATTATGTTTGTCCGTTGCCAAATGAGCTGGACCAATGGAGATAATCCCTCGTGCATCCCAACAGCATCTAAAAAAAAAAACAATAACAACCTAACAACGAGTTATGGATCGCATTTGGAGACTGGAGGCAGGTTTGAAGATAATTACTGTAGAATACATCACCTGCACTAAACAGAGTGTCCGGCAACTCCCTCCTACTGTTGAGTAATGAACACATTAACGTCCTACAGGGAGAAGCAGCTCGGCCAGCGCTGCGCTTCGTCACTCTTGCACAGTCCCCCCGTCTCCCTGGCCAGGAGACGCCATGGCCCCGTTTGTTTACGGGGGTTTTCACCTTTGCCTTTTTTGCACGAAAGAGCAGGGCGCCCCGACAAGGATCTTTAAAGACAGAGGAGCACTGATGCAGGCACACTGGCAGTTGCCTCCTATGAATATATGACAAGAAGAAGAAGAATAAAATACACAAAACGCCAGCTCCACCTTGTACTCATCTTTGATGAGAGCACTGCCAGTCTGCCAAGTTCGTCTTTGTTTATCATTTCAAATCAGGGAAAAGGACAAATCCTCGAAAACCCGAATAAGACACTTTGGAAATGTGTCACGCCTTGAATTTACAGTTGGTTCCAGAAGACAGTGGGGAATGGAGACGGGAACCAGGGTCTCGCTCTTTTAATTAAATTGTCGACAAGTTTATTTTATTTAGAGAGGGAGGGGGATTACGCTCAAAGGTTTGGATCAAAGGATAAATCGTAGCTTACTTAGCTTACTTTTCCAGCGTATTAGAGAACAAAGAGGCAAGTCGAAATAGCAACCCCAGCATAATGTGGGAGAAAAGCAAAAAAGGCAATCTTACAGCGCTGTGATGCTAACTGTGGCCGACAAGCATAAAAAAAACACAACTCTCCAGAGTAAGCAATCCTATTTTGGCATTCAAAGAGAAACTTTTCTGAATCAACGTCACAACACTTCTTACAGCTCTTATAACTACCACGACTGGAAACTGGACTACTGGATTAGACCGGTTTAGTCTCACCTGTCATGGCTGTCGGCTAATCCGGGTGAATGTTTGACAACTCCACTGCATAAGTGCTCAATGGCCGCCATCCGAAGAATTTGTACTTCCTCCATGCATGCGAGGTTATGACACAGGCGGGCATAACACTGCTATGCACACATCATCTTTGACTTAACCCAATATAATTACAAGAAAGCAAAAGTGTTCTCATATGGGAGACGTCAACCAATATTTGCTTGGTGTAAATGGTGAATCAAACTATAATGCAAGGTAAAATCCTAGGAAATGCCATTTAGTTTGGTGTGCATGGGGCATAAGCGTGTGTGCTTTTGATTGTGGGCATGTTAGCGGCTGTGTGTGTGTGTGTGTGTGTGTGTGTGTGTGTGTGTGTGTGTGTGTGTGTGTGTGTGTGTGTGTGTGTGTGTGTGTGTGTGTGTGTGTGTGTGTGTGTGTGTGTGTGTGTTCCGTGCTCATTTGGAGTCTTCACATGCACAGCGACTCCCCTGTTTTGTGTTTGCATGGTAGGTCTCCCTCCTGTGACACACAGCAACATTGATTTATAAACAGCCTCTGTGTGTGTGTGTGTGTGTGTGTGTGTGTGTGTGTGTGTGTGTGTGTGTGTGTGTGTGTGTGTGTGTGTGTGTGTGTGTGTGTGTGTGTGTGTGTGTGTGTGTGTGTGTGTGTGTGTGACAAGAGAGAGAGAGGGTGAGCCTAAAGAATATGACAACAAAGGGAAGGAGCTAGAGAGAGAAGGAAAGTGAGTGAGAGAGAGAAGGAAAGTGAGTGAGAGAGAGAAGGAAAGTGAGTGTGAGAGAGAGAGTGTGAGTGAGTGAGTGAGTGAGAGAGAGAGAGACTGCACGTGCACTCCATCCGTAATTGGTATTCATATTTCCTCCCACCAGTCAGGCCAGCAGCTACCGTTTTTCACCCACCAGAGCCAAGGTCCCGTCCGTTTCATTTTAAAACGGACGGCTCTCATTGCAAACCTTCAAATAAACTCATGGGCGAGATTTCAGTCAAACACGCATTAAGATCACTAGCACTATAGGCCAAAAGGGATGAGGGTGGGAGAGATGAATGACGGGGGGGGGGGGGGGGGGGGGGGTAACTAGCCTTTAGCGGTAGCTAGCCATAGAGGAGGAAGCATCAGGAACTGTAGGAGGGATGCCAGTTGAGCCACAAGCTGCACAGCCCACCGCCCCCCCCCCCTCCCCCAACCAACCCCCGACATCAACCGTCCAACCAAACACAGCGTTCACCCGCAATATTCCTCACCTCTATCCTCTCTTTCTTCCTCCCTCCATCCCTACTCTGCTGCCTCCATCTCTCCCTCGTGCCTCCCCTCTTTCTCTCCCTCCCGCCTTACCGTACCAATACGTACCCCTCTATCTCTTTCTATAAAGTGCCGGCAAGTCTATAGCAGTCTTCCAATCTTTACTGCTGTCTTTCAATCTAGCTGTCCAGTCATCCATCCATCTACCCAATCAAGCTGTCCATCTCTCTCTACCCTGGCATGCTAACAAAGGCCTCCCTCTTTACGACCTCTCAGTCCGTCTTTCTCTGGTTCTAATACCATTATTTTCCCCCCTATTCTCTTGTGCAACACTAGCTTTTTCCCATTTCAGTTTTGCTTTTGCGTCCAATATTTTTTTAAATAAATCAAAGGACAGGACCCAGGCATGTTGTTTTGCATTTGAAATAAATTGTGGTGGCTGAATATATATGTGTGTGTGTGTGTGTGTGTGTGTGTGTGTGTGTGTGTGTGTGTGTGTGTGTGTGTGTGTGTGTGTGTGTGTGTGTGTGTGTGTGTGTGTGTGTGTGTGTGTTGCAAGACATTTGGATACTGTCCATCTCTATGTGTGTGTGTGTGTGTGTGTGTGTGTGTGTGTGTGTGTGTGTGTGTGTGTGTGTGTGTGTGTGTGTGTGTGTGTGTGTGTGTGTGTGTGTGTGTGTGTGTGTGTGTGTGTGTGTTGCAAGACATTTGGATACTGTCCATCTCTATGCTGCTTCCTCCCTTCCTTTCTCCCTCCCTCCCACCTGCCCATTGCCTGGTGCTACCCCCCCCCCCCAGACCCCAACTACCACCCCCTCTTCCACACACACACACCCACCCCCACCACCAGTCCCCTCCCCCCATCTCTCCCAGCCCCTGTCAGTGGATAGATTAATGGCAGTGATCAGCCAGCAGCCCCCAACAGAGGCTGCCTGCAGCTCAGGCAAAACTCTATAGCGCCATAAGCAGCCAAGCACAAGCGCGTCTATAACACACACACACCCACACACACACACACACACACACAAACATATCATAGAGGGAGAAACAGGGGAGTGTTGGAACGCGATAAGGGTGTGCGTACAGAAGACTATAGACGAAATATATAAATAAAGTGTATTATATTGGCAAGCCTGCACATGCAAACTATATCATGGACAAGATCATGAACAGTGAGAGCATTTAAACGGTTATACACACTGACTAAATGTGCGAGCTTGATGTGCACTACACACATACTCTCTTTCTTACACACACGCAAACACACACACACACACACACACACACACACACACACACACAAACACACTCAGACTTGGACATACTTGACTATAATACTTGGAAACATAAACGCCCATACGCTCTTGCATATGAATGATCTTCCACTTGACCCAAGAACACATACACACAAAAACACACACACACACGGATCAATAGACAGGCTATAGTGAGGTGGGCTGTATCAGTGGAGGGCTAGGGGCCAGTGTAGTGCAATGTATCGCCTTCGCTATATACGGTCTACGTCACCATTACAGGTCTGCCGGTGACGCTACCCGGCCACCAGTTAACCCCTTCACCGCCCTGGGCCATAGTGGCCCAGAGGCGCGCACTGAGCTGAACTACCATGGCCGTATCACAGGAAAACCACGCATTTGTCAGAAGCACTGAAGGTTTGAAAGATGCAAATTAGCCTCTTTTTTTTTATTGCCGCCTCCATCTTCCGGGGCAGATCCACCGAGAAGGAGCAGCAGGGGGGCAACACCAGTAGCCGGAGAGTTAGGGAAAATAAATAAAAAAAAAGAGCAAGTTATCCGCAAGCGTGGCATGTTTTAATCCAAATCCCTCTTTCTGCAGCAGATGCACTTATTATGAGGGTGGTGGGCATGAAATAGAATGTCCCTATGGGAGCAGTGGAACCCTGTGGGACTATCCCAGTGGACACGCCACAAAAACACACACACGCGTGCTCGCGCCGACACAGACGCTGGCGTGCAGACCTACAAACACGCCAGCGCACGGATGCGCGCGCACGCGCTCAAACAAATGCACGCGCGTGTAGCCTATGTTACATTGTTTATAGGGTATTGTTTATGTAAGCCTATATTACATTGTTTTAACATACGTATGTGCCATTACGGTTGATGCGATGATGTTACCAAACGGT
The DNA here is from genome assembly GCA_026745465.1 of Lota lota. NCBI lineage: Eukaryota > Metazoa > Chordata > Actinopteri > Gadiformes > Lotidae > Lota > Lota lota. The sequence continues at coordinate 3,266,962 of JACYXH010000826.1, forward strand.
GGCACAAAATGAAGACGACTGACCGTGGTGAACAACCAACAATACATATTTTAAGCCCACTGCGGGCATACCTTATGAGCTGTGTTGCAGCCCGTTACAGGACTCCGGGCTACAGCAGGATATGTCCCGCAACATACAACACAACCCAGACATTATTTCCCAACAACAAAACGAATCAATGAGAGGCGCTCGGATCAAGAAACAGCGTAAATATCAAGTCAGTGACATTTAAAAGTAAGAGAGCAGACTGCTTTCAGTTTCTTTTCCTGTAGAAAATTAAGGGTATTGCCCCAGTGCACTTATTCCCTAAATTTCACATTGACTCATGGTGAATTCTGATGATGTTGGGTGAAGCGAGAACGTGTGTTTGTTGACTACATTTATGAGGTTCGCAATATTAAAACATTGACAGTGACAATTTACAACCAGTACGAATGACAGCACGTGCACTGCGTTCTTGGTCCTTGCAATGCCTTCCCAGTATGACACAGAGTAGTGACAGTGAAAGGTGTCAGATCATGAAGGGATAGCCTGTGGTGAGCATTTTACGTGGGGCCAGTTGTCTGAGGACTTCAACTTGTATGGCGCTCTGACACATCAACATAGGTGACACTCATTTCATTCACATCGCACACATCACATATTGGTAAATGTCTTACCGGTGTGCACGAGGTACGCGATGGTTATGATTGCTAGAGGGACACAGTAGTTCCAAACGGTCGCGAAAGCCATCGTTGATATTCCCCTCTTGTTATCTTCCTTTTTGTATTCCTCTTCCTTGGAGAAATCGAATCAAAGTGACATGAACCCGGAGGTCCGCTCGCCAACAGCGCCTACAGCGTGTGCTTGTTTACCAATCGTTCGTCGGAGGAGCTGCAGCGCTTCTTCGCATAGTAATGCACATTCACACATACACACACACACACACTTTTTTTTCCCGTCTTCAAAGTGTCTGGATATGGTGACGGCTCATCCGGTTATTCTTGGTTACTTTACAATGTAAATATATTTAAAACCTTGCCAAAAGGGCGGGACACCGTTTCTACTGACCAATTGTAGAAAGCAAGAGCAGGTGGAGGGGTGTGTGGATTGCGGTTAGGGGTGGAGTTTAAGGTGCATTTGCAGGGGATGAGCAGGGGGAAGGGAACTGAAATTGAACATTTAACTGAAATCAATTCGCACTAAACGTGATTGATTACCAACGCCTTTTTTTAGGGGCAAATTACTTATTTTGTTGCTATTAATTCCATTAGCTGAAAATAGGGATTTTGTGTTTATAAAAAAAGGGTGACTAGGTTAATTGTATTCTCAAAGACAGTTCAATACCCTCATGATAATAATATTATGTCCTACTCAATGTATGACATCATTCCCTTCCCTTCACATTGACTAAAAGAGCAATTTTGTTATTCACATTAGGGGATGCCCTTTGCAAATGCAGCAGCACCAGGACTTAGGTCAGTATTTGGTCAAATACCTTGAACGGCATGGAACTGCCAGGTTATGCTCATCTGACGTGTACTGCGTGTTTGTGCATGAAGTTGTCTTCAAGTGTATTATCATGCTGAGGACACGGTAAATTGTTTTCAGTCAGAGAGCTAGTTCAACATAAAAAAACGGTTTCATTTCCATGCTACATTATTGCCTTCTTTCCGTGGACTTTGGAGAGACTGGGCACTTTTCTTTGTGAAGCTGTATCTGTAGCGACCCCTATGGATAATATGGAATATAGCAAAGGATGGGAAGTTCTACACCTGGCTACAATCAGTCAGGCTAAAGTAGATCCTATCCTAATTGCATCCATTTTGATGCCGTGTCAAAATGATGTAGGCATAGTTCTACGTGTTTTTTTTTACAATGTTTCACATCACTTTTACAACGGTACGAACACATACTTGCCGTGGAATAACCTGGATAATGTCTGCCGCGTGCATCTCACAATTCCCCCGCCATTCCCTTTTCCCTCGCGAGCCGCTGCACGAGTGTTTCCCTGTTGGCGCGAAGTCAGTGGCAGCCGTGCGTCTCGCGCCAGATGGGATACACCTGCTTTCCCTGCGGTTCCTCACTCGCTCATGTTTAGCCCTTTGACACAACATATGCGAGATGAGCATACAAGCCCAAGTGACCGTGACGAGAACTACGTGGAGAAAATTCTTAATCCACCCCGGTCTCCCTTGGCGCCTCGGCGTTTTGGGGAAATCACGCCAACTTAATTTCGCCTTGGCATGCTCATGAGACGCAGGCGGACAGCCGACGGTCAGATGAATAGGCTCACAAATCAGACTTTATATGAACAATCTGAAATCGGATCGCAGACTAGCTCATATCCGCCTTGTACAATGGCCACTGTAGAAATGTACTTATTAAAGATAGGCCTAGGCAATTGGAGAAACCCGTCAACGTAGACTCGATTTTGAAAGTGGGTCTATCCAACATAAAAAGAAAAATCCCAGTCCTCCCGTCAGGATGGGCGAGATGCGTGCACAGTTATTGGATTTGTATAAGTCTATATTATTATATTATATTATAATACAATCTGAGTGACAACTTATTGCCCCAGCAGCAAGCAGGGCCGACGTCACCGCAACCCGCTAGGAGGCGGGTCTGCTCGGCTTTGGCCCGACTCCGGATGGTGCATGGCGGACGCGACTCGGCACAGCTCGGCGCGTTTAAACTGGAAATGGAAATGCAAGTTAGCACGGCATGGTCTAACTCGGCGCGCCAATGGAAAAAGGACATAAGATTACGCAGACTCCGGTCATGCGTTATGGGTGCACGGGCCTATTGCGCGTAGGTAGCCAGGTAGGTAGACAGACAGGTAAACCATTCTTAATTTAGGCCGAATGAAATTATTGGGCGGTCTTATTTCCCCCATTTTGCATAGTTGTCTTAATATCCCCTTACTCGCCATTGGATGCATGCAAACAATAGGCCCACAAATATTTAATGACCCAGTTTTGAGTATGCATTTTGAGTACGATCAATTGGAATTTGAGCCTACTACAAAAATAAATAACGCGTTTCAAGACCGAATTTCTAAACATTCCATGACACTAATCAAACTACTAATAAATTGGTCTGGTAACTTTTGTATTTTAATGCTTCGTTTCCCCAAATTCTCATTTGGGAAAATACAAGTCTTCATATGAGAACACCGGTCTATTGAAAGGAAGTATGTACCAAAAACGGCCAGGGAGACGCGATCCCAAAGTGGAAACATGGGCAGGCCACTTTGCTGAAGTCATATGGCACCAAGTGCCACATAATTCCGACAAACCTTGAAAGCATAAGGATTAGCTAAATGCTTCTTTCCCTGAAAAGGTCATACTCGCCAGCTTGCTCACGGTAGGCTAAGGTAGCCGAAAAGCAAAGCAGACCCATTTTTGTGTTATCCGAATTTCAGCTACAAACACCTTTTATTATACGTTCAACTACGTGTTTAAAGTACATATTGGGGCCAATTGCATAGGCTTAATGCAAGTGAACAGGAGGTCAAAAATGGAGTGTTTCATATTTAAAATTAGGGTCACTTTTTGCATGTATTCAATGGCAGGTAAGTGGATACTAAACCAAAAGTTAAAAGCCTATATCATTTTCTCTTTCCCTTTCTCCCTACAGTGTAAGTAGATTCTCGGCAAGGCTACTACACTATGCTTGAGCTGTTAGCATTCATGAGCTCTTAAGGTCAAAGGGTCACCGTGAAAAACATACACGTCTTCCTCAGGCATAAGCCAGTCCATTTTGGGTGAAAAATACTGGTCGCATATCTTATTTGATCTCTTTGTCATGGCCAACAACATGCTGAACTCCTTTTTTTGGCACAATGTCCATGGAGGAGTGCACAGCCTTTCACCCATGACTGACTCAAAGGCCACAGTCAAATGGTGCTCAGTGGCATTTCCCATGCAGAGGCCATTTTAAATTCACCAAATTGGATTTCTTTCGTCGATGCGTGACCTTTATTTAAAAACTCTTTTTGGCTCCCGTCGCGTGGTGTTGTGTCTTTCCTTTGGTTTTGATGTGGGGCTTAAAATAATCAAAAAAAGTTTGTGGAGTTGCCGGAGAGACACAAGAAGTCTGTAAAAAACGAAAAAAAGAGGACTCGACAAAGGGACGGCTGGCGACGCAGGGAGCCGGGGAGAGGACTTGAATAATCAGTTTAATAACATTATCCTGGCTGTGCTCCGCGGCGCATGCACACGTTAATGGAGGGTGTCACCGTGAGCCGCCGCTTCGCTCGTTATTAACGACGTCCCATGGTCAACCACACACTGATAATAACAGCGTATAAAACCCGACATAACTCCAACAGAAGAGCCTAATGAAATTCACACCGTTATGGGCACACTTATGGTAATAAGTGATGGCGCTCTGGCACGGAGTTGAGGGTCATAAGGCAACAGAGGGGAAAATTAAAAAAATGAAGTTGTAATTCTAGGTGAGGATTTGGTGGCAAGGAGGCGCAGTGGAGAGTGTAGTCACAAGCAGAGCAGCCTTGTTCAACCTTGTCTGCACTTAAAAGGAATTGATGGTCAAGGGTAACTGACTCTTTCCATTCCTCCTTGTCTGTGTTATGTATTTTGAATATACTACGACTTTGTGTGGGTTAGTGTGAACAAGGGTTCCGGTACCGCTGATAGCAAATGTCTCTCTAGGCTGCAGGGAGAGTTTGTTTATTGGGAGAGGAGTGTGGTAAACAAAATGGAGAATTTGGAATTTACATAAGTGCAACCAAGTGTGCATGGACAATTACATTTTTCATAGTGGCAACCTCTTCACCATATATAAGCTAGCTAAATGAGAGGCATAGAGATAAGTACAGAGACCAGTATCTCTTCAAACTTTTTAATATTCACATCAATCTGTAAATGAAAGGAATGATTATGTTCTATGTCATATCACACACAAGTACAGATAGAAAAGAAACATATAGTACAAAGTGACCCAAAAGCTGGATACAAATGTCCCTGTAACCGTTATTTAATGTGCATCGACATTAAAAACTATTAACTACAAGAAAACAGCATCGCTTACATCATACATCATGTCGAAGAGTATATTATCATTTAAAAAGCTCAAAGCTGTAAAGAAAAGTGCTACAGAGTGTTTTCCCCTTTCAAGGTTACAGGAAAATAGCTTATGGACTTCTTGCAGCCCATACAGTGCACAAGCTCCATCCCCTTTTACCCAAAAGCACGGCTCTCCATTTAGTAGGTTGCAGAATCAATGAAGAGAAAATTGCCCACTTTTTGCTCGAAACACATTTTGCAGCCTCCCCCTAAGGCTCGGCCAGTGAGAGGAAGTGAGGGAAGGCATGTGGGGGGGAGGGGGGCAGGAGAGAGAGAGAGAGAGATACACCCCCCAGCCTCACTATAACAATCATTCCTTCTATTCTCCTGTCTTCAACACCCATCTCGTTACTGGGGTTCGATTATTTGGCTCCCTCCACGGTGTCTCTGGTATACATTCTCCCCTACCGCAACCATCCATAACCATTTAAACCTTCTCCTTCATTCACACTACCCCCATCTAGAAAGCCCAAAGACATCTACTGTTCCCTCCTCCTCCTCCTCCTCCTCCTCCTCCTCCACCTGCTCCACCTGCCTGGTGGTGCTTACACCAGTGGTTGAGTGTCACTGCTGAGGGAGGCGGGTAGGGACTCTGCGCTTCCCTTGTAGATGGGTTTCTTCTGGGAATGGTCATCGCTGAAGAGAGGGAACGAGTGAGAGAAAGAGAGGAAATCAAAAGATGAGTGTTGGTGAAATTAACCTCCCAGCACTACGCAGCGGGTGCTGGGAAAAGTATACGTGGACTCCAGAAATTATAGACTGCAAACTAGCCATCTTCTGTCCATGATATGAAAGTCGGCATCTCGAATCATTTTCTTTTTTTGTTGCTTGCGTGCAGGAATTTCTTAAGCAGTGTGTGAAGTGTGAGACTTCTCAGGTGTGTCTTTACACCATACTGGTTGCTTTAACAGACTTTGGTCTTCTCTGTCACACATTTATATAGAACAAAAACATCCACACGTACACAAAAATATCAGGAAAACAAAAACAAGACCCGGGCGTCGTGGAGCCGGCCAGCACCATGAAGAGAGACAGCACTGTTTGGCTGGTGGTAATTCTGCCTTATTATGCATTACAACTTCAAAAGAGCATGGGTTCACTGACTGCACAATTGCCCAATGCAAATAAAGCCAAATTCACACATGCATACAGCAAAGCACTTATGCGCACACACAAGGCAAAATGTTATGTATACAAAAAGATGATTCAAAGCATAAAAATATACAGGCACGAACACACACACACACACACACACACACACACGAGGCATATATATATATATATATATATATATATATATATATACATATATATATATATATATATATATATATACACACACACACACACACTCCCACACGTTAAAGAAAGGGCCTCGGTTCCATGAGTGCAGTCAAAGAGAAATATTAAAGCAATAGTCATATAATATGCACATATAGACAAAACTACAGAATGAGAGAGTTGGACTGAAGGAGAGCAAAACAAGTACGCTAGGGCAGATAAAGCACAAATAAAAAAACACAATCACAGATATATAACACACACACACAACGCCCACATGAATAACACGCACGCACAACACACACAGTCACACAGGCACGTAACACACACATAATCACACACGCTCGACTAGCATCGTGACGCACAAAAAACCTTGAATTCTTCAAGTCTAATGTAAAACCACTAAATTATTCAAAGATTCATTGTAATGTGGAGGGCCTAGATGCCGAAGATCCTCCACAAGGGGAAAAGGAGATCAGCACCATGGACAACGGCCTTTCCCCAAAAGACAAGCGCTGGGGAAAGTCATTGATAATCAGTATTATCCGGCATGCCTGCTGCATGATTGCCAATGGGGAACACCTGCCGGCCATGTGACCACAAGAGAGTTGGTCAGCTATAAAGGCAGGGAGAACCTCTCCCCTCGAGGAAGGATTGTGGCAGCTTCCTGAAGTACGGTAAGCGGCCTCTGGCCCTGAAGAGGAACTCCCCTTATGAGAGTAGAGACGCTAGGAGAGAACGAAGTTTTGTGTGTGCTGCCTACTGTGTCTCACCCCTGTTTCCTTTGTCCTCCACCCAGCCTCCAGCTCACCCCTGAAGCCCCTCCAGGAGACCTACCCCAGACTGGGAAGAATTTACGTTGGACTTTCACCCTCCCCCTTGTCCTCACTATTTTGAATAAACCCCTGTTACTTCTGCTTACAACCTGTCTGCTGTTGTCTGTGTTGACAACCGAGTCAACCCCGCCTGACTCAAACTGCCACAGTAAGTAAAGTTATAAATCATCATTCACATCATCATATATCATTTCTCATATCCCGTATCATATGGCCAATGTTATGACAATGTTGATGGTGACGCGATCGTGACGTCTCAATTTAATCTAGGGGATATGAAATGTCATGATCCCAACATTATCCTGATGCAGTTACACGGTGTGCTTACATCGGTCCCTTGGCTTGCTTGGCGCGTTGGGCCGTGCGGAACAGGAACACGCCCACGGTCAGCATCAGCACCAGGAGGGCAGCCACCGCTGCCGTAATCAGCAGGACGCATCCATTGGTGGTCTTGTACCAGTAGGAGCCCTCTGTGGACCGGAAACAAAGGACCACGTTCATACTCTGCACCGCACATATTCATTACGAAACAGCTCATAAAAAAGGTAGTATTGCAGAGGTTCCATTTGGAGAGAGTGAAATGATTTTGCTGTGTCTGATCCAACTGGATATGTTGTGAAGGTGGCCCTTGGCACTTGTTTCTGCTGACCAAACAACAGTAAAATTCAATTGGAAGCCTGCGTAAGGGATTTGGATCCGGCTGTTAAGAGGCATAGTTCAGAGGCGAGAACGGCTCTGAGGGAGGAAATCACACACACAATCGCAACACAACAGGATAACAAAACGATAAAGAACTGAAAACAACACAAAAGGAAAATATGTTTATGAGGTGAGGACTCGGGAGTGAAAAGGTTTTACCCAGAGCACAGATAAACATAAAACAAATTCTGTTCTGCTGCTACTTTCTGTATTGCACCATCGTTTCAAAAAGGTTTTAATAAATCGTTCATGAATCACAAGACTTGCCTATGCATATAAACCAACAAGATCCACATAAAACACAGGTTATGTTGTCGTATACCAAACCAGCAGAAATAAGTGCATGTTTTGTCCACAACCCAATCCTGGTTCAACTGCTCTGTAGAACTTGCCTGACACGTTATCACGGTGCTGTTGCACAGAAGGAGCACGGAGGACATTTAAACATTTGTTCATGCAGTAACTCCCAAGCAAGTAAGTAGCTGTTAATTTCAAACCCTCGATGTTCCTGATTTCCTAATTGGTGCGTGTGCCCCCAGGCATGCATCCTAGTGGTCCAGTAGAGCGCCCCAATGACTTAATCACCACACGTACCAGACGAAGAAATGTTCCCCATAATAAATAACGCACATCAAACACATCCGGTTGTCTTAATAGCATTTTTAGAGGCTGTGTAATTAGAGGGACCACCATCGCGAGGCGAGTGAATTGCACTAGGTGACGGCACGTCGTCTTTTAATCCGCAGGTCACCGATAGCTGATGAGGATGGATGGAGTGACAAGAATTGGATTAGCAGTTATAATGTAATGGAATTCATTCCCCACGCGAGTACAAGCTTGGCATCTGGAGGCTCTCGACGTCTTCTCAGCCCATTTCTTTGCTTGAAAAATGATACGCTGCACAAATGCCTAACTGTATAGAATTTCTATAGTTAGGTTCTGTTTACCATTTATTATTTAGTCATTTGGCAGTCTTTTATCCAATGCAATACAGGTCATTAAGGACATTAATCTAACTTGTTTTGTATCTTGCGTGGAGACTAACCACTCAAGATACAGAGTGTAGGCCTAATACTAATGTTCTGGAAGGCGTGTTTTGGTGCTCTGCGTTTTCCGCTTGCATCCTGAGTGATTGATGATTTTCAACAATTCTGATTCAACATAAAAATGTTGATTAATCCTGTAAGATAATATCTTTCTGCTGTTAAAAGTAATTGGCTGAATGAGTAAGTAAATCAACTGCTACATGTCGCTTTCTAAGGTCATGGCTATGCCAGCTAAATATAAAAACGCACATTTATTTTTCCGTTGAGGTCTTGTGTCAGAGTTTTTATTTATTTAGTCGGTGTAGTGTGAACATGGCCTTGGTCAAGCTGTCATATCAGCCCCTTCTTCACGCCTCTTTGTGCCTTGGTCTTTTGAAAGGGTTTCTTTGCCAGTCTGGTCCATTCAGACCGTGAATAAATGCTTTATTTATTTATTTATATATATATATATATATATATATATATATATATATATAGAGAGAGAGAGAGAGAGAGAGAGAGAGAGAGAGAGAGAGAGAGAGAGAGAGAGAGAGAGAGAGAGAGAGAGAGAGAGAGAGAGAGAGAGAGAGAGAGAGAGAGAGAGAGAGAGAGAGAGAGAGAGAGAGAGAGAGAGAGAGAGAGAGAGAGATCCATAGCCGATAGCTCTCATCTGGCATGGTGAAGGGTTTTGATTCTTTAAAAACAGACAAACTTCTGTCATGTAATCGGCTGCCACTGAGGGTTCGAACCACATGTCTGCACTCTGCCTGTGGGAATCCATGAGAAAGAGGACCAACCCCTACCTGTCCCTTAAGGACATGAATTTGACCGCAACTCGCTTGGGATATAAGTGTTTGCAAAACGACAAAACAGTCCATTTTAAAATGCGTCCGTGACTTACAGTGCAGCTGATACTTGCACTACTTTCACTGCCGCCTACTACACGTCACGATGCAGTGGTACGTACCGGGCAGGACCGTGATGCTGATGATCTGGCTGCTGCTGAGGGACCCCTCGACAGGGACCTTGGCTGTGCACCTGTACAGCCCTCCGTCATGGGCTTGCACGCTCCTCAAGGTCAGCTGAGAAGAATCCAACATCCAGTCCTCGCCCTGGGCAGACACACAGAGAGACACACCGAGACGGACACCACAGTGAGAGACTACGACAAATAAAGCAGGAGGAGCTTTTTCTGATAATCTGCGGATGGCCTGAAAGTGTTATAATTTGTGCCGAATTAAACCTTTTGTACTCGCTTGGGGGAACAGGAGCTAAAGAAAGCATCATAAAAGCATGGTGCAGTGAAAAGGACAGAATGAGAATAAGAGAATGAGACACACACAAACACAAAAGTGCTTGTATGGGGGCGAAGACCCCTGGAGTCCAAACTGAAATGTATTTACCTGGGCCGTAATCCCATTGACTGAACGTTACATCAGCATGAGTCAATAACCCAGATAACACTGTCATTAGCAGAGAGCTATACGGCAGCCGCACACTGTTAACACAACACATAATGAGATGGCTAGGGAGCGTGATGTATTGTTGACACAGAAATAGCAGCACAATTATGGGATAGAGCTTGACATGGGAGACAACAAATAATAGGGCGAACACAAGGATCGGGGAGAAAAAAAGTTAAACTACAAAAACATATGAGCAAGGAGGAGGACCTACTTGTTCATTTGTTTTTGTGTTTGTTTTGTGGAGGAGAGAGTGAAAAAAGACATTACACCATGAAAATGATTTGGCGCCCAGGAGCTGCAGCTCCTGCCAAGAAAGTCCATTTCAATTTGAATGGTTCAGAATTAAGAGGATTTCCCATAAAGGCCAGGTCTGGCCAGAGTGGCATTTTGTATGCAAATCCACTGGCTCCCGATGCAAAGTGCCTCTCTGGCTTCATGGTGTTGTCATTACCGGGAGGGACTGGGATGGGGAGGGGGGAGGGGGGGAACCGGTGTGTGTCTGTAGTGTGTGTCCTGACAGGAAGTACTGTCCATCTTTAAAGTGCTCGCAAAGGGAAATAATGGCTGGAGATTCAGAAATCGATTATATACTGTAAAATAGTAGGAGGGCATACACAGGCAGATGCAGACTCACACACACACACGTGCATGCAAACACACACACACACACGGTATATTTTCTATTCTTATCAATTCATCCTTTTTATTGAGAGGCTCTGTAATGTATGCATGTATGGAATTGGTGGACTGGGAGATTTATTGAGTGGCTAGTAAGCAAAGATACTTCATGTTCAAGAAAAACCATTACTATACTCCTTATGAAGGCACTAAATGACAAAGACATTGCCTGAGAGGGCAATGGACAGTTGGGAAGTCATAAAGTTTGATCAATGAAACTGACTTATCGGTAGTTAACTTGACTCATCATCAAAAGGTGCATGACATGCTGTCAATTTTGTCTTTATTCTTTCAACATAGCCTATGGTTTTGTACCAAATAATATACACTAGTGGCTGTTACAAGTGATAGCTTTGATGAGGCCATAGATACGATGTAATGCTGCCTGTCAACCACAGGGTGGCGGTATAACTAATCACTCATCAACTTATTCCAAATGCCTGCTATGACTTTTTACACTGCAGTCTTAAATTTCCCCAGAGCAAGTGCTTTCTTAGGTGTAGGAACAGCCGCAGTTGAATAATTCAATGACGATTAACCAAAACGTCAGATAAATCATTGGGAATCTATCCACATAATTGTTTTCAGGTTGACTGGCTTTCGTCAAGACCTCATTAAACTATTAATACTGTGTAAGTGGTCTCCTTCAGCTAACTACCGAGCTCAAGCCAACCATCTGCTTGAATACAGAGAACAGAGCACAACAACACAGACAGGTTGGACAACACAATTTGGTGCAAGATGGACGAGCCAGCGCACAAGACAGGGAAATGCAGAGGTTTTTCTTTTTTTAAACAAAAAGAAAAACCATTGAGGAAATAAAAAGAAACAATGCTTTCTGAGTGAATGAGTTAGTGAGTGAGTGCGTGTGTGTGTCACCAAAGTATTGCCAGTGCAGTGAAACAGCACTTAATTGCATTCCCTGAAAAAACCAATGGCGGACACAGACGGTACTGTAGAACCTAAACCCCAACGTTATACCTATGTGTGAACCCCACCAAAAAATATAATCTTTATATCGTATCGCAATTTTTACAGAATCGCTGTGCATATCGTATTGGCACTCAACAATCATTGTAATATCGTATCATGAGGACCCTGGGGATTCCTGTCTGTAGATAAGTATTTCACCCCACCTCTTTGCTCCAGTAGAAGCGTGGTCTCCTCCCATGATGACACCTGATAGAGCAGTCCATCACCACATCCTCCCCCAGCAGCACCTCCAGGCTACTCAGGCTCCTCAGGGAACCCAGGAGCTGGCTGCCCCTCCCCTGGGGCTGGATGATCGGGGCCTTCATGACTGATTGGCCAAGAGTCGGGAAAACATTATTATTATTATTATTATTATGAGCATTTATAAAAATGCATTTATTAGTTAAGCTCTGAACTGTGTGTGTGTGTGTGTGTGTGTGTGTGTGTGTGTGTGTGTGTGTGTGTGTGTGTGTGTGTGTGTGTGTGTGTGTGTGTGTGTGTGTGTGTGTGTGTGTGTGTGTACATCTCATGGCTGCATACCAAAAATAATTAACGACTCAAGATATTACTTGAGTATATTTCAGACAAGAATAAAGGAGAAAACCCCTTTCTTGATATAAGCTCTGGGCTAGGCAACGATAAATAAAAGTGATCAGATAATTTGTGTCCATCTTTGCTGTGCGTTTGGGGGGTTGTATGTAAATAACGTGGGCTTTTTGTTCCGTTTCAATAGAGAGATGCTATGTTCTGACTGCTCTTGCAGTCTCTCCCTCTATCTCTCGCTCTCCTAATTGCTGTAGTCCCATCCGATCATTGGTGGTCATTGATCCCCCATCCCCCAGTGTATCAAACAGCTCTGTCGTTCGATGGACAGACACTGAGAAGACATGGGGGGTGGGTATAAGTGGAGCAGTTACATTGTATACAGGGTGTGCTCTAAACATCCTCAAACTAACTTTATAGGCCGGGTTTTTACATGTATTATGAAAAACGTCCCATCTGTGAGGGAGCAAATGTTTTGTCTCAGTGTCTCATGTGTGATTTGCTGCTGTTTACGTTGTGGTGTGCTCTCCATAGCTGCAGTGCATTACTGGTACCTACCAATGCTTGTGATTACCTGAAAACGTGTTCGTCCGGTTCTCTGGTGTGAGGGAAGTTGTGTCCACAACGCGAGATTCTATTTCCCCACCTAGCACTTTGAAATGTAGTGGGGATTGTAAGGTGAGGGGATTATTTTTAGTTAGTTTTCCTCTCCACAAACCCAAACAATCCACAAAAAAAATAAAATAAAAAGAAACAGAGGAAATTTTATTATTTAACCACATCCGGGTTGCCTCACATTCCCCTGGTGTTCTCTCAGAGTCCTATCCAATATGTAAAATGTGTGGTTTGTTTTGCATGTTTTGCAGTGTTTGCATTGTTTTCCACCAAATGCAACTTCAAATAGAAAAGTACAGGCCTCTAGTTATTGATGAACACTTCCTGGTTTGACTTACGCTGCATTTCCAGAGTCATCGACTGGGAAGAGTTGTCTGGCGTGGAGGCGTTGTTGGAGATACAGGCATAAACACCACTCCAGAAGGTGCTCATGCTAGGTATAATCATCATGTTGGCTGGCTGGTAGTCCATGTCAAAACCGGTGGTTATCCTCCTCATGGTACGCCAGTGACCTTCAGTCTAGTGGCGGGGGTGGAAAGAAAAAATGAATATGCAGATAAGAGTAAATTGTTTTCAACTAGTTATCTGTACACATATCACATTACACCTGAGGAACAATTTATTTCACCACTGGCTTAATTGGAATAACCCCTTTGTAAGGCTAGGTTATAAATCAACCTTTACAGTTTAGTACATTTAATTGCCACCTGCAATATAAAATGTGATAGTAAATGTCGTTTTGGTGACAAATACATTTGTACCAACATTGTATCAATATTTTCTGGATGTTATTGGATGGACGGAACTGGATAATATTGTACAGCACTTTTATTTTTCAAGCCAACGCTTTAACAGCCGAAAGTGAACGTGAACAGTAGGACAGGGAAGTAATCCAGTGAAGAGCTATGAGCGTGCTGTCGTCATACCATGAGCTTCCTCAGGTGAAACTGGCTCAGATCAACCCCAGGATCTGTGCTCATGCACTCCAGGAAGACCTCAGTGTTCTCCGGAACCGGCTCGCTGGGTCCGTGAACGTAAAGGCTTCCTATTGGAAGAAGGAAGAAGCAGGAGGTATGGGACATGTCACATGTGATGTGACACGGAGTAGCCTATTACTGTAGCTTGTACTGTTAGACATTTAAACAAGCGGGCAAAAAAAAAAAACATTTGTTGACTTATACTGGTAATGTAGGCGGAGACTACTGAAACAGTTCCAGAGACAACTATTTCTCAAAACAACAGCAGAAGCAGGTTACTCAAACATCCTGCGTCACACTGGCTACAGTGAGAATCAGTCTTTCACATATTCATACTTCTTGAGATTGAGACTATACAGCAATATCATTTTATCAGCCTCATAGTCATATATAGAACAGATACCAGGCATTTATATTTACTTACTAATTACATTTTCACTGGAAACCTTTGCGTTGTCAGCTTATTGTGCATATATATTATATTCTTAAATTGAAGTTCAACAATATTATTTTGTGTTATATACTGTATTCATTGTATCTATTTAAGCCTATCTAGTTTTGCTGTAATGTATCACTGAAAAAAAGAGTATGGCTAAAGACATTTCTTGTGGCTGTCTAAACCAACAGTTGAACAGTTTGATTAAAACATCCTTTCTATTAAACGTCGCTGAACAGGTAACACGCGTGTATTAGTTTTAGTATTATTGAAGGTCTAAAGTCATATTTACCATCATTGCCATGGATCAGAATGATTAAAAATATCACCACAACTTCCTTCATTGCTGCAACTTCCCAAACAGTGGTGCGTCCCGGCCTCGTCGTGCAGTCACTCCTTTGTGGCCAGAAGCAAGCGCTTGCGATTTATTTACACAGGTTATGGGGTGTGTCTTTCGCTTTCCGTTGTACATTGTTTTGACCGCGCACCCACCATGTGCCAAGTGCGTCACTACTTTTAGACATTCTGCCTGGGCTGGTTGAATCTCCCTATCGTTTCTAACAGTTGGGGAATTTGAATACAGTCGTATGCTTTCGTTTTATGCTTCCTAGCTGAAAGCGTGACAAGTACTGCCTGTGCAAACCAAACACGAAACAAGACGCAACTACAATTTCACAACAACAAAAAAGTACAATAACAACACGCACCGTCAAAGGTGTGAATTGATTAACTAGTTCTGGCTACTGAAATTCAACATTTCATTTTCAATTAAAAAAAACTAATTAAGCGTGAGTGCCGGGGTTGTGCCATAGTATGCACCCCTGTCGTGAATAGCGTCTCCTCATAACACATTTTCTTGGATGTTTGGCCAAAATAAATGAAAAAGGTAAAAAAAAGTCAATAAAGTTACTTTTTTTAATGCGTAGACAAAGTACGATAGTACGATAATACATTTATTTATGTATTTATTTATTAAACCCCGATTCTCTTCTATTATATTTCCTTCACAAAGAATCGCGATGGGACGCATTTCCCGACAGGGGTGCATACTATGGCACAAATCCGGCGTGGCGCCAGGGGGCTCCCGTAGAGCTGAGCGGAGCTGAGCGGAGCTTAGCGCTCCCCCCACAACAACAGGAACCGGAAGTGCTCAAACACTACGACCATCCTTTCGTGCTAATGTCTGAAGTCAGTTAGGATCCATTTTTTAAATCAAATTATTGTTGTCACTGCAACGACGTTTAAAACATGTATAGGTAGAGGTCGTTAATCCGGTGAGTTGTAAAAGACGTAGCTGTATAATTGCGTAGAGAGCGGATTGTAGCCAGTGTGGTTGGAGCCCTGGCAGCTTGGGCTCAGATAGCTGCTATTGTTTTTAGCACATTATAACGCCACACTGAAGCTGCAGCACTTATTTTACGGGATTACTCCATGATATTTTGCATGTGACCAGTTGTGTCTTAACGTGTAATAAATTGTTTTACTTGGCTGATGTAATAGTTAATACAGAATGTCGTATATCGGTGGTGTTCATGATTTCTATCGATATATGCATATCGTTAGAAATGCATGAATAGTTACTTTTTACGTGGAACTGATCACCGTTTTCTAATAGCTTTTTGTCCCTTCTAATTCCAGATACAGCCTTTGAAGCGAAGATTTCGTCAATTTGGCTGATTAACGCCCAGGCTTGTCAGATTTGATTTTGACACATATCGTACAACAGTCATTCGTTTACTACAGTGAAGTAATAACACACGTCTACCTGTGGCCGTCCAGATGGCTAACAGCACCGCCACCCCGGTGAAGCCCCTTGTGGTTCCTGGTCCTGCGGGACGAGCCAGCCCAGAGGTATCGCAGGTTGGTCTACATATACATACTACATACATGTGTATTTTTGACCTAGATTTTAAGAAAACACATTTTCTCTCTATCATTCATTTAGCAATTGTAATGGGTTGAATGTAGATATTGACAATTCCGTCAAAATGTTTTTAAATGTATTCATTTAATGTGTCATGCTTGATGACTTAGTGTGTTAGGAGCAAGTCTATTCATTTGACTTCTTTAATGTCATTATTTTCATTCTTTAGTCATTAAAGAGTCACTGGTACCTTTTATAGCCAGGGTAGGCAATTCATTTTAGAAGAAATTTTCGTTGCATCCGAACAGCAATCAATAGATCTAATGCTCTGCAAAAAAAAAAAGGGAGGGGGGCGGGGGGATCCAGTATATGTGGCTGTTGCAGGCCTGTAATAAACCCGTCCAATCATTTAATTTGCCCTGGATGACATTTTTGGATGGTTTACCTGTCTGTCTACCTACCTACCTGGGTGCACTCTGCCCGGGCTCTTTCGGCTTGACTGAAGACTTCCACAAGGTAAGGCAGACCTATAGCTAAAGCTAGCGAGCTATTCATGTGTTTTGGGAGAGTGGCTTTGGACGGAGGCCTAAAGGGAGGGGTGGGATACTTTCAAAATCTAGCTTACTCTGGCTGGTTTCTCCAAATTGCCTACCCTAGCTTTAAGCATATCACAACATTATGAGAGAACTGCTTATAGAGCTATAAGAGTAATGTACAGTGAATACACCCTGTAATGGTCATGTGAATGCTGCCTTCTGTGATCCTATTAGGTCCTCACTAAGAAGAAGCTGCAGGACCTGGTGAGAGAGATCGACCCCAACGAGCAGCTGGATGAGGACGTAGAGGAGGTTGGTGTCCGCTGTTATTTAAACTCATGTGTTACAAGCAGCAAAAAGAAGAATGCAAAGAAAACGAGATGATAATACACAATAGATCTTTATGTATATTGTTGGCCTGTGTATCATCACAATAGCATTTGTTCTAGTGCGGGTGGCAGAACAGCTGACATAATACAATATTTCAATACAATATTTTTGATTGATTAATCCCCTTTATTTTACATTCCCTACACATAGTATTGGAGAAAGTGTCATTGTTCATGTGGCTACTTGGCAAATCGGGTAGAAGTATTCCTAATTCAATTCAGTCTTCTAAAATAAAAATAAAATGAATATTGCATTACTTTGATGTAATACCACTTCTAAAACCTGGAAAACATTTGGGCATTATTGCAATATTATCATAACCAAATCCCCAAAACATCATAAATCTATAACATCACCATATTGATATTAGATCAATTTATCACCCAGGTCCCACAAGCCACACACACATACACACACACACACACACTGTACTATCCCCCTCTCAGATGCTGCTGCAGATCGCTGATGACTTCATTGAAAGCGTGGTGACGGCAGCGTGCCAGCTGGCCCGCCACCGCAAGTCCAACACTCTGGAGGTGAAGGATGTGCAGCTACACCTAGGTGAGTGCCTGCTGGCTTGCTTAATTCCCTCTTCGGCGGTAGGAGAAAAGCTTTAAATATGGTTGATATGATGTGTGCTCACAGTAGGCCCAAACTAGGCATTTAGGAGATGGTTTTACCCATTAAGTGACTTCAGTGAATAGTGAAATGCGATTAAGGACCAGGTAAGAGGTTAGCAATGAGAAAAGAGCACAAAGTGCACAAAGATCCTTCTCTCTATGGCCACGTAATGAAATGGTTTGATTCCCACTGTGGCCACCCATGCTAGCAATGTATGCATGCACAGTATTTATTGTAAGACATGGGATACAAGCGTCCAATATGGTCTGTGTAAAACATGATACATATGACATTTGACGGATGCTTTGGATACAAGCGTCCTATGCATCCTATTGGGGAGAGAAGCTGCATTGTGGATTGTTGGTTGACTGATGATCATTTTGTTTTTCTGCCAGAGCGCCAGTGGAACATGTGGATCCCTGGCTACGGTTCAGAGGAGATCCGGCCATTCAAGAAGGCCTGCACCACAGAGGCACACAAACAGGTCAGTGCATGTGAGGAGGTATCACTGTGTGATGGCTACGTTAAGAGGAGAGTTTAGTACAAAATATGTTTCGATGTTAAATTGTGCTGATTGTGTCTGATGTTTTCACTAAATTGGTATTGGCCAGTGACCAGATTTTATTTGCTCAATTCCTTTCTCACCAAGTTCACAAGATGGTAAATCCGAACCAGCAGTGATGTCTCAAATAATTTAAATATAACCATATCTAATAATAATGGTATTAATAATTTATTTAATGGATAATTGGGGGGTGGGGGTCTGTCACAGGCTAGTTAGACTGATGACAATTTATATTTTTATCTTTATAATGCATATATAAAATAATAATTTAGGTATTTTTAAAGGTATTCTGCCTAAAGAGCCAGTGAGCCCACTGTTTCGGATGGAATTCGAACACTATGTGATTTAAGAAAAAACGTTTTAGGAAAGGGGGGCGTGTTATCCCCATGGTTACGACCCACGGCAACTTTATGATACTTTTTTAGTACCGTCATTGTGTAACTGTTATGAGCGTTATAATAAGCGCTGTTGTATATTAAATCCCCCACACACCTAATCGTTATACTATAGGTGTCCAGGAAGCCTAACCCTCACTCGGACGCAGACATTAAATACATCGCTGCTCAGACGGAGCTTCACCATCCACACACACACACACGCCGTAGAGTTATACTATATGTGTCCGGAAAGCCTTACCCTCGGTCACGGGTATTAAATAAATCGCTGCTCAGACGGAGCTTCACTATCCACACACACACACACACACACACACACCGTAGCGTTATACAATAAGTGTCCGAAAAGCCCAACTTTCTCGCCGACACCGCAGTCAACCGCTGCCCAGACAGAGCTCCACACGTCCACACAGACCACGCCGTCAGACTACCTCGGAAAAGGTAGTCTGATGTCACAAAAAAGAACGCCACCTGCTTTTGCAGCAGAGTGGAACGTTCGCATAGTGTTTAGGGGAGAATTGCATAAACATAGGATTTTACCCCTTTTTTCTCTAAATTGGGGACTTATTTCAGTAACAATGATAAAATGTTTAGATTACTATGTTGACGATCATATAAAACAAATGACCAAATGACCAAAAACAAAAAGTGGTTTTGGGTTCACTGGCTTTTTAAGGTATCTGCTCTAAATAGATGGTGGGGGAAAGAAATGGCCCACTTGTGTTCAAGTAACACTTTATACAGACAGTCTAACAGCTGACCTTGTGTTTTTCTCTCATTTCAGAGGATGGCACTGATCCGCAAGACAACCAAAAAGTAATATGACGGCTCAACCATACTCTGTACCCATCCACCGGGATCTTTCTAATGCTTTCCTTGTTCCCAACATGGCTTGTCGGCGGAGGATGATTCAATCATTTCGGGAGGTACAATAAAATAAGGGTATGCGTTGTGAATGACGATGATTGAACAGCCAGTGTTAAATACTATAAGATGATTGGACACAGGGGGTTACATAATAAAACATGATTGGATAGCTAGGGTAACAGGTATACTATATGATGGGAGGGTAAGGGGTAAATATGTTTCTTCTTCACCCATTGGTTTTTCTCTTAGTTGTTTTGCCAATACTTTCAAAATCCCATACTTCTTTAGTTTGGCAAATATTTTTTTTACATTGAGTACACATGTGTGGGATGGTGTGTTTTTTATTATTAGTAGTAGTAGTACTAAGACTACTTTTGCTTTCATGATGTGTTTTGATATTGTTAAGTGTAAGGAGGCCTGCTTTCCTTCAGTGAAAAAAAAAAAACAACATCTTGCTGTTGAAAGTATTTTACCAGTACTGGATTATTCGTTACCTAATTGTTGTTTTGGCTAATCTCCACTGTTGTCCCAACCCCAAAAAATGTTTTTTAGTTTTATTTTTAATTGTCAAAATAATGCGTCATTAAAAATAGTTTCTTTTTGTGTACGTGTTTGGCAATGTTTTTGAATCTAGCAATATACTTATAAATATAAAAATATTACACATCTGGAATTAATAGTCATAGTTGCCAGTGATTCATTTATATTCATCTATATAATTGATCCAGTTATGTTTGGGCCATATGAATCCTGATTGATAGGAACGATGCATTTAACATAGTTCCTAAAGGGGCATGATGGATTAAATGAGTCATTTGATTTTCTTTGTACGGTAGTTTTACTTTAATCGTGTCTTGGTTTTTATTTCATTAATAAAAACAAGATGTAGGCTATACATCACTGTGTTGCAATGCTGTCATGTCCTGCCAACAAATAACGCACTTGTCAGTTGGAAAAGGATGGTCATTCTGCAAAGCAGTCTAGTTCGCGACAAGCTCAGGCTTGTGTTGCACATAACAAAACATCTTGTCGCAAGTTGCTGCGATTGACTCATGAGGTTGCTATTCAAACCAATCAAAAAAGAAATATCCATTCCACAAGTCTCTGACCCCACCCGGCGTCATCCGCAGCATTTCTTCACGCGCTTGGTTCCGTCGGTGGTCTGCGCCTGTGTGGCGGCTCCGTCTCTCTGCAGGTTCAACCCCTGGGGCGTCGTGCACTTGACACCGTCCCAGCCCTCGCGGAGCTCCACCTCCCCGCTGAGCAGACCGTCGTAGATCTGCCGGGTCAGCACCGCGAACACCTCTTGGACGTTACGGCCCGTCTTGGCAGACGCCTCCACATAGGGCATCCCCATGCGGCTCGCTAGCTTCTCCGCCTCCTCTCGGCTTATCACCCTCTCGCCGGGGTCGTTCTCCCCACGGTCGCTCTTGTGGCCCAGCAGGAGGAACATCACCCGGTGCGGCAGGACGCGCTCACACACCTCGTCGTGCCAGTCCTTGACGTGGTCAAAGGAAGCGCGGTTGGTCAGGTCGAACACCAGCAGGCCGCCAACAGAGTTGCGGTAGTAGGAACGTGTCACAGACCTGTGGGGGGGGGGGGGGTGCATGGTGCATGTTCAGCGCTTCAGCGTTCATTTGAAATTTTGCATCATCATCTTTCAAACCCAGTCTGAAATGCAGAGTCAAGACTGTTTTGCATTAACCAAGTAGGCTATATTTACACTAGGTTAATGCAATTGAAGAATTGTACTTAACTAGGTTGATTTCCTAAGTATGGCAGCGACAATAAAGACATGCGTCAGAGTAGAATATATGAATAAAACAGATAGATAAAGAGACAAACAAGCGTAGCCATATGAGATGTTAAAACATAGACCTTCTATTGAAATTCAACAACCTTTTTTAGACTGCACTGGCAGCAGGCCTGGCTGGCTCAGGAACCTGCTCAGTGAGGATCCAGCCACAACAACACCTACAATTGATGTGATCTTTAATGAGGTCAGAAGTCAAACAAGGAGTGTCTGGTCGTTAATTCCGTCTGTGGGGAGCTCTTGACGAGAAACTCCTCAACGTTGAGCGACAGAGAGATTTGTGGAGTTAACAAGTTGTGCCTTGGCAGGGAGGTTTGAAAAAAGAATTATCCTTGTTGGACTTTGGGAATAATAGCAAACTTGATTAACCACACGTGTAGTTACACAACATGTGTGTATGAGTTGAATTATATGGAGCGGGGGTTGTATACAAATTACTCCCAACCCTAATTGTTCAAACTGTGATGGGCACTTGATGCAAAGGAGATGACAAGATCTACCTGTGTACTACTGTAGTGAACTAGTATATGACACGATAGGGACGCTTTCAGGCGACTTACTGCACATTTCTTTAAGATACATGGCGTGCAAACAGGAAGAAGGCCTCTTCTAGTTTGACTACATATATCCCAGGCTTTCCAACATCAACAGTTAAACTCAACCATGTTGACGTTATTTAAAACAATCAATCAGTAATCCCCCCTCCCCCTTCTGTCTCTCATGATAACACAACTCTCCCATGATAAGTCAACGTGAGAGCGTTAAAAGTCTTGCCTGAAGCGCTCCTGGCCCGCCGTGTCCCAGAACTGCAGTTTGATACGGACGCCCGGCTCCACTTCCAGGAAGTGGACGTAGAAGTCTACGCCCACCGTCTGGTTGATGGTCTCCAGGAAGGCGTCTTCCGTGTAGCGCTTGAGAAGCGACGACTTCCCCACCGTGGAGTCCCCCAGCATGATGATCCTGAACTGGTACTGCCACAGGGACAGGTCCATGTCTGGCGGTTTGTACAGCGGCAGGAGGTGTTCAACACATGAAAAGGAATATCAAGTATAGATTTGGAGAGGCTGGCTCTTCAACCAAATAAATAAACAAAATGGTAGCATCAAAAGAAAAGAAAATTGTCTTCAATGTGTGGAGATCGAACCAAAGGAAAACCGGCAGGAACGGTGGAGGAGATCAACATCAACAACAGCGATGCTTGCATTCAGGATTGGGACATCAAGATCCAGTTCCTCTTCCCCTGTGGGGGAGGGGAGAGGGGTGAGGAAGTGGCTGGTAGTGGGCGGGTGGGAGGAGGAGCAGGAGCCTAGGAACAGGTTCCCACAGGCTGGTTCCCTATCGGCACACAGATGAGGAAGAGGCAGAGTGGAGGGCCAGCGGCTTGGTCATAAATCTCCAGCGGAACATATTAGCCTCTGCCCTCTCCGTTCCCCTCAAACATTAACAGCACGGCCCGGGCTGGGTCTCTGGAGGACGAATCCTCTCTCTAGCTCTCTCTGCGTGAGATGATTCCACTGTATATCCCAGTTCTTAGAAGCCACCAAGCCTTGGAAAGAGTTTTAAAATGTCTCATCAAAGGTGTTGTCTTGCAGTCCTCTCCCTCCCGAGTCCTACTGGTTTGGTCTGGACTGTGGATGTGGTTACTGCTGCTGTACTTGCATGCACTGTACTGGGAGGAGTAAATGGCAAAAAAGGGGTGCGGGTGTACAAAAGTTTGTCTCCATTGCCTGTTGATACTTGACAATGGGAGGGGCGAGAGGTGGGAGTGCTAACACACTGTCTGATGGAGGGGAAGTGCTCAAAGCATGGAGAGAGAGAGAGAGAGAGAGAGAGAGAGAGAGAGAGAGAGAGAGAGAGAGAGAGAGAGAGAGAGAGAGAGAGAGAGAGAGAGAGAGAGAGAGAGACTGAAGTCATCTTCACATTTCTTTCACCATATCAAGGCAGGCCTTGAATTCCTGTTCAAACCCTGCGGTTGGGCGTCGAAATAGCATTAGCCAATCACACACACACATCCATACACTCGCCTCTCCCTTGGAGTGTGTTTGCACGTATTTGCCCATATATGATTCTACAGTGAGTCAGGACTGGGCGGAGACTTGCTTGGTTAACATTGAGAAAAGAAGGAAGCCAGCAACAATCCTTCTAAAAGGAAAGGGCCCAGGGGGTCGCCGTTCTATTCTCGGTTTGGGGGTGTGCTGATGATTGGTCAGTTGCATTGTATTTCTAAATAGTTTGGGAGTCATGACGTCGAGGCTACGTTGAACTCCGCTGTTGCTGGGGAATGGACTCCACTGTAGATGTGGTGTAGGCCTATTCAAAAAAGAATGGTGGTAAATAAGGGCCAAGTCACACTTCGAAATAGACAGTGAGGAGTCATGTAAAAAGCAGAACTGTCTCACTCTTGATAGTTCTGCAAGAGACTTCAGAAAGAAAGTAGATTAGACACATTGAAAGAAAGCAGATAAGATACATTTTCTGTGTTTATTAAGTCTTATGCTTCATGTAACCCCTGCATATTAATAAAACGTACTGTTAAAAGGGGAACAGTCCAACGGCCATTATACATACCAGCAATGGGGCTTTAAGAGTTCAAACATACACTGTATATTTCAACCTACCACAAAAAACAAAGGAGAGCTTGAGAAGCGAGGTCTTGTGATTGGGGAAGCTGGCATCATGGTATTTGCTGACAGACTGGTTGGATCAACTGAGATTACTGAAGCTTTACTGTTTAGACGCTCTCCCTATCATGCGTGTTTTCACTTGCATTCTCTCACGTGACACTTGGCATTTTCACCTTTCACAAGCCAGTATTGACTCAACCGTTTGCTAACCAGCTCCAAGTCACATGGTGTGTTCTGTTGAAGGAGTTTGATACTTTTATTAAGGTTGTTCAGTTTGTTAAGACTTAAAACACAAACTGCCAATGTTGCAGTTGTGTGACGTCTGTCAATACATTCTGCAACAGTGTGAAAGTAAGGAACACAATGTTTATTTTAATTGAATTTAATTCAAATCAAACACTATTTTGGATGTAAAAATCAATCTAGCATGGGTTATATTTTTTCATTAGATCCACACACACACACACACACACGCACACGCACGCACGAGATGTTATATGGAGCTCAAATAAAGTCATTGAAGGTGCATATGCATAACATTTTACCACAGACTATGTAAAACAGTATTACATTTGTGTAACAATTGCATTTCACATGAAAATGGGGTAATAAAGTCAACAGTTTGTCCATTTGTAAGTCCAAATAATACAGATACTCAAATATTACTGCTAAAACATTGGTTTCCTGTACCTGCTTAAAATACATTACCATTACATAATTTCCATAGAATTTAACCTGAGCATATTCCATGAAAAAAGACATCGTGCAAGGACTATGAATTCCACCTTTTCTGTAATGTGTTCAGTCCTACTTGCCAACATAACTCTATTATGTTTAAGGAAACATTTCACCCATAACATTAACATGTTAATTCTACAGCATTTGCATTTTACTGCAACACAAAAAAACCTCAAAAGAAACACCAGAGTTGATTGCACCAGCTCCCCAAGGCAGGATAGAATATTCACCATATTGCCACCTGTGGAACTGTCCAAACGTCTATAAAAACTGCTTGGTGTTGCTGCGTAAGGGAGCTCTTCTTTTGGTACAACAGTATTCCTGTTCGCCCCTCTATTCTTTGTGAGGCGTATGAATAAGATCCGGATGAGTGGCAGCTCTTTGGACCAATGAGCTACAGGGCTTGAGGTACAGAGGCAGACAGAATGATTGGGACCCAAGCGAGAGAGAGAGGATGAAGCACTCCCATCTGTGATGAAGAGGACGGGAGGGCTTGTGCGGTGCCTACGACAAAGAGGGGTACTTCAGGTCGGACATCTCTGAATCTGGAGAGCTGCCGCCACTGCGGTCGCTGTAAGTGTCCCTGCAATACAAATCGAACACACACAAACACCAACACATGACTAAAACTAAAGGGCTATTTTGAGGAAGTACAAGGCAATAGCCAGTGGGGGTCTATTTTGAGGCTGAATGGACGTGCGCAGGGCAGAGGACAGTGTGTTACCGTGGCGACAGGCGACAGCCCTTCTGCAGGTAGCTCTGCAGCTTCCCCGCGGCCGCCAGCAGCAGACCGAAGTAGGGAGGAGATGGCTTGATGGGCCTGGAGGTGAATTCTGGATGGTACTGCACGCCCACAAAGTAGCCATGATCTGTAGAGTCACACGCACACACACAACCAATTCATATAGACTTTTATTGAGAAGGAATATTAGCAAGAACATGTTGGAGGGTGGCCCAGTCTAATGTTCCAGGTGAAAGTCAAGGTGAGAGTTAATGCAATGGAAGGACCAGCTCAGGGGAGTGGGGTGGGCCTCCAGCTTCAT
Source organism: Lota lota (assembly GCA_026745465.1). Classification (NCBI taxonomy): domain Eukaryota; kingdom Metazoa; phylum Chordata; class Actinopteri; order Gadiformes; family Lotidae; genus Lota; species Lota lota. The sequence continues at coordinate 3,293,015 of JACYXH010000826.1, forward strand.
CCCCCCCCCCCCCCCCCCCCCTGCCATATTCCTAATGGCCCTCCCTCACTGTAACAATTAATGATAGCAAATAGGTTATATTTTTAAGCTCTGGGGAAATAAGTGGATCGGAAGTTTTATAATACAGACTTTTCCCTGCCCACTCACAAAGGCATACACTTTTAAACTATAACTTTGTGATGGTTATTCTCCACAGTCCTAGAAATAGTATACCTGCTCTCTAACTTTTTCACTGGAGCCATCACTTTTTTTGGTTCCAAAATTATTACTTTTATCTGAGGAAAAAAATGTATCCACCCACGGTTCAATTAAACCAGAGAACATTTCTCTCTAAAATTTAAAAGACAAAGAAAAGGAGAAATTTTTTTAATACATTTTGTGCAAATGTGATGGCTGCAGTGGAAAACTTGCGTAACGTTTTTAATAAAACTGACTTTGGTTTTGTTGAACCATGCAAGACGCATGTCTGGGTTTTCCACAGTCAGTGTATAAATGTGATGTCCGGGTGAAACACATTCAAAGATGAAACTCACCCTCCAACTCAATGACCTCCATCCTTTCGCCGTCGACGTCTTCGCCCACAAATTGAAGGCCCTTCTCTTCGAAGTGGTGCTTGAGTTCTGGGTTCACCTGAAACACAAACGTTGACATTTGAGATCCTTTTACATTGAACGCCCTTGTTTGTTGGGATTTGTTTCCCACGACATTAAATACATACATCAAATCATGGAGCCGAATGGGACTGAACACATGCAAAGCGATTTCCGTTTTCTTGAAAAAGCAACATTAATTTTATTCGCACCAAGGCCGATTTGTTACGGATCTAGCCAGCCAATATATCGGTTCAACCAATCACAATCTGGTATCTTTGTTATAGTCACCATGGTGGCTGTACATGTTGTAGGACATGGCGGAGGTAATATCCTATTTACGTTTCTCAACACACAGTCCTCTTATTGCATTCATAATGGTTAACTACATATATAGACCTATAATTATCGCCATCTGTTATATGTATTGATCAATCATCTCAATAGCAATCGGCCCTACAAGCCAGTGTTAACTTGCACTGCGGTAGGTGAATAAACTTGGCTTTTGATAACATGACAGTGTGCAAATGTATCCCAACCGTTTCATTTCGGAACTAAGTTTCTCCGAAAGAGTGATAGCCTATTTTTAGGAATTGAACAGGGAAACATCCTCAAAAAAAATGTCTCCAAAAGAATGCACACCCACTTATCATAACCCCCCTCATCCACGCACTGCCATTCGCTACACTATTTTCACTTAAAAGTACTATAATTGAATCCTCTAAATACGAGAGGACGGAGCATAAGGTCGTCTTCACTAGGCTATAAAGGTTGAGCATGAATCCATATGTCTTTTTCAGTTGGGCCAATAGTATTGGAACATGCTGCATATTCGCGTCGAGGCTGATGTAAATAGTTTTGACACAACAATTTCGTCCGTATTTTTTTCCGCACAATCGGTTCGTTTTGCGTCTGATGTAAAAGGACCTTTAGAGCTACTTCCCAAACAAGTCGAGGTTCGAGTAGTGTGTACATACTGAATTCCAGATAAAATGTTATGTCTTTCAGTACTAAATGTAATAAGTACTAATGTGTACCCACAGGTTAGACCCAACAATAATATTTTGTAGTTGGATTTGTAATACTTTTTATTTTGTTACCCAATTATTAGCTTACATTATTGTTATGTCCTTTTGGCCCAAAAATATAAACATGACAAAAATGTATTTGAGAACAAATATTTTTACCTCAAATCTGTGTCTGTGTCTCTCATCAACAAATTCCACGTCACCATACAGCTTTCCTAGAAGAAATGATTAGAAGAATGAGAAGTGCTACAAATCAGCAGTATCAAAGTACAGAAGATTCTGGATGCACCAAAACAATATCCAACGTAACCACTTATCAGATCAAGGTGTTTTAACGATTTGGTCATTCAGCAGTGACTTGCAGTGACTTATAGTGAACTTCAGAAACACATAATGAACGATAAGCCCGGGACCCACTGGGGATCGAACCCAGTCCCTTTCGGCTGAGTGTCGCCCTAGCCACAACAAAACCCTGTGACCTCACAAGAGCTACCCGAGCAGAAATTAGTCTGCATGTACGTCTGTAGTCTACCTTTAGTAGGCATCATCGAGACATGCCTACCCCTACCTGCTCCTGGATGACATGCATGGAGAAATTCACTGCAAGTCGCTTTGGAATAATGGGTCTGCTAAATAGTGCTTCATTTTCTTCTTTTTTTCAACTATTGTGGAAGTCGACCACTTCAAGCACTGCCTTTGGGGTGGTTTGAACCTGTGGGAATTCAAGTTGAGGAGTTGCTGATCAGTGCTACTATTATCCATGGCTTTAAACGCAACTCCCGGAGGCCACTCACTTATGACGCTGTTGTTGGACTTGAACATGGTCCTCCTCTTGCCCAGCCTCATGGTCCCGCCCATCTGCTCCGGGTTGTGCTCCGGCATCTCAATCACCTGGGGACACAAACGCACACAGGATGTGGAAACAGGCCGTGCACAACAAAACACACAGAGGAGAAGGATGAGGTCACTATGACTGATGTTTGTGACGAAGAGCCCGAATACGTCACGTACCACCGGATGCTTGGACTCTGGGTCAAACTCGGTGGAGTTGGCGTCTGAAAACGGACAGGGCACAAAGAAGATTCGACTTGACACACATTCGACAACATGCAACAGATACTTTTAGCAAACACTTTTGTTGCAATGTGATGAAGAATCGACCCTCGCAGGTTTGTGAAATAAACTTTCAAGAGTGTCGAAACAAATGAGTGGTCTCACCGGTCCAGCCGAGAACATTGCGGGCGAACTCGCACACCGCCAGCTGCATGCCTAAACAGACGCCTGTGGAGAACAAGACCCACGCCGCCATGAACACCCGGCAATGTGTTTCCACATCTAGGTTGTTGTTTTTTATACAACTTTATTGCTATGCATCATCTCCCGAAGAAAAGCTGTGGTCTAGGTGATAGGGTTTAAGGGTTTGAGTAGTTTGTCAAATGTTCGCCCTACTTTATAAAATGTTTTACTGCTGGCTGTGATTGTGAGTGTGGTTTATTTGTGGTACCACCCCTAGCAAGTCTGGAAATGCTTCCTGGAATTTATCCATTTGTCCACTAGATGGAGCCAGTAAATCATCTTCGGCTCAATGGGATTAGTCATGTAAAATGTAACATGTTTGGTAAACTACACATACAATGGTGTGTGTGTGTGTGTGTGTGTGTGTGTTTGTGTGCTTTTTTAATGATTGTAATTTAGTGCCAGCAAGATGCAACTTGGGGAGTGAGTTGTTCCATCTTACCAAGGAATGGCTTCTTCTTCTCCCGAGCCCATCTGATAGCATGGATCTTTCCCTCAGTTCCTCGCACACCGAAGCCCCCTGGTACCAACACGCCACTGTTGACACAACACACCAGGAATACAGTCAGGTGGAAAGGGGCTGGGGAAGGTTAAACAAAACCATTGTCTTGGTTTCATTTCAACCAGCAACTATTAAAGGGGATGTGACCCTCAAAATATTTTTTTTTAAACATGGTTGTACGTCTTATATGACCTTCAACATAGTAATCTATGTCTAAATAAGATCTTAATTTAGCGAAAACTGGAGTAAAGTCCTATGTTTTTGCCAATCTACACCAACCAGTTTGTGAACATTCCACTCTGCTCTTTGTCTGCTTTACGTGACGTCGAAGTGCTCTTTAGTATACTTAGACGAAGGGACACCGGCAGCGAGCTGTGTTTGGATGTGTGAAGCTCCATCTGGGCTGCGGTTGATGATGATGTTGGAGTCCGAGTGTGGGTTAAGCTTCTCACACACTTATAGTGTAACGCCACGGTGTGTGGCGCATTTCTTATAAAACCTTGCTCATTGTACCGCTCATACAAAACGATGGATAGTAAAATAGAATCAAAGTTGGCGTGGGTTGTAACCATGACGATAACACGCCCACCCCCTCCTTCCTAGAACTCTCCTAGTGTAAAATATCTCATTGTGTTCGAATTCAAGCTGAAACGGGGGGTTCACTTATACTTTAAAAGGATGAATAATAGTATTAATATACTGGTAAACAAACAAAACCATTGTATTTTTTGACTGCACAGGACAGTTTGACTACATAATTTATGAAGTGGTGCCTCTATATCTTGAGTAAATTGGGGGGGGGGGGGGGGGGGGGGGCAGGATAGTGTAGTGGCTAGGGGGTTGAACTAAAAGCAGTTCTGGGTTTGATCACCAATGACCACAGCCTAACGTAACCTGTGAGCATTATTGAGCTAGATGGCCAACCCCTTCCTGCTCCTTAATGACATCTTTAGATAACATCTGCTAGCTAACTAAAATGTGTTTCTAAGCTTGAGAATGCAACTCTTGGAGTTTCTAGTTGGTTCCTAGTGTTGTGCCAGGAAGCAGGGTTTTTACTGAGTTTGTTGAATGAACCTCTTCAGAAAGAGACCAGGGTGTCTAGTGAGCCGTGTCGAGTGCCAGACTCACTCAGCGCCGCAGAGTTTGTGCCAGGCGTCGTGATACTTGACCGGCTCCTCCTGCAGAGTCGAGGCCTCCAGGTCTGCTGAATCAATGTACTGCGACACAGATTAAGACACACTCAGTCGTGGGGGCGGCCAGCAGACTCTATGAACACAGGGTTCACTGCGTATACAAATACATTAAACACATTAGCATAGAGCAGCATATGCTAGTGTTTCAGGGTAACAGACCACAAATTTAAGAGTGACCAAACAATTCAAGCCAAACCTGCATTTACTGCGATCCCTCTTGGTAAAGTTTTGTTTGCATTCATTCTTTAACCTTTACAAAGGGGTTACTTCCCCCTAAATACATAAATAAACATTCCTCCCACATAGTGCTATCCATTCAGCCAGAATTGATGTACAATTCAAAAGGTTTTGCAGCTGAATGACCAGACCACAGACTAACAGGCCGTGTGTGTGTGTTTCTAGAGTGTGCGTGGTACCTTGACCTCCAGCTTGTGGTTAATGGCGAGGGCAGAGTGCTCCAGGGCCTTGATGACCGAGGCGTACGAGTCAGACAGCTTGGTGTACTTCCCCACCAGCGCTATGGACACGTGCTCGAGCAGCCGGTCAGATCTACACACACACACACACACACACACACACACACACACACACACACACACACACACACACACACACACACACACACACACACACACACACACACACACACACACACACACACACACACACACACACACACTTTATTTTCTCCAAGAAACTCAACTCAAACAAAGGACCCATACAATCATTCTAAATCTAATGAAAATGTTGTCCTATCGTTCCTTCATCCCCACCTGTCCGACATCTCCTTCCACTTGGTGAGCATCTTCCTGGCCCGGGTCTCCACGGGTAGGTCCAGCCGGTGGCAGAAGTAGCCCACCACCCCCTGGGCCTCCAGGAGTAGGGGCACCCTGTAGATGGAGGACACGTCGTGGACACAGATCACCTGGAGTATAACACAGAACACAAGTTAGTTACAGCATCAGTCACCGGATGACTGATGGCCATCGATGAACTGCAAATCCCACATGGTGTTCGGGATGTCAAATTTCCTAGAAGGTGATGGTTCTGGAATCCCTTTTGGGATATGTGAGCACCATGAGATTTGTAGTCCTGTTACTTTGGAGTATCAGGACGGGAGTCATTCTTATTGCCACGGGGACATCTTAGGAGGGCTTTACCTGGGTGGGCTCCACGTGACAGAACATGGAAATCTTCTCCTTCACAGCAGTTTCTAGTGGCGTTGAACAGCGGCACATGATCTAACAAACAGACAACGTGGGTTAGGAACACAATCTCTAAACAGAAAATCAAATCCGACTATACATGAAATTGATATTGAGTCATCTATGGAGTGATGTGTTCATTTACTATTTGTAATTTGGCAGCTTAAGCGGTTTTCCAAAGCCACTTACTTTGAATCAATTTAGATACATACAGGTTTGGACGCAGAACCTTTTGGGTCAAACACCCTAACCACTATACTTTACCACCTCTATTTGCCCCATGTCATGTGTTTTTCACGTTTTTGGTTGCTTTTATCATCTCCAACAACTAATCACTAACATAGCTTGGTCATAAGCAAACATGAGCAAGACAGTCAGTTGGTATCCATAGTGACCAAACTCACCAGGTCAGGGGACAGGCCCAGCCCTCTGAGCTCACGGACGCTGTTCTGGGTGGGCTTGGTCTTCTGCTCTCCTGTGGTACTGGGCTAGGGAAATAACGGAAACACACCAACATTGATGTAAACCTGAGTTAATGGAATGTTTATTGAATTAGTGGGTAATTCATTCTGCAATTCTGAAATACTCCAGTTGAGTTTGACAAGGATCGGAAATAGAAATTTGTGGGGTCTGTGTAGTTGGTGGTAAGGGTTGGGCACCGAACTCGGAAGTAGACTACAGTATACATTATGCTGGTTCAAGGAGTGCGTTCCAACACAGGCAGGGCAACGGAGAGCCCAGAGTGGTAGCCAGTGTGGTTATTTACATTTTTCCAAACTGGATGCAGACAACGCTACCTGCAATATTTGTAATGCGAAATCCAAAGCTGGCCAGCCGTCCACCTCTAGCCTGAGGAAACAACGGGTCAAACACAAAATCTATCTAAAAGCCATGAGTGTACCTTGTTTGATAACCTTAAGTTTGATGGCCCTGCAGCTTACTTTAGCACGCCTGCAGCCAGTGCAGAAGAAGTTCAACCATCCGTGGAGGACGAAACTGAAGTAGCGACCACTTCCTCGTCAGGTAATTAATGAGCTAGTTGGACAAGTTGTTATTGGCCTTTTTTCACTTTCTTGGTTGACGTTAGCTTAGCATTTTTTGGCATGTACGAAACTAATTGTACGTGAATTGCATACTATTCCCAGGGAAATATTACAGTATTGGACAGTGAATGACCTAGAGACACACACACAGATCTTTATTAGATCTACATGCGTCTTCCATTAACCGGTGGCGTGTGGCAAAATCAATGATGGAAAGGATTCCCCCGGATATTGCCATTTAATGATTTAACAGACCCTTTAATCCATAGTTCCTTACAGTGAATGCTTTTAGATACATATCGTTTAGGAGCAGGCAGAGGTTAGGCTCAAGCATGCCTACAGTGCTTGGGAGTCAAGCACTGCAACCACACTGCAAAGCTCCAATGTTTCATGGACGTGTGTGCGTTGTGTGCATCGGTTTAACAGACTTCCATACCTGTGGCACCAGGCTGACGTGGATGTTGCAGAAGTTCTCCCTCTTCACCTTGAACTGGAACTGTCTGAAGGCCTCGATGAAGGGCATGCTCTCTATGTCGCCCACTGTGCCTCCCAGCTGTTGACACACAAAACACCAGCGCAATGTAACATGATTACAAATCCCATGGTGCTCGGCATGTCACATATCCCCAGAAGGGTAAGGTTCATCGAGCCATGTTACATGGCATTGTATTTTTCAAACTGTGAGTATTATGATTAAAATACCCAATTTACAATTTGGAAATGCCGTAAGATAAAGGATATGGCAGTCCTTCTGATCATGGAAATAATAATGACATGACAAAATTCTAGTAAAAAACATTCAGGAATATGTTATGCAGTACCCTCCGTGTGCATCAACTCAGCAGTGTTTTGCTACTGCTATACTTGTTTACTGTAATGTATATCATTATCAAGTGAACAGAAATTCCCATAGTTCTGCTATAACATACACTGCAGAGGCATGTGAACAAACAGCATTTGTGGCTAGCAAGCAGCGAGCTCAAGACTTGTCTCTACCTTTATCAAACACAGACTTGTCTCTACTTCTATCACACAGACTTGTCTCTACCTCTATTAAACACAGACTTGTCTCTCCCTCTATCAAACACAGACTTGTCTCTCCCTCTATCACACAGACTTGTCTCTACCTCTATCACACAGACTTGTCTCTACCTCTATCACTCAGACCTGTCTCTACCTCTATCACGCAGACTTGTCTCTCCCTCTATCACAGAGACTTGTCTCTCCCTCTATCACAGAGACTTGTCTCTACCTCTATTAAACACAGACTTGTCTCTCCCTCTATTAAACACAGACTTGTCTCTCCCTCTATCAAACACAGACTTGTCTCTCCCTCTATCAAACACAGACGTGTCTCTCCCTCTATCACAGACCTGTCTCTACCTCTATCACGCAGACTTGTCTCTCCCTCTATTAAACACAGACTTGTCTCTCCCTCTATCACAGAGACTTGTCTCTACATCTATCCAACACAGCCTTGTCTCTACCTCTATTAAACAGACTTGTCTCTCCCTCTATCACAGAGACTTGTCTCTCCCTCTATCACGCAGACTTGTCTCTCCCTCTATCACAGAGACTTGTCTCTACAGCTATCAAACTCAGCCTTGTCTCTACCTCTATCAAACACAGCCTTGTCTACCTCTATCAAACATAGACTTGTCTCTACTTCTATCACAGAGCCTTGTCTCTCCTCTATCACAGAGACTTGTCTCTACCTCTATCAAACAGACTTGTCTCTACCTCTATCACACAGACTTGTCTCTCCCTCTATCAAACACAGACTTGTCTCTCCCTCTATCAAACACAGACTTGTCTCTCCCTCTATCACACAGACTTGTCTCTACCTCTATCACACAGACTTGGGGCTCCACACCGTCTTCATCCACCGACACCTTGGCCTGCCTCATCACCCACTCCTGGATGGCGTCTGTGATGTGGGGAACAACTGGGGGGGGGGGGGGGGGGGGGGGGGTGCAGACATGGAGAAACATGGAAATAGGTCAAACATAATAAAATCTAAATTACTCACACACACCTTAAGAAATACATAATCTACTCGAAAACAATGTTATAGATGGATTCACTATGAAGCTGAGCTGTATTGAGGGATTTTGTAGTTACTTGTAATAAGAATTGAATGTTCTGTCTTCCTGCTCTTAAGGTGCTTGCACACTTCCCCAACACACCCAACTATATGTTGACCAAAGTCGATTTTCAGCGGTCCAGCATCGGCCAACAACCACCAGCGGAAAGTCCCTGGGATTCCGGAATCCTCACCTTGTACCGTCTTGCCCAGATAGTCTCCCTTCCTCTCCTTGTTGATGACCGACTGATAGATCTTTCCGGTGGTCAGGTTGTTGTCTCTGGTCAGACGGATGTCCAGGAACCGCTCGTAGTTACCCAGGTCCAGGTCCACCTCACCCCCGTCATCCAGCACAAACACCTCGCCTGCCAAACAACATGCAAACCCTTTCACTACTATTTAGCATAGGAGTCAAACTCAAGAGTCGTAGTAAATGTATGGATACACATCATCAGGGTCGAGTTAAGGGCTAGGCATCTTAGTCAAGGATGTGGGCATAGGGTTCAAACCCAGAACCTTTAGGATGGTAGTCAAACACCATGAATACTAGACCCAACAGAGGAATGATATTTAACTACAACTGTTGCGTTATATCTCTGCCATTACTTCAGTATGACAACTTGTGTACAACCAGACAGCTCAAATGTATCTTGTAGCTAACCTACTAGAAGACAATAAAAAAGGCTTTAACCAATGTAGGTGGGGAGAAGGGGCACACAATTATCTCACCATGTTCATACGGTGAGAATGTTCCGGCATCGATGTTGATATAGGGGTCGATTTTGATGGCAGTAACACGTAGCCCACATGATTTGAGAATTGTTCCTATGCTGCTAGCAATGATTCCTTTACCAATACCAGATATAACACCACCAGTGACCAGGATGTACTTCATTGTGGCATACGAAACACTGGAAAACAAAATAAAGAATGGAAGCATAGGAAAATGGAATGTTAGATATTAAGGGGAGACTTTGTTGTGTTTGTTGTCTCTCTGTCAACTGTTGTCACATTTTCTCAAGCGAGACCTGGCAAAACAAAGTTTTCATTAGCCTAGGTTACGGTATATTTCCAACGATTTAGGATTGTACAGTACTACAACTCTCTTGAAACGAAGAGCTGTAGTATAATCTACATAATCTACATAATCAGTATAATCCTATTTAATTTACTGGTCGCATTACAAGGTGATTTCATTCTAAGCTTGCCACTACACACACAAACATTAACACATACGGAAATTAACCAACGGTGCGGGAGGGGATACTAAACACCTTCATGTTTAGGTACGCTAGTCATGCCTTTAGCTTTTTATCAGGGCCACTTAAATTTCGGACAATGAGGACACAATCAGAACATTTCAGTCATAAATATTCATATTTTCCATAAAAATGTCGCAATGATTCATAAGTACACGGGTAATAACCCGCGTAAACAACGTCATGCCTGTAGGTCATGGCAGTACAATGGCGGGAACAACAAAATACAATAGGGTTAGCATTGCAAATTGGTATTTGCAACATGCATGTTAAACATTTTATGGATTCGTTACAGTTTGGAGATTTTAAATGTCATGGTCCACATTTATAGACTACAATTGAATGGCACATAGCAAGAATACAACCGGGTCGACAGGTTACCACAGTAATTTATGACACTTCTTTATCGGATCACATCCGAATAATAATAATAAACACACGGCTATTTCCAATAGTCCGATAATCGTAACAACATTGCAAGATATGCAATGACATTAATGCTTATTGTAATGTCCAAACACTCATGTGGCCATTACTTGCGAAGATATAATGTTATAACAAAGTTCGCTTTGTTTTGTACAAACCCACCCTGGTCAAGTGAAAGGAGAAACTAGGATTTTCTTTGAAAAATGTCTTCTTGGTCCCGTTTATTTGCATTAACTACTAAAATACTCGCTGTTGTTCGGCGGTTTGCACGTGTGGAACAAGCTGACTGCTGCGCTGTCCGACCTGGTGGAGACATGTGTGTAGATTTCTAAAGGGTTGCACGACCAAGCTCAGTGTCCTTCTCTGTGCTTGCTTACTATCCACATGTACTGTTAAGCAAGCGAGCACTACGGAGAATTTCCGGCGCAGGTAACTTGTCAAAATGACTCTATTGACGTCATTAGTTTTTTTTTTTTTTTACGTAGTACGTTGGCCAGTACGGCCACACACAGTATTTTTGCATTTTTTTTGGTTTTAATGATTAACATATTTTTGCATTCATTTAATGTCTTCTACGCACACCAGCATTCGTTATCCAAACATACAATACAACATGTATAGGTGTGTACTTAGTGTCTCAGTGCACACACATGGTATGACATGCTTTTACTTTGCAATTTATATCAAATACTTGTCTGTTGCAACATAAACCTGCTGTGTCAATGTCAAGTGTGTGCATGTTAATAAATATGAGCAAATCTCTCAAATACACACACGCGCGCGCTAATATCGTATGTGTCAATTAGTTATCTTATTTCCTTGTCTCCTTGAGATGTGACCTGAAGTGCCATGACACGTCTGACACAATGTAGCCTACATTATGCCTGTATACAAAATATATAAAGGGTAGAGCTACTCAGAAAGTTGTTAAACAGCAGGGCAACGCCATCTGATGACCATTGCTTGATTTATTTAAAAGGTTGTATCTTCTTCATGAATTGTATCAAATTGTTGTGTAGACCCGTTCGCAGACCTGAAAGTGTAGACATTTTGGAACGCTCCATCGGGGGAACAGGCTAATTGTGGCATGTTTCTTATTGGTCAGCAGATGTCGCCATTTACTCAGTAACAAAATAACAAATGGCTCCCAAGAAAAAGAAGATGGTCGCCTTTCTGAAGTTAGTCGATCATTTTTTTAATCATTTTTTATATATTATACAAAAAATATATATATCGTAAAAAACAATGGATACATATTTAGAATGAACTCAAACACACATAGTACAGAGAAAATAAGAGAAAGTACGGCAAAAAAATTAGAGAGCTCATACAAAGTCGCAAAATTCCTGAAACCAACCAATTTTAGCAACCACTATTAATAATACTTTGATGATACATTACGGATAACATATATTACAAAAACTATAAAACGGTGTGAAATAATTATACAGTTAGTATCCCTAGAGGTTATATCTTCCAAGAATGCTGCATGACAGAGCGTACACAAGCCAAAAGGGTCTCTGTTTCTTGTGTTGTGTGTGTCTACTCTGTGGTTTAATATTTGCCTTTGTGGTCACTTTGTCAATTCCTTTAAGTGATTACGATATTTTAATAATGTGCCTTATTACTGTATATATATTTTAGTCATGTGTACATATCCTTTTGTGGGGAGATGTTCAGAGTTAACCTGGACTTACGCACTTCTTGTATGTTTGTACGTCCTGGCACTTAAAAATAGTACTGAGCACCGTGTAGCATCTTACCCAAGCTATCTTTGTTGTATACGGGGAATGTGTTAATCTAGCAATTGTAAGTGCTTGGCGATATATTGTTGTTTCTCTTTCTTCTGACAACTTCATTCTACTTATTGTAAGTCGCTTTGGATAAAAGTGTCTGCTAAATGCCCTGAATGTAAATCTAAATGTAAATGAAAAGCCAGGGATATTTCCTTTGAAATATTATCTTGTGAACATTCCCTATAGAACATTCTGGGTCCCTCTCCCAAAATATCCCCCAATTATTTTTCTTTATCCCCTTTGCTTTTACTATTCACTCCTCCTCTTCTTTGCTCCCTTATATCCCTCTGTCTATTTCACGATTTTCCACTAGCTAACTATATTAGCCAGTGAGCCCTTAAAAAAACATTAGATTCAGTTTTTTTAGATGAAGCCTTGTTGTCCATCGTGTTGCATCATCCTCAAAGCTGCATTCAACAAGACTGTTAATCTCTGGGTAACCCTTGCTGGCTCTGCCGTGAGAAGTGTGTGTGTGTGTGTGTGTGTGTGTGTGTGTGTGTGTGTGTGTGTGCGCATGTGTGTGTGTGTGTGCATGCGTGCGTGTGTGCGTGCGTGTCCTTGTGTGGTTTATTATGATTGATGTGACAATAAAGGGAGAGCGGACAAACTCATTTATTCACAACCTAATGCACACATGGAGCGACAGATACATCATGCATACATGTATGTCATACACATAAAATATAAATATAAAATCTCTTCTTTGTCTAATTGTACAGAACTGTACTCATCTGAACACATGTCATATTTATGTACATGCACAAACACACACACAGACAAGCATCTTGCAGCGGACGTAGGTGCACAGTGTAAGCAAGGGTTAGCAAGATCCACATCACACCCACTTATATGGGTGCACACAGTCATCCGTTGACCTACATGTGCACACTCATGCACACAAAATAGGGCATATGCTCTCTAATAAAGCAACATATGATGAGATGGCAGACATGCATGAAACCATTGTTACATTTTCACACATCCTCGTGTTCAGGCACATGTGAGCAAATGCTTATTCACATCGTGAACAAACTCGGCTTGATGTGACAAATTGTTGCACACACACTCACACACAAATGGACACACACACACACACAGGGTGATTTGGCGCTGTGCTTCATTGTATCACATCAAAGTCTGTCTGTCTGACTTCATCAGAGCAGAGACGAGAGGTGTGGGGAGGTAAAGGGTGGTGATGTGGAACAATCAGGGTCTGATAGAATAGGCCACTAGGACACACACTCTCTCTCTCTCTGTTACGCTTATTCTTTAGCTCCCTTTTTTAACGTCACTTCCATGTTTTAAAGTTGTATCTCTTGCCTGGCTTCTTTTTTATACAAATCTTTTGTATCTATTTCTGTTCTGCGTCGGCCCCACCTGACGCTCCTCTGGGCCTGATACCTTAACCTAGATATTATTATACAGAAGATATCTCCATGCAATGACATACAGGCCTACAACTGCAGCTTGACAACACAGCAAGTCTGTCTTTAAAGTTATAGTAAAAAAAATTTGCTTCAAGTTTTTACTGTTTATACGCTTAAGTTGGAGTTGAGGGAATACGTTTTAAGTTTAGGTATGTGGTTATTTTAAATGTAGGTTACTATGGGGTTTTACTAGCCTATACTTTAATCCATAACTAAACAATAAGGGACTAAACAAACGGACAAATGCAATTTTTTTCATAAGAAGTGACACGTGATATATTATTAACACGCTTTAATTATATCACTGCTTCTTCTGATTAGACAGTTTTACAGTTGGAGCGCCATTGTCTCAAGGCATGCCAGCGTTTGACGTCACTTCTCTCGGTGGCCTCTAGGGAGATCTGTGGTCTCTTTCTCAGTTTCTCATCCACTGGTTACCTCACCTTTAATGAGGTCCTCTCTACTCTGTTGCTGTCAAAAATGCTGACACGTGCACGCAGACACACACACATACACACACACTGAAACCATGTGGCTGTGTGATTGCGTGAGGTGAAGGTCATGGTTGTGATGCGAGCTATAAATGACAAGCGTGACGATGTGTTGGAGCTCCGGGGACGGTTTGAGAACATGGTGGACAAAAAAGAAGAGGAGAGATATTCCATGACTTTCTTTCTTTCTTAATAACCTTCTTTCTTAAATTCATCCCACTGGGAGCACCCTGCTGAGAAAGAATGCACTCAAATGCCATTTATCTTGGCATTTATTCCTTGTTTCTTTATTATAAAAAAGTTATCAAAGATTTAAGCCAAAATAACAGTCAAATGGACATCATAACACACACTGTGACACATAAAGGTTGCCCACCCTAAATATAAAAAATAGGCCAACCCATACACCCCTGCATGTATATACAGACAGAGGAACAGGTCTGGTTTCAATTTAATCAAATAATTTTCTTGTGAGTCCAGGAGTAAGTTGGCTGAACCTGTCTCCCTCCAGCCGCTGTTGCTTGCATCTTACCACAACACCGTCCCCATAGATTAGCTCCTCCATGGGACTGAGGGGTGTGTGGATGGGTGGAAGTGGTGGGGATCACCGTAAGCCTTGTGCAGATGTGTGCTCATACTTCATATGTGGTATTTCTCTCGCATTTATGCATGCAGGTTACATGCACATCTGTGTGTTGAAGTTTGTGATTGTGAGTTTGTGAAATCATTTCTCCACTCTATGGCGCTGTAAACAGAGATTCGTGGGCCCAGTCTGAAATCCGGATTGTACACTGAAATCCCCTCCTAACGAGTGGGAAAGGCAGTGACTCGTAGCCGAGTGAAATAATCTGATTAAGAACATGTAGACGAAGTATAATTTGGGGTTGAATGTGTGTGCATGTTTGTGTGTGATCTTTATTCATTCATGGGTGCTTTTTGTCCCAAAAAAAAGCCCTTGGAATAAGCCTTAGCTCTGGTCACTATATTGAGTGCCAGTAATAAAAAGGGGGTGTTGCTACAAGCCAGACTGGGGTGTTTTATAAGGGATGCATCAATATGAAACTGTGGCGAAATATCACAATACAATATCAGGGTATCACTATTGGAGAAAATTGCTGTACAATCTTTGAATCGTGTAATATAAATGTATTATACTGTATATAATTGGGTGCAGCATGTGACCATCACAAATGGTCTAACCTTATTACTTAGTTAAGTCAAAGTGATGGGATGGACTTCAGACTGTATGGGCTGAGTTTAGGACTTAACTCTTCCATTAGGGGAAAAAACAACATAGGTTTTGTTTATTGATCTGGCTGTTCTTGTAGTCCTTGCAACCAAGGTTATGTTGCCCACGGGGGCATGGCGTGTGGTTAATAACCCTGCAGGGACACCTGTCCCAGACTGGTGGATTAATGGATGGATGGGTGGGTTTATTGATGGATAGATGAGTGGGTGGATTAATGGATGATCACATTGTTTTTTGGATGGGTGGATGGATGTCAAATAGTTGATGGGAATATGGATTTCTTTAACACATAACCTGGTGTGTATCTTTCTAATAAAAATGTAAAAGATCTAGTATTTATTCAAGGACAATATAGTGGAGCTTTAGTACCCATGAGCAAGGCACCAAACCAATGAATCCCTTGGACTCCTTTTCCAAAAGATGTAACTTTTCCTTTCCATTGATTCCCTTGATTTCTCTGTTTAAACCAACCCTCCCACCGCCCTCTCATCCTGCACTCTCCACCCTCTCTCTGTTTCCATGCCTGTCTGTCAGTCCGCACCGTGAAACGCCTGCTGATAGCTCTGCCCTAATGACACCAAGAACACTGAATCTGTACATTTATTTCCCTGGTCGTCAGATTGATGCGGGTTGACGCGGAGCACAGTGGATTTTCTGTGTGGATTTGTTCAGGGTGGGTTTGACATGTTTGCTGGCCACAGCCTGCTCCCCCGGATCATGAGGAAAAGGTGACGTGCTTGTATAATAAAACAAGCAGAGACAGGGCGTGTGGAGATGACACGTGTCGGCTTCAGCTAACAGCGGGTCTTCTCCGATACCCCCCCCCCCGTGCCGGAGTCAGAATCTGGGCTGTTTTTGCAGATTCTGCACAACTCCACTCACATCAACTCAGCAAAAAAATCAAAAATAAATATATATATATGTGTGTGTCTGTCTGCATATTTAGTGTGTGTGTGTGTGTGTGTCGTTTTCTGTTTGTGCACACATGCATATATGTGAGTTTGGCGAATGTGTGTGTGTGTGCATGTAGGCCTGTGTGTGCATGCATGTGTGTACACATGCATATAAGTGTGCCTCACACGCACGTGTGTGTGTGTGCGTGCTTGTAGTCATGGTTATATGTGCATGGCCGTCATGCAATTTGCCCGCGCTGAGAGCTGAGCTGGTGTTCTGAGGACTTGACAGGACTCTAAAGGTTACAGACAAAACTGTGTCGCACACTTCCCCCCTGACCTTAATCCTCACACCAATATCAACACACACCTCCACTCGTGTGTGTGTGTGTGTGTGTGTGTGTGTGTGTGTGTGTGTGTGTGTGTGTGTGTGTGTGTGGGTGGGGGGGGGGGTAATAAGGAGGTTAGTGTGTCCAGACAGAATAATATTTCAGCACCACTGTCTACATCATCTAGGTTTGACTGTCTTTCCTTCCTCCATTTCGTGGCATAGTCATGGAACCATGAAACAACTGTTTCACAAGTTGTGTTAGATTTTGTATCTGCAGAAGTATAAAGGGGTCGTTTCAATGCTGGAAAGACCCCTGCTACATTTATACTTACACTAAAGCATAAAGGAAAGATAGAAGGAATCCTTACCCCTTTCAGTTTGAGGAAATTTCATTTTTGATTTCCATGTTAATCTGTGTTACATTAAGCCATTGGCAAGCCAAGGCTTGCCAATTAGGAGGTTTTGCTATGTGGATAAGTATTTGTTGTTTAGGTGTTGCTAGTTCAAATCCTGAGTAGCAACAATTATAAGGAAACCGAATTTTTAGTGCAAACCCTATTCAAAACGCAGCAAGGCCAAGCTTAAAACAAAGGCCTATGGTGAATCAACACAGCCAGTAGAGCTTGTGAATAATGTATACATATATTCTGTTGTAAATTCAGTTAGGTATTCCAGTATTGGATTAAACCATAAATATTGAACATTTAATTCCATAAAGAGATGTCCTCTGCGTGAAACCAGACACCTGCTCAGACATGATGATTAATGGCATAAAAAACTCAAACAAGTTATGACGGTTTTTATAGGCTAGCGTGGCACTTAAAGTCCTTGCTTGACAGAATCATACTGCAGTTAATATCGCTATGCGCTGTAATCTGGAGATGAACTTTACCTTTACTTTGAGAGGAGAACCACCCATTACCATAGCCGCGCTAATGCGGGCGACCCTATATCCGGGAACGCTCTCTCCTGTCCTTCCGTTTGACCGCGAGCCAAGAAGCGATGTCGTCCCCTCTCAAAAACCCTGAATATTAAAACACTTAACACACACGTTTTCCTCCTCGCCTGCAGTTTTTCCCCTCACCCCCATCACTTTTCTTCTCGGCTGTGCGCCGGAGTTTTGCCTGGTGATTTAGTTGAGGCGCGTCAGCATGGCTGCTGCCTGCCTGGTCTCGCGCCAGTTCACATCCCTCGCGACCCAGTTCAAAAACGAGCAGCGCGCACTGTCATTTCCCGCCGACGGATTCTGGTTCATCGCTCTCCAGGTGAAAACAAAATGGAAGGAGAATAACTTCAGATAAATACAAATGCAGTTGTAATGTTCGGAATGATTCCAAATTGTGTGGAAGTTGGAAGCAGGGATGTTGCAATATCATGCAATATCATTCAACATCATAGCCAGACCAGTAGGTCACCAAATGATTTAACAATCAATATAACACAAGGGGCAAATAAACAGAAAATGAACTTATTGAAGGAAAGTTGAAGAGAAATGGGGAAATCCTATTAGCTGATCTGATTGTACGCCAAGACTGTTGTAACGATTCCTCACCACGAGACATCCGGGGATCTTTATAATGTGAGGCTTTAAGTATATAGGCCTATAACTTTGTTAGTGCTTACATATGAGAGGGAATTAAAGGGATTCTGCCAGGGTTAGCCTACATGTAGAGTTCCCATTCCGGTTTATTCCGACGTATCTCAAAACCAGTACATACGGGAACGGGGAGTAGAGAGGGAGGTAGCGAAAGGCCTGGCTGTCTTGGAGACAGATAAAGACAGAGGAAGCGATAAGGGCTTGACAAAAGCACAGGGACGACGCAAGCTGACATCAAACACTAGCTGGAAGCAGTAAAACGTCCTTCTCTATACACTCTTCTATTTTTTCTCTGAATATCAGGAAAACACCACAAAACAATGCTACACTTTTTGTGCAGTATACATATCTAGGCCTATCTTTGTCATTAATATAGTAAACTTTAGTTGTTTATAGTGAATGATTTGTTGATCAAAGTCTATTTGACAATATATTGAGATTCTGGATGTTTAGTTCTTCCACATAGGTGAATAAATAAACCTATTTCTGTATTCTAAATCAACATTTGGAATACAGTACAAATCAAGTTTTGTATGTTTTGTTGGCCAATCTGATGCAATCTATCAGAAACAGTGGGTAATGTTTACCACAGTGGGTAATATTGTCAATAAAAAGGTTGATGTATTGCCTGGGATGCTGTATTAACTGTGGCTTTTACTATTGCTATATTTACCCCTTGTTGATGGCAACTTAAAAAAAAAAAATAGTACCCAGTCCCAGTTCCCTTGGTTCCTTCAGAAATGTATGTGCGGTTCCGCTTATTTCCACTTGGGGGCACCTGACCACACCTTGTCGAGAATCCATGTCAGGTTGTGTTAACGAGGTTCACGGTCAGTCCAGCATGTTGAAACTGCTTCTGCAAAAGAACCAACAACATTTCATATATGTTGCAGATGATGATTACTGATTTAATGACATTAGAAGATCTCCATCTATCATTGATAAAACAAGAACATATATCATCTTTATAGAGTGCACGATTCATATATATATATATATATATATATATAATATTATAAACAAATAAGTTGGAAAGACATGTTAGTCAGTTTCTAGCTTTTGTGACTGGCTGCGCATGACTGTCTGACTTCATGCCTTGACAGTGTGGAAAAGCAGTTTGTAACAGATGGCCTGTGTGTATCAGAGAACTGACTTACCAAATTAGAGGAAAAATACAAAAATCTGTTATGAGCATGTGTGTGATGTGTGTGACACACACACACACACACACACACACACACACACACACACACACACACACACGCTTGGCTCATACACACAAACACCCGGGAGAACATATTTGTACAAACTAAGTATCCTCCAATATAACAGTCAACACAAAGACAACACCCCCCCCCCCCCCCCCCACACACACACACACACACACACACACACACCATCTACACCACCACGCCAACTATCTCTCTATTACATGCAAACTGCTCTACCAGGTAACCCATGGTGGTGCTTGGCAGTGAATCTGAATGCTGTTTGTTTTCACCCATTACCATCACTGCCCCCCTGGCTCTAGGAGTCACACACACATACACGCACGCGCACACACGCGATGGCAAGGGCCATCCAGGAGGACCCGCAGCTTGGATGATAATGTTCATGTTAATGCAGATGTTGATATTCATCACCACTCCCTTCTCTGTCCTCGGCTGTGTGTAGTTTCCCAGTCAGTGCGATGTCTATGTGTGTATATAGATTTTATGTGTATTTTGGGGGTGTTTAGTTGCCTATGAATGTTTTGTTTTGTTGGGTATTCAACGGAAATTCATTTGTGTGTATTTAGGGATTGTTTAAACATGTTTTGTAGGTATTTAGGGGTATGTTAAGTTGTTTATGAATATTTTTGTGTATTCTGTGGGTAACTAGTTGTGTATAAATGTTTTGTGTGTGTGTATCAGGTTGTGTATTTAGTGGTGTATAAATGTGTTGTGTGTGTATCAGGGGGTATATTTAGTGGTGTATAAATGTGTTGTGTGTGTATCAGGGGGTGTATTTAGTGGTGTATAAATGTGTTGTGTGTGTGTATCAGGGGGTGTGTTTAGTGGTGTATTTAGTGGTGTATAAATGTGTTTGTATTCGGGTGTCTAGCAGCGTATATGGACGTGTTTAATCAAGTGGTTTGCGTTGCTCCTGGGCCCCAGTGCTTCGAGGCATCACTAAAACAAGGAGGCAGGTTGTATTCTCCCCACGAGGTCATCAGTAATTTATCATCTTGTCTGCCTGTATCTGTCATGTATATAACGCACACACGTAGCGGAGATCACCTGAGGACATCCTAATAGATTAGCAGTCCTTTGTCTGCTAGGAAATATCTTATTGAGTGTGTGTGTGTGTGTGTGTGTGTGTGTGTGTGTGTGTGTGTGTGTGTGGATATGTGTGTGGCCGTGGTTGTATGTGTGTGTGAGTGTGTGTGTGTTAGTGTGTTTGTGGCCGGGCTTGTAGATATATTTATATGTGTGTGTGTGTGTGTGTGTGTGTGTGTGTGTGCATACAGTATGTAAATGGGAAACATGTAGTGCACGTGTTTTGAATGCAAATGCAAACCAGTGCATACATGTCGTTTTGTAACTAGAGGCGGGTGGTGTTATGTAGATGTATGTTTGTTTTGTTGGAGCATGCTCAGTATGTCTGTTTGTGTTTATTTCTTTGTGTGCCTATGCATGTATAGGTTGTGTTTTCGCATACTTTATCAATGGGTTTTGTGTACATATGGATATCTTTGTTTGAATGTACATCTTCTGTATTCTTGTCTGTATGTTTTGTTCATGTCTTTGTGTGTCTATTCATGTGCAGGATGAGCACATGTGTTGTGCATGTGAGCATCTGTGTGTGCATACATGCATGCCTGTGTGTGTGCATGCGTGTCCATGCATGAATATGTGTGCGTGCGTCTGCGCGTGTTTGTGTGTGTGTTTACGCTTCGACTCCAGTGCTAAGGTGTGGGTGGGTTTTCAGAGCCCCCCATGGCCCAGATAAACGTTTGCACTCTAGTAAGTTGCCGTGACAACAGGTATTAGGGTATAATTCGCCATGAAGCTTAATGGAGCTCAAACCAGCCGGCCTGAAGCTGGTGTCTTGCCTGTCTCTCCCATCACGTCAACCGCTCACGTGGCCCCGGTCCACAGCTGACCTAAGATAGCCGTGCAGCACTCTGAAAAATACAAGAAACCCAGTCATTAAGAACAAGACCCCTGTCCCTCTATTTGACCCCCATAATAACCACCCCCGTGATACAAAAATGAAAATATATGCATGACCATACTGTCGGCTGTCTGTCATTACAGAGGTATGTGCAGTCAAGTAAGTGATGCCGATTTTTACAGCATTTTTCATCAAAAGCTTAGGCCTCAAAGGGCTTCACAGGCTGACTGACAGCCCTGAGATGGATAACAGAATATTTCATAAATGTGTTTAATATATAGAAAAATATATATGGAAACAGCTTTAACCCAGGGTCTAGGATGGCTGGTAAATGCAACAAATGTTCAGTAAGAAGACAAATCAAATGCTAAAAACAAAATACATTTAAAATGTAAACAGACATCATAATGACAACTGTAATGAAACATGAGAAGGTGGTTCACCGTCTGGAGAGTTGATCATACAAACATGATCACATGATGTGATGAATCTCTCTCCGATGTATGCAGAGATGAAACTGTAGCAGAACACACACGGGAGAGAGAGCGAGAGAGAGAGAGAGGGAGGGAGGGAGAGAGAGAGAGAGAGAGAGAGAGAGGGAGAGAGAAAGAGAAACCTTCCTATTAGATTTGGGATTCAACCAAAGTGGCACATCAATAATCCATCCACCTATAAACTGCTGCTAACTTGGTTTTGATCTTTGCAGCCACTCCTTATAACTTAAAACTTGGTTTCTAACTCTGATGAGGATGTCCCATTGTAATATCCTAAACGTTAGCAGGACTTCAACAAATACCTTCCATTAGCTGAGCTTTGCCATTCAGGGTAACTCGGCATGCCTTTGCGTGTACATACTGTATATGCTAATCACTAATCAACAGTGTTTAAACTATCAGGCTAGCAAAATGCGCACATGCTGGCACAATTAAAGACAGTAGTATGGATGCCAGACACTGACACAGCCATTGCCTGTCATTTACCCAAAACATGTGGTAACCATTGAGAGAGGGGAGCGCATTACCGCCACACCTGCATGCCGTTCAGATGCTCAGGCAGCACTCAACTCACTGTCAGCAAGGAGGGGCGCTCCAGGGATGAGAGACAGCAAGAGGGAGAGGGAGAGGGAGAGGGAGAGGGAGAGGGAGAGGGAGAGGGAGAGGGAGAGGGAGAGGGAGAGGGAGAGGGAGAGGGAGAGGGAGAGGGAGAGGGAGAGGGAGAGGGAGAGGGAGAGGGAGAGGGAGAGAGAGAATCTAAAGTAAAGTTCCATTGAGCAGTGGAAAGACTCTTGCATTCTTTTTTATACGAGTCATCTTCTTTGTAAGATTTCAGATAATCAATTGTCAAAGTGTTTAGAGAGGGGTGGGGGGCTTGCAGTAGACAGTAGGGAATGGAAAGAGGGGTTGTGGTGGGATAGGTGGGGCCAGGGGTGTACAAGGGAAGCCGTGAGAGGAGGGAATAAGTGAGAGAAGAAGAGGAGGGAAGGTGAAAAGAGAGATGGGCTGGCTATGGATGCTAGGCATGGGGGTTGAAAAATAGTTTTTTTTTTTATGGTGGGACGAGGGAGAGGAGAACAAGGTGAGGGCTAGAGGAGTGACAGAGATGAAGTGCTGAGCTGAACTGTTTTGACAGTGGGGGAAATGGGTGGGGGGAGGACAGGTCAGCGGGCGGGTGCAGTGTGAGAGTCAAGGAGTCAGCCTGTCACTCAGTCAGCCCTTTATTCAGCCAGCCAGTCTTTAAGTCAGTCAGTGACTTCACACATGTGTTCACTATTGAGCGCCACTCTGCCATAATACAATGGTCATTGTTTCTGAGCCCCCCTCTCCTTCTTTCTGACTTACACACACACACACACACACACACACACACACACACACACACACACACACACACACACTATCTCTCTCTCTCTCTCTTTTACACACACACACATACACAGACACACTATATCTCTCTTTCTCACACACACACGCACACACTAACAGTCTTTGGTAAAGGATAACACATGCTGAATAGCCCCTATTCATACAATTATAGCCTGCCAATCTTCGGTGTGTGTGTGTGTGTGTGTGTGCGTGTGTGGGAGAGAGAAAGAGAGAGAGAGAGAGTGTGTGTGAGAGAGAGGGAAAGAGAGAGTGTGTGTGTTTGTGTAAAGCATCAGACAGAAGAGAGGGAGAGCAGGCGACAGTAAGAAGGGTCTGATTAAGAGCTTGTCTACTGTATGTCTCCATGAATGCAGAGAGCAGATGATGAAGAATGGAGAGAGAATGAGAGACAGAGAAAGAAGAGGTAGCATATGTCTCTCAGAGAAGACGGCATGGGGCGTGGGGACAATGCCCAGCCTATTGTCTCACTACGTTGACCGATGGAGAATAAAACCCACAAAGGCCCACAAGAAACCACAGTCACACACACTGGAAAATGCACACACACACACACACACACACACACACACACACACACACACACACACACACACACACACACACTCACACAGAGGAACACACACACACACACACACACACACACACACACAAGGGATTACAGCAACCATTCCAAGACAACCCCTTCTTTGACACCTGTTGTATGAAGCAACGAGATAATGTGAATTTAACACATAAACAAGTTTAGACAAACAAACCGACTCGTCGTGACCAAGATCAACTCAGTGTCCGTGTCAACTTACCATTCCATTCAGAAATAAAAAACAACAATAACAAAATACACATGTTTGTGTATGACAGCAGTGAGATGTTAAAAGTTCCACTGTATACGTGAGTTCTGCCCAGTAATTCAATAGCGGAGCTGGAATGCCTTAATTGTTTCTGCTTTAAAAAAAAATATATAGGTTGTCACGTCTAACAGAAAGCTGACCATTTACATCAAAGGAGCGAGCGATCAGAAAACAGAACTGCGAAAGGGGCGTGCGGCGGGCAATGGATTCATCGTGTTGTTTAAATATTAAAACAAACCGTGACAGTGACAGTGACATGCTTTTGTAGCTCCATGGAGAATTAAGTGCCAAATATACAGGGACTAAATAACTAGGCAACCTGTTGTTGAATTCAGTCCTCAATTGAATGTTATGAATCCATGTTTGTGGACGTTGCGTTTTACCGGTTACCTGCGGGCTTTTTTGCAATAAAATGATAGCCTCCTGGTGCTGGGGGGATTGTTAATAAAGTTGATAATGGAGACATCCCCATAGCTTTTAAAGTCCTTGCTTCTGACAGAATAGACTTGTATACAGAGTTAAAATCACAGCACCCATAGGTCGTCCATTAACCAACGTTTTGAATATAGCTGGCGTGACTTATTAACACATTAAAGAAATTTATCTTTATTCAATCAGGCTTTTTTCAAATTAGTTTACGTGTGCTAACTAGCCCTTATCTCACACCACAAGCCACAGAGACAAAGTGGGCCTAACTGAAAGGTATTCATTGCCAATGAGAACTAGGGTACAAGAAGTAATGAAGAAGTAAATTAATGCCTTTACCCGATGGAGCAGTTTACTCATTCAAATTATTTACACATACGTTTAAAAACCTCTTAAAACAGATTAATTAAACCTGCCATGTCAACAGCTTTTTCTAAGAGATAATGAGCGTAAGCTTTTTATTTTTTATTCAGTACAATTGCAGAGAAATATGATATGCTGGAGGTCTGGTAATAAAGGACCACATGTTCAGCGCTGACACCGTTTCTAACCTCAATTCCTCAAACAGTACTCTTCTATACGGGCCCACTTATTGCACTTGAAAAAAAAACAGCTACAGTCACTTTGCTGGATCAATCACTGAAAACTGTTGCCTTGTGTCATGTGAAGTACAAAGTGTGGGTGATTTTGTCCTATCTATAATCCTTCATCGTACCACATTACCTGCGGACACCTGGAACCAACCAACCAGGGATATCAGCTAGTGGTCCAAAGAGACACAATGTCTACTTCTGACTTTGAACATTGTGTCAGTGTAGTCAAGGCAGGAACCTCACTCACCGTGAAGTTCTTTCCCACCAGACAGCTTTGATTGGCAGACAGACAGCTCTTGATTGATGACACACTCCAGCATCAGGTGGGTGAGGTGAGTCAGCTGGTATACATCAGAGCTCCCGCTCCCGCTCCCTCTCTGTCTGTCTGTCTGTCTGTCTGTCTGTCTGTCTGTCTGTCTGTCTGTCTGTCTGTCTGTCTGTCTGTCTGTCTGTCTGCCTGTCTGCCTGTCTGTCTCTCTCTCTCTCTCTGTCTCTCTGTCTCTCTCTCTTCCCTGCTGCTGGTTTTAAACTGAGGGCCGGTGGGTCAAGGCCCGGCTGACCAAGGCCAAACAAAATGTGACATGTCGCTAGTGCTCATCGCTATGCTAACTGTTGATGGAGAAAGGGGCATTGCCATATGGTGAAATAACAGTCCTCTAAGGGATGCTAGCTCCAAAATTAAGCTAAGGTTAGGATTCGTCCTTCGACAGATGTTTTACATTAGGTGGTGAAATGGAGAATTGTGTGTGTGTATGGTGTGTACTGTGCTTGTGTGTTTGTGTATGTCTGTGTGAGCGTATGTGTGTCTGTGTGTGTGTGTGGAGGTGCGGGGGCGGGGGGGGATGTAAGGTGATGGGCATTTCAGCTTTCCATCTGTGTGACATGTCAAACCGACATCTGACAACCATCCACCCAATTGGGGAGTGAGGGCCGCAATTTCCTCGCCAGCCTCCACTGCCATGTCAGGGTGCGTGTCTTAGTGTGCACTGCTACGTGTGTGCATGTGCGTGTGCATGTGCGTGTGTGTGTGCGTGTGTGTGTGTGTGTGTGTACATACCCCATTAAAGTAAGATTTGCCTAATGGTGCTTTAATCGTACAACTTTACATGAAGTATATGTGTTTAAACCTTAGAAAGTGACATGCAAGTCTACTTCCAGCTCCTTACACACTCACAAACAGGCAGACACACACCGACACACACAAACGTACACGCACGCATGCCCACACATACTCACGCAGAAAACAAACTCTCACAAAAAACACATAAACATGCACACAACAAAACGACACACACAACACACAAAGGGACAAACATGCATGCATATGGAACAATATAGACATAACCAACACACACTCACTATAGACACATATACTCAGAAATACACACACACACACACACACACGTTTAAGTCATGACAAGTGCCAGTAAGAATAATGGAGTCTGACAACCACAGTCTGAAGACGTGCCAGAGAAAGATCCGGATGGCTGCTGTGATCATCTGCTATCAACTAACAACTGGAGTTATGCCAGTCAAGTCCATACCAGCACACACACATATGGGCACACGAACACACACACACACACACACATACACACACACACACACACACACACATACACTTATACACACGCACACATGCACACAAGCACATAAACACACACCCACACACACACACACACTCACAAACACACAAACACACACACACACACGCATACACATACACAAGCACATATGCATGCACACACACATACGCACACATATACATACATGCATGCAAGAACATACTGTATGTAGGCTTACACAAACACATGCATCACTCTTTGAAGCTATTTGTTTCCGCTCTGACTCTTATAATGATGTTTTCAAAAGCTTTCAATCATCTGCCACCCCTGCTAGGGGCAGGCAGTTGGGGGCGAATGAGATTCATCTGCTTGTTCTTCAGAGATGTAGAGAGAGCAACAGAGAGAGAGAGAGAGAGAGAGAGAGAGAGAGAGAGAGAGAGAGAGAGAGAGAGAGAGAGAGAGAGAGAGAGAGAGAGAGAGAGAAAACACCAAAACACACCAGAAAGCAGAACATATGCCAAAGGTCTCTGGAATGCAGATTGAGAGTTGAGTTTATTATCAATACCCATATATTTTCTCTAAAGAACCAGTTTGATATAGTCTTTGATGTCGTTTTTCATGGATTAGTTAATGAGTTGATCTCCAAAGTTGTTTTGCAAGTTTAAAAAGAAAACACCAAAGGAACACTGAAAATGCCCAGGTGTGTTTCGCTTAGCAAAGCATTTTGAGGTTCCTATTGGCTGTTGGCTTGGCCAATGGGATCCACCCAGATATCCCTGCAGTCGTTTAGACTTCAAACCATCTTTTTTATCTATCAACTGAGAGACAGACATATTTAATACTCAATACTTGAGAGAAACATACCCTAAAATAGAAGTTCTACACAACTTTTGCTCTCTTTCCTCTCCATCCTATACTGGTTGTCATTTTCATTATTCAATCTGGTTAATATATTTCAGAGAAAGGGTGCTACCTTTGTATTATCTTAAGGAAATTGGGTTAGAATGTGTGTGTGTGTGTGTGTGTGTGTGTGTGTGTGTGTGTGTGTGTGTGTGTGTGTGTGTATGTGTGTGTGTGTGTGTGTGTCTGTCAGTCTGTCATACCATGTAAACCATAAACCAAAAATGTTTTCTTAAGGTGCTGTATATATACACGCTTAGATTCATATTCACAGTGTGTGTGTGTGTGTGTGTGTGTGTGTGTGTGTATGTATGTTCTTTAAAGCTGTATATGTCAGGAGTGACAGAAAAGGGAATGTAAAAAAGAGAAAGAGAAAAAAGGGTATAAGACATGTGTTGCAAAGTATGTGCATGTGTGTCTATGTGTATCTGCCTTAGTGTGTGTAGTGCATGCGTTTATATGTGCATGTGCGTTAGTGCATGCGTGTCTATATGTATGTGCGTTAGTGTGTGTAAGTGCATGCGTGTCTATATGTACGTATGTGCGTTAGTGTGTGTATGTGCATGCGTGTCTATATGTAAGTGCGTTAGTGTGTGTAAGTGCATGCGTGTCTATATGTATGTGCGTTACTGTGTGTAAGTGCATGTGTGTCTATGTGCATCTGTATTAGTGTTTGTGAGTGCATGCGTGTCTATATGTATGTGCATCAGTGCGTGTTAGTGCATGCGTGTCTATGTGTATGTGTGTGTGTGCGTGTGTGTGTCCAGGGGCTGTGTACGTCCAGGAAGTGCTGTAACATAGCACCTCTTTGGCTCTGTAAACATGTGACTAGAGACTGGCTGACCAGCCTGCGCTGCTCCTACAGCTTAAGCCACACTGCGCAACAACTCCCTTGATGCAACGCTACAACGCAGCTTCAAGCCACAATTTAAAACCTCTGCTCGCATCACAAACTCTAATCCCTCACACACACATTAGCACATAGTCACACAAAATATCTCTCACACACACACACACACACACACAGACACCTAAAGGGCAAATGTGCTCACAGATACACACACACACACACACACACACACAAAGACACACAAACAAATGTTGGCCTATGGTCTCAACAAGTACAAGCACACACAAGCACACACACACACACACGCACATCAGGTGGTCCGCTCATTGGCTTAATCTTCTTATGTACCCCGAACACCAAACTAAATAATAACAGAAGTGGTACTGGGGGGTGGGGGAAGGCAGGGAGGCATTAGAGAGGGAGGGGATGTTGTAGTTTAAGCGGAGACACAGCTTTGGGTGAGTGAGTGGGATTGTGTGTTTATAATGCTGCTGATAAGTGTAGTGTTATTCAAGCCATCTTGCAAATACATTACTAAACTAAACGTAGTGGGCCCAACAGCAGCAACAGAGCAGTGAAACAGTTTGAGGACATAAACCCACACAAACACACACATACACACACACACACACACACACACACAGATATACATTTTTAGGAGAGACTCATGCATGATCTGTGAGGCCCTCCAAGGCCTCAGCACCACTCGTTGTTTCAGGCTCTCTGCCCGTTTGTGTTTTCTCTTGCTCTTTCCCTTCCCCAGTCGCTCTCTTTCTATCACTTTCTATTTCTGTTGCTTTCTCTGTCTCTCAATGTATGTTTCACCTCTCCCTTGTGTCTCTGCCTCACCCTTTCTGTCTCCCCATCTCTCTCTACGTCTCTCTCTCTCTCTCTCTCTCTCTCTCTCTCTCTCTCTCTCTCTCTCTCTCTCTCTCTCTCTCTCTCTCTCTCTCTCTCTCTCTCTCTCTCTCTCTCTCTCTCTGTGACATAACGTAACCAGGCCAGGACAAAGGTCTGACCGAAGGTCTTCATCAATGCAATTTATTTTAGACCAACAGACAATTCACTAAACTGAAAATATAAAAATATTAACACAAGAACTCGCTGGCTGACCACAGAGCATAGGCCTCCTATCCATGTAGCTTCATCAACATTGTACTGCCCGGTGTGTCAGTCAAAGTGGGTACTTAAAGCCTACTTACATCTGCCCCTCTCCTTGACCCTATCAACTATACAAGTTGAGTCATAAAGAAAACAAAAGAACTTTTCTATTACATCAACACACTGCAATACAAGTAAATACTTCAGTCGCCAATGCATACATTTCAAAAATATATAACTCCTTGTTATCTCATAAACAAAAATAACAACCCATAAAAAAAAACTTTTCTTCATCTTTATTTTGCCCCCCCTTCTCTCTGCTGTTTTGTCATTTTTTGTTCTGTTCATTTGTCTGTTTTTCTTCTATCTCCCCCTCTTTTCTCCCCCTTCTTCCTCTCTCTCCCCTCTCCCATCTCTCCCTCCCTTTCCCAACCTTCTTCCTCTCTCACTTTTCTCACTCTCCCCTCCCTCCCATTATTCACCCCCTCTCACTCCCCCTTCTCCCTCTATCCCGCTCCCTCTCTTCCTCTGCCCCCTCTCTCCCCCCATCTATCTCTCTGGGAGTAGATGGGAGTGTGTGAGTTCTGCTCTCTCTTTCTCTCTCTGTGGGAGTGCATGGGAGTGTGTGTGTGTGTGTGTGTGTGTGTGTGTGTGTGTGTGTGTGTGTGTGTGTGTGTGTGTGTGTGTGTGTGTGTGTGTGTGTGTGTGTGTGTGATGGTGGAAGGCAGAGTAGACATGCTGTGAGGGCTCAAATCAACAGTGAGCCACACAGGACTCCAGTGCTCCGGGCGCCTTGTCTTCTCTGCTTGGAAAAAGAGAGAAAAAGAGGGGGAGAGAGAGAAGGGGGAAAAGTGACAGAGTCAGTAGATTCTATAATAAGATCTTTCCCTGTGTCGGGCCTCCGGCGCTCCCTTCGTCCCTACGACTCTTGTCTCCTCTGCGGGCGCATCTGCTGTCCTCCACGTCCGACTCCAGTAACACTAGCTGTCACCCGCTGTTGTTGCTAGTGCTTTATTTTTTGACATTTCATTTTTTTTCACTTGGATGCTGTGTTTCCAGGGCAACTGACAACAACAACAAAAATGACATTATTATGTGCATGCGTGGGGCATTCTTTTTAGTATTTGTCTTTTTTTATATTTGACATTTGTTTCTGTGTGTGTGTGTTTATGTGTGTGTGTGTGTGTGTGTGTGTGTTGTGTGTGTGTGTGTGTGTGTGTGTGTGTGTGCGTGTGCGCTTGAGTGTGTGTACAAGGACATTGGCGGAGCTTGCGCTGATGTGGCGTTTTTGAATGGTATTTGGAAAGAAGAGGAGGCAAAAGACAAACATAATATGACAGATAGAGAGAGGTATGAAAAGTCAAAGAACACAGAGAGAGAGAGAGAAAGAAAGAGAGACAGTGGCAGAGAGAGAGACAGAGAGAGAGAGAGGGAGACAGAGAGACAGAGAGAGAGACAGAGAGAGAGAGAGAGGGAACGAGTGACAGACAGAGAGATAGAGTTTCAGAAAGAAAGAGAGGGAACGTGTCAGCATGTAATCTAGGTCACAGGAAGTGATTTAGCAGGTTCAACAGTAGTGTCAGGTTCCTCCTGAGGGACACACCTCAGAGGACTTCAACCTGCACCATCACCAATGGGACAGCATCCTCTGACATGACATCTTCACATGTGTCCATGAACCCCATAGACCTTTGTTGGATGTTTTGGCTGAACTGCATCCAAACCGTGAAGGAGTGGAACGGACATAGGTGCCGGATAGAACAACTCACAACACCCCCTTTTCACAGAGCGACATCATAAGACTAACGCTGGTGTCGCTCAGAACACTTATTATGGTTCTACTCCTTTTATGTACCAGGGCACGGATTGTGGATTAAGCTAGCGAATATAAGTGTATCAGTCCTCTGATACATAAAAGGAGCAGACCCATGAAGTGTTATGAACGACACCTGTGCTTTTTCCAAGAGGACACCTCTGTGAAAAGGGACTGTCAACAACTCACCTATCTTCCAATCAGGTGAGCCACGCCCCCTCCCATCTTTCCCTTCCAGACAGTGCTCCAACTCCACCCAAACCAATCCCAACCAATCTCTAGTCATGCCATATACATCAACCTATTACATGATGAATTGTCGGTCAGGTTTGACTTGTGCTTTCTCGGAGACCTGCTGCTGTTTGTCAAATTACATTAAGATAGATGAAATCTTTCATAACAACAGCGAGCTTCATATGAAATAACATCAGGTATTATTTGGATTTAGAAGCATAAACGTACCAAAGTTTACTGTTCTAATTTAATCGCTCATTTATTCAGTCCGGTTATTGACGTTTTTGGTAATTTATTCTGTATAATTGTTTGTTTCTGGTTTCATTTGAATGTATCTGCTTGCTTGAAGAAATGATCTGGAGCTGATCCCCATCTCCCACGCTTTATTTTCCACGTCTAGACAAGACGGTACAGAGCTTAATCACCCACTCTTGTGTTCACTCCGTCTCGTTGGTCACCAATGATCAACTGTACTCGCCGTCGGTCCTCTCCTGCATCTGCTATCGTCTTCCACTGTATCTGTAGCTCATCTGCATGCGCGTTTTACTCACGCACCACTGACTAATAGGTTTGGGCTTCATTAAACGTGTTAACGTGCGCACTGCGCGCTCTCCTGCCATGCGGCATAACGATGCACGTGCCCTGGAGAGCCTTGCTTCTGCAACGGGCATCTCTACACGCCGCCGATTAGACGGATGGACGCACGCTTACACGAGCACCTGTGCATCATCAAATACCGTCACAACAAATCAACATGGCATTGAAAGGCAGCATTTGACGACTTGCCTCTAGTGGCCATTGTGTACATGCCATAAACATTTTCATCAAATTGTCTTGAATTGCGTTGATTTCATGCTAACAATTTGCATGAAATAACAATTTTAAAATTTTATCAAATCAAGCAAGAAAACCCGAAGAATCGTTGTATTATTCAAATTTGACTGACAAATACACTGTGCTGGCTGGTCATATGCCACACACCGACGTTCTGAGATTTGTCTGAGATATGAGTTTCGACATTCACATTCAAATGACAATATCTATGTTCATAACAAAGAAAAAAGGAGAAACAAATGAGAAACAAATAAGAAGCACACCGGTGTTCGTTTCGTTCACATATACTGCTGGTCCGCATCCGTGCGCGGTTCCTCTCTGCCACACTGAGTTAGCACGGTGTGGAACCAGGAGCGGAGAGAGAGGAACCAGAGCTAGGCTCCATTGATTGCAATCAGGAGGTTCTGAGAAGAGAGAGAGAGAGAGAGAGAGAGAAAAAGAGAGAGAGGAAGGGGGAGGGAGGAAGAGAGAGAGAGAGAGAGAGAGAAAGAGAGAGTGTGTGTGTAAGGATGGGAGGTCGATTTCAGTGCAATAATAATCAGGGATTGTTATTGTGTGTGTGTGTGTGTGTGTGTGTGTGTGTGTGTGTGTGTGTGTGTGTGTGTGTGTGTTTGTGTGTGTGTGTGTGTGTGCGCGTGCCAATAGAGGGGTTGACCTGTCACACATTTGATGTTGATGTGATCACTGAAACATGTACAGGACAAATTTACAAAAAAAAAACCTTTAACTATAGTTAACTACTGTTTTCTTTCTGGAGTCTACATATTTAACAATAGTTTAACAGGGCCAGGAGAGTATAGAGGCACAGTACAGTTTAAGTGTTTTTACTGTGTCTGACAGTGAATTCACATCTCAGTAAGGAACAGGTAGGGGTCAGCACATCTTGCTCTAGGATGCCTACAGGTAGACAGTGGACATTGGGAATGGAACCCAGAACCTTTCAACTGGGAGTCAAATCCCATTTAGGTGCTCCACTATCTCTGTGATCCAGTCTCCTGTAATATTTCACTTTTCTTTTGTATATGGCTCTTGGTTTTCGATCATATTTTGTGCATCTGAGACTCTAGCGTCGATACCGTTATGATGCCGGATGCTGTGATAAAATGTTCTTCAGAGGAACTGCTCCGTGGGAAGTCATTATGAACAATACGGTACACCAGAGGACTGGAGAGAGGCACTGTGATGAAGACGAAGCTACGGGGAACCTTCTGGGCGGGAAGTCACCCTGCAGACGCTTTTCTCCAGAGCCACTTCAGAGTGAGTCTGGGAACAAGCAGCATGCAACCAAAACTGGAATTATTAGAAATATTGACCAAGATGACCAAGTTTTCTAAAACAACTGGATACCAGCGCAGGACAAATACAATCAGACACAACGCTTGGACGTTTCTTTTAAGTAACATTGGTAAAACAATTAGATTATAATATTTTCATAATCTTATAATGTAATCCCAATAAATGTTTGTGAGTAAGTGCTATGACAACAGTGCTATGATCAAATTAAACATTTGGAACCAAAAAGAATCCTGGAAAAGCCAAAAAATATATCAATACTTTATCGATACTGTTGGTTGAGACAGATGATAATGTCCCACTTTTAGGTCAGAATATTGTGGTAAATGTTTCCTTTTAAAGGAATACTAATTTTAATAGAATACTAATACTATTGTATAGACCGACTATTTTGTCCCTATATTCGATGTGTTCTGAGTGAAGCATTCTGTGAAATTAGCAAAATAACTGATAACTAACAACTGATATCTAATGACCAAATAGACATGGCCATTCAACATCTCGTCTCCTCATTGATGTCCACAGCAACAATCAAAGCTAAAAATCAATATATAGAATGCCATTATAGAGGTGTTGTGTCATGGGGATATGGATTTTTAATTCAGACTATACATCACCCTGATTGAAGCTTAAAGTGCTTTGAACCCAATGTGTGGTCGACAGTCCACTATAGTCCACCAGAGTCCATACTGACCAATCCTAGTGCTGAACCCCCTTCCCCCCCTTTCTCTTTCTGCTTTCTCTCTCACACACACGCACACAAAGAAGGACTCTATCTCTCTCTCTCACACACACACACAGACAAAATTGGTTCCAGGTCCCTATGGCAGTTGAGGACATTACAGACAGCTAAACGAGCAGCGATAAGGTAGAGGTGAGGGAGACAGTCCTCAATAAAGAGATAGAAAGGAAGGAGAGAGGGAGAAAGAGGGAGAGAGAAACAGAGAGAGAGAGAGAAGGACCGAGATAAAAGATGAAGTGCATAAGAGGGAGAAGTAGAAAGGGAACAGGAAAAATAACAAGGGCATAATAAGGGCATCCAGAAAAAAAAATTCAAGGTAAATTTATAAGAAATTACAGATGGCAGGAGAGTGAGAGAGAGAGTGAGGGAGACAGACAGAGAGAGAGATAGAGAAAGAGAGACAGAGAGACAGAGAGAGAGAGAGAGAAAGAGAGAGAGAGAGAGAGAAGTGCTTGTCAGCGCTCTTGACCTTACCCGGTGAGACTCAAGGCTCCCTGATTACCCCCCTTCCCCTCCCCTTCCCTCCATCACCACCACCACACACACACCCCTACAAATACCTGCTCTGCAGAGGAAAGTGCATGGGGTTCTGTCTGTGTCTCTGTGTGTGCGCGGGCGCGTGCGTGAGTGTAAGAGAAAGAGAAAGACAGAGGGGCGTGCCGAAATGTGATGAAAGAGTGGTGTGAGTGGTTCTGACGCGACATTCGACACCGTAATTTCGCGAGCCATTCCCCTGTCACACACATGCCGCCTCAAATGGCAAATTGATGTAATCTGTGCGCGCGACGTTCTCATAAAGAAGGCGGGCACGCGCTGGCACCTCTTCCTCTTTCTCGTTCTCTCTAACTGTCACTCTCTTGCGGTCTCATGTCTACTTTTTGGGGCTTCACAGGGGAACGATCATCACCCTTCACCTTGACATTGTTTTAATGCCTAAACTCTTCTCCATTAACTGTCGGGAACCCCCCCCCCCCCCCCCCCCCCCCACACACACACACACACACACACACACACTGCTTTTAAGTGCCTGGGTGTGTGATCGTGAATACGACATTCTTGCAGGTTCCCGTTCCGTTTTCACCTTGAGGGACTCGTGTCTTTGAAGTCGTGCGTGCAGAGGAGGAACGCCGTCCTTTCTGTCGGATGATAGTTCCTCTGTTTCGCAAAAGTGAACAGCATTCCCGTTTGTAGAAAAAGACGACTGGACATTAATTAAATTAATATATCACAACATATATTGTATGTTTTTCATTCTCTCTTTCTTTCTCTTTCTTTCTATTGCCAAACCCATATCATATCACAGATTTCCCCTCACTCACATATTAAACAAAGGCACAGACATCAATGATTGATCGATGAAAATAATTGACCAGCTATGAAAGCATCTGGTCATGGTTTGTTGCAGAGAACCTGTAGTAATAGATGTCTTGGCCTATCTAGGGTAGAATAAAATGTTCTAGGGGTTCAACCCTAGAAAAGCCATTGTCAAACACAAACGCAGAAAACATATATCATCAAGCACTCCAATTCAGTTCAAAATAATAGTTTCAACATTTAAATTCACCTCTCTTAAAGAAAAACATCTACTCAAACAATATGTATACATATCTCAGAGACAAAAAACTTGAAATTACTTTTTTCCCCGTTGACATCTGACATTGTCTGAGAGAGAGCATGGTGGGGGCCGGATGGTGGGTGTGTGGAGAATGGGCTTCTGCTCAGATGTTTACCCCTGCAGGGTGCAGGCTCCTTCGACTACACTCTGCCCGGTGTGGTGGGGGACCTGGAGGGGGAGTGTGACTGACCAGTCAGAATAGATCATTCCAGCCTGATCTTCATGTTTTGTTATTGTTGGTATGCCACCTCCTCCATACTACATGAACTAAGAGGGATGGCCATAAACTAATAATTTACTGACCCACTATTTTACATCTAGTATTTTCAAATATCTAACTAACTCCCCCTTGAAGGAGGGATCCCTCTTCTGTGTTACTTCCTAAGGGGGTTTCTTCCCATTGGTTGTTTTTCCTTGCCCTTGTGTTGTATAATGTGGGTCTCAGATGTCCTTTGAGACTGTAACTGTGATTAAGGACCGTCCATATTTGAACCACAAATAGGGTGTGCATCTGTTCTTAGGTGTTGTATCTTACTTTATACACTTACTAGTCACCTGTTCAAAGTATGTCTTTGCTTAAAAAAGTATGTATTGAGTACAGGCACCATAGGAGCAGTGGCTGTAACAGGGGCATGGCGTGGTTGTACTGAACAAAACCCCGTGGGTGTAAGTACTGATGGGTTGTGGTGACACTGCCTCACCATGTGGACTGAAGAGCGAGGATGTCGATCATCTTTGCTATCTCTAATGCACCGCTGTCTGCCCACAATGTTATTAACACTACTCATCACCACTGAGGAACAGAGATCCTCAGTAGGCCTACACACACACACACACACACACACACACACACACACACACACACACACACATATACACACACACCCACACACAAATACACACATACACACACACCCACGCACACACACATACACACACACACATGCACATACACAGACACTCATGCACACTTGCACACACATGCACACACAGCTGGTCACAAACACACACACACACACACACACACACACACACTTGCATAAGTGTGCACAGACACACCAAGCGCACACACACATAAGCACACAAGCAGACAAGCTCACATACACATACACATACAACCACATGCACACACGCTCATTTACACACACGCATACACAGACAAACATAAGCACACACACACACACACTTGCACAAACACAATAATCCATACAAGATGGAGTCACACAGTCAATAATAAACTGCCACCTTCTGTCTATCAGTTTGTATACTTTGTAAACATGAATACGTGGTTCCCTACCTCTCCCTGTACCCACAGCAGTGGAGAGCTGTCCCGCTGTCAGGACACCCACCATGAAGACGCATTGGGCCCATTTATTGACTGTCATTTATTTTTCTCCTCCACGCCTCCAAATGGTGGAGGACAGAATAAACAGCATAACACACGCACACAGGGTGCAAACACACACACACACACACACACACACACATACACACACACACACCCCGAGCAGCCAAATGTTTCCCTTTAGTCGAATGAAGAAATGGAAAACAGTCTCTTCTCCTCTGAAGCCTTGCAGCTTTAATGAAAAAAAAGAATATATTGATCCGAGCAAATTGCACATTTATTGAAAAGATCCCCTTCACAAACGCTTATGCTGCAGGCAACTGTCTTACCCTGGATAGAAGGCAGCCTCTCTCTCTCTCTCTCTCTCTCTCTCTCTCTCTCTCTCTCTCTCTCTCTCTCTCTCTCTCTCTCTCTCTCTCTCTCTCTCTCTCTCTCTCTCTCTCTCTCTCTCTCTCTCTCTCTCTCTCTCTCTCTCTCCCCCCCCCTTCTCTCTCACACACGCTGGGCAAAACAACCAAGCTCCAGTCTATACAGCTGTGTACAGAATACCACTAGAACTAGACAGTATACTTTCTCTCTATGCACCCTGCTCTGTGATTCTAATGGTAAGGGGTTGTAGAATTTGTGTTAACAGAAACATAATTTCTGTGGTGGAAAAAGATAACTTTATTTTGAAATTAACAACAAATTACCAGTTTCACTGGTGGGACAATAGTTATTTTTAATGTTCAAACTTGGAATGTATTCTTGGCTATTATGATAATTACAATGCTGCGATATGTCGGATATCAAATAGGAATAGGGTCATTTGTTTATATTAAGGTAGCTTAATTATATCTAATTAAAAAGATGTGTTTACAAAGGGAAATAAAATCTTTTGTAGAGATATCAGCAACCAAAAACACAACCTTGAATGAATATGTAAACAGCTCAGAACTAGAGGAGGTTTTTAGAAATCCATCTTACAAAAACAATAACAGCAATGCCAAAAGCAGGGTGAAAAGCACGCAGTGGTAATAGCAGTGCGATGGGCTTGGAGCACAAAAGAAACAGACTTGCAAAGAGGTAGTCTCCTCTGAAATAGAACTGATTTGGAACCACATCAACTGGGAAAGATGCTTTACAAAAATATATATATATTTGCAGTTGAAAAGTTTGAGATAGAGAAATTCTCAGAATCGAGAGAAAGCACAGCCTTGAAACTAGTTTTTCTAAGCGGCACTCAACAGACGTTTGAATTTTCAAGTTAAATTATAAAACCATCGTAACCACCAAACCAAAACAAGATGGAGGAGAATCTCAGTCCCATCAGTGGAACAATATAGTTAACATAGTTGAGGTTTTAGACCCAAGATATTAGACAACACACTGTGTTGGAGTCAATAGTTGAAGATAATATCTCCTTGCTTAGACCTGAGTTAAACCAATGATTGAGCATTTTTTACATCATGTTACATCAAGGACATCCAGTAGAGAGTTTGATTGCATAAACATGTGATAGTAAGGCTCAAAGGTGAACAGAGCCTGAAAGGGTGTCAGGTTATTGGTACTAAAATATTTAATGTATTTGTTGCTTTCAAATAAGAATTGGAAACACTTTTACTTGCATTGTGAACAAGGCTTAAACAAGGCTGTGTGTTTCCTTGCATTATAAATGTGCATACATGATGTACATTAATAACATCAAATTACCAATGTTTGACTTTTGTTTTCCCTGCAGAGTTTATGAATTGGTGTAATTACCTTTTATATATTATAATTAATATTATTTAGCTTCATAACTAAGAGATAGGGACAGCTCTTGTATCATTAGGTAGATATAACAAAACCTGCTGCACTCTGCAGCTGCTATTCTTACACCTTTTTGAGGTAGCCTTTTGAAATACTGTTCATAGGTCTTTCCTTGCCCATGAACTGTCGTTGACATGTAAGACCTACAATAAGCCACTAGACTACACACATTCGGTCATTCATTATAGTACAGCTTTTGTACAGCATTCATTCTTGACCAAAGAACCCATGAAGAATTTCACCCAAAATCATAAAGACTATGTCAAATATATTTGTGGCGTGTGTGTGGATGATGGCTGGTTTAAGTAGCCTCACCTGGCCCGAGTCAGACCGATTTGACTCTGGGGCTGGGTGAGGCTGTTGCACATTAAGCAATCAATGCGCACAGGTTAAACCACCCATCACCACACACACTCTAGGAGAGATCTCTTGCATGGCAACATGGAGCACCAGGTCATGTATCATTGTCTGCAAGCTGTTAGAATAAACCGGTTTCATATCACCATCCTGTGTCCTTGTAGGAGCCCAGTAAAGGTAATCTAGGTGGCGTGTTTTCCATGTCATTTTTTCCATACTTTTCAAACACAAATGCTGAATACTGTAAATAAAAACAAAAGCATGTATGGGTGGAAATATCCATAAAACTAAATCCTGATGATTATGCCACACGTTCATCAACATAGCATTGGATGTTTTCCCGAGGGATACACCTCCTTGCATGGCACATCCATCCCTGACAATCCTCTGCACCTATTACCAGGCAACCAGCATGCATTGCCCCCAGGAGGGGCATATGGTCATATGGCCAATGACCATAAACCTTCCATCTCCAAGCAGAGAAGAATTCCTAAATTAAGTTCTGAAAAGGGGAGTATGCAAGGAGGAATTGCATCGTCATACGGGGTTGTGTTCATTCAAAAGGTGAGGTGAGTGGTGGAAAGCAACGTTGTCCCAAATTATAACAGTCATGCCGGGCCTCAACAGCCCTCCCCTTTTGGGAGGAACCAGTCTTTTATTCACTGTATCAAGAAATGTGATGAGGCTTTGGGTATTGCATGGGCCGATAGTTGCTATGTGGCAAAGGACACAATAATTGAAGACGGAAGCATACATGATGATATTGGTACCCATCTGATGGGCGTGGCACAGTCACAGTGGCCCTCTGCACAATGATTTTCCTTTCGTGTCTCCTCACTTCAGAGAGGTGGAAGCCGGCTTCATCCGCATCCATAAATATGTGATGTGCGCTTTCAGCGTCAAGCTCCATTATTCTCTAAGAAAAATGCTAAATGAAGGATTCCAGTTGCATGTAACTGTATGGTATGCCCAGGCATTACATTACCAAATCCTTACCTGCACACACTGGAGTCCTGCCTCTTTCGGAGTTACCTCGGAATGGAACTCTGAACAGCTTCATTCCCACATGGTTCTGTGTAAGGACTCTGTGGGAGTGTGTGTGGATGATCGCTGGTTTAAGCAGCCTCGCCTGGCAGAGTCTGATTGGACTCTGGGGCTGGACGAGGCTGCACACCTGCTGCACATTGAGTAATCAATATGCAGCAGGTTAAACCAGCCATCACCGCACACACTCAGGGAGTTCTCCTAGATGGCAACATGGCGCGCCAGGCCATGTATCATCCTCTGCAAAACGTACAGTAAACCGGCTTCAACATCACCACCCTGCGTCCTTTGTCTGGAGGAGCCCAATTAAAGTCAACTAGGTGGAGTGTGGCAGCCACCTAGGTGGCATGTAGCATCGTCTTTGCTACATTCTTGATCAATGGTAGCCAAACTCTCTCTGTGAATATACAGTATATAAAAAAATACAAATACTGCTGCCTGGATTACAGGCAGTCTGATTGCATTGTTTGCCACGACCATATCTACAATGGCAGCCTCCTGTTCAGCAATAAAGGTGTTTATTCTACCACCAGTGTTTGGTTGTCTGGATTATATAAAGTTAATGCACAAGTATGTCAAAAGGTATATTATGACTCACATACGTACATGGGACTGGTGAATCAATGGTGTTACTGTAGACACAGTTTGTTCTGCAAACAGGGTAACACAGTAAAGTTGAAACACACAGTCACATTGGGACTTACCTATTCTCATTCCGTCTGACAGAGGCTGATCATAGATGCCACGGGGCCTCAGACTCAGAATGGGCTGAACCCTATATCCATCCTCTCTAAAGGACAAGCCATGATAAATGACAGTCAATCATTGATGCCTCAATTTCATTTGAAACATGAGCTCTATTTTTTCCTCTTGCTGCGCTCCTCAACCACACATGCAAACTCCTCTACCTTAGGCCCCTCTGCCATGCCTCTTACTCTCCGTACGGGCATTTGGCCTCTGTGAACCATGCTTGGAAATAGCAACACAAAGGTGGCATCTTTTAGAGATGGATAAGGACTGATAAGGACTCAGTTGTGCAAAGGATAACTGCATTAGAGATTCATAATTATGTAAGTCATGGCTATTAGTTGCAAATATGTTTTCTTTTGTTTAGCAGAGTTAATCCAACAGAGTTTGGTTTCTATGAGATCTGTGTTAACTGTTTGGAAAAAAACGAATGTGAAAAATGTGTAAAGCCAAGGAAAGAGTGTTAACACATTTGCGAGAGAATGTCAGCTGTGCTAAGAAGGTGATGATGAAGATCAAGTGGATCCCAGTTTCATTCAACTAAACCCAGTATCATAGCAATTGAGAAAAACTGTGTTTATTCCGTACTGCACAACACAAACTCTCACTTGAACACATCTTGTACTTGTAGGAAGTCTTGGTAAATGTAAAACATATTCCAGATTCCTGAGACCGAATGTCATCAAATGTGTGTGTGTGAATAAATACTGACACAGGGTTGTGTTATGCCTAAATATCAACTGTGTGGAGGTCTTCAGTCCCCTAGAGCAGAATACTGACGGCCACTGAGCCTGAGCCAAGGAACAAGGCAACGGCTCCACGGAGCCAAACAGCTCCCTCTTTTACCACTGTGTTTAAAACTGTAGAGAGGAATACAAATAGCTCTCTCTCTCTCACACACACTCTCTCACTCACTCTCTCTCACATACACACACTCTCTCGAGCACATACACGCGCACACTTGCACACACACACACACACACACACACACACACACACACACACACACACACACACACACACACACACACACACACACACCCACACACTCACTGTACCCCCTTGATTGCTAAGTCACGTTCTCTTTCTTCTCTCACTCCATCAGTCTTGACTATTCAGTTGTCTATACATTCCATCTGACTCTCTTTCAATTTCCAACGGCCGCGAAGCGAACTCAAACTCCCACTGGGTGGGGCCCACGGACCTGTCAGTCTTTTCCGAGAGAGAGAGAAAGCATGTGATTGGCTCTGTGGCCGAGAGAGGCGGTGTCAACCGTACCACATGGAGTCTGTGGCTTGTTACCTCTGTCGGAGGAGTAGAATCCACCCTCTGTGTGCGCGCAAGAAGTGATGCTGCACCCGCCGATGCCAAGTTACCACTTTGGCGCAGTTCATAAGAATAAACTAGTCGAGCGGTTTTGTTGAATTATCTGGAGAAAGAGGAGAGAGACCAGTTCTCTTTTGGTTCATACTTTGTGCTCAGTGCGTTGTTGAACTTGTTCTTGCATCTGGGTGACGGGATTGGATTTGATGGAAACATGACGAAAGGCGCAACCGGACGGCATGCCCTGGGCACCTTGCAGCTGCTTGTCGCAGTGGTGGTGTCACTTTCGGCGGCTCGTGGAACGCCATCCTTGCACTACGGACACATTGCAGAGAATACCCCATCCGGAACGCTGGTGGACGGAGTCGCGCTGTCCCTTGTTGGAGGCGACTGTCGCGGAGCGCATCTTCTGGACACGAGTTTGACTGGAAATTATGCATCGGATTTCAAGTTGTTTTACCACCGGGGACAACGACATCTCGTGTTGAAATCAACCAAAACTTTGGACCGCGAGTTCATAGCGATGTACGAGTTGAAAGTGACGCTGCCGGGTTGTCTGAAGAGTCCCGCGGCGATCCAGGTGGAGGTGGCGGATAAAAATGACAACACTCCGGAATTTACCGGAGGAAATAAAACGGTAAAGGTAGACGAGCTGACGTTAGTCGGTACGGAGGTCGCCCGTTTCAGTGCAAAGGACAGCGACGCTGAGAAGAACGGGCAAGTGACTTATTTTGCGTTGCCAAAGTCTCACTTTGTCCACGTAGTTCCGTCGACCGGACAGGTCACATTGATCCGGTCCCTCATGGGTGTCACGACCTTCACAGTGCACGTTTACGCGAAAGACAACGGAGACGATGTGCTGACAAGCGAGCCCGTGGAGCTTCTGCTCGAGGTGGCCCGAGACGGCTGGGCCAGGTCATCCCGCCGGCCACGGGCCGTCTCCGCGGAGGAACTCGCCTACACCGTGACCGTCTCCGACGACGTCAAAGTCGGAGACTTGATTTTCACGGTCCCGGATCAAAAGTTTGACAAGCGATGGTTTGAGGTTCTGTCGGAGCCGGACTCCCCGGTGCAGATAGAGCGGGACTCGGGTCGTCTGTACCTGGCGCACACTCTCAGGTCCCCGACTGACGTCGTTGTGAAAATCCAGAATGTCAGAGGTAAG
Organism: Lota lota; assembly: GCA_026745465.1. Taxonomy (NCBI): domain Eukaryota; kingdom Metazoa; phylum Chordata; class Actinopteri; order Gadiformes; family Lotidae; genus Lota; species Lota lota. The sequence continues at coordinate 3,337,049 of JACYXH010000826.1, forward strand.
TAATTTTATTAACCTGGCTGGCTCGGTAAGACCAATGATGTAAGAAAAACGCCCAGGCTACACCTCCGTTTAATTCTGTAAAAGTATAATCTTAAAAATATGTCACAATAAACATATTAAAGGCCTGCAATATCCTATAAATGTGACAACTTTGAAACATTGATAAAAATAAAAATGTTTCATAATTGCTTAATTGCAATTAATGATGTGCGCGCGTTTTTCCTAAGCCACACGCATTCTCCAGCCAATCACGTCTCGGCTAATTATGTTGTCAAAAACTTCCCTGAATCTTAATCAGGAGGGATCTGCACCAGAGAGACATCAGTTCTCTCGTGAGGATGAACGGAGAACACACATACACACACACACACACACACACACACACACACACACACACACACACACACACACACACACACACACACACACACACACACACACACACACACACACACACACACACACACACACATGAACATACCTTGATGACGCGTGCACGCATGGCTCGCCTCGGTGTCGGCATGATTCAGGAGCGTGGCAGACTTGGCAAAGAGAGTGAGAGGGAGTGTGTGTGTGTGTGTGCGCGCGAGCGCTCATCGCGCGTGCACGTACCTGTGTGTGTGTGTGTGTCTGAGTGCGTGTGTGTGTGAGAGAGAGAGACAGAGAGAGAGAGACAGAGGGCGAGAAAGAGAGAGAGAGAGAGAGAGAGCGAGAGAGAGAGAGAGAGAGAGAGAGAGAGAGAGAGAGATCGTAAGTGTGTGCATGTTTATTCCCTGCATTTCCAGTCCGACTCAATCAGACCCTGACCGCCTCTTTTCAAATAACGGCCTCGTAATAAAACGGCTCTATATTTGCTCCGTTAATTGACGTGTCGCCTCGCGGTCCCCTGACATTCCACATCCTCCCCCAGATACACATGATGGGCGCGAGGGGCCAAGGTGTTATCTGCCGCGAGCATGTCGTTAATTGGGCAAACAGATTCACCGTTTCCACACCGGGGAGCATTAAGTGTGTGATGTGACACGTGCATGACTTGTGTATGACCGCCTGACCGCGCGAACAAACAAAGGGGCCGAAAACAGGGCCGTTGACGACAAACTCTGAATAATGTGTAAATTGTCTAATGTATAAATTGTAAAAATGTCTAAGAATATCAGAATACTCTTAAAAGTCAATAACATATTTAGTTATTCTATATATTCTTAAATGTGATAATTTCTTATTCGTTTATAGCTTTAGACAGACTACAATTGTTAGAAGTGTAATTTCTCAACAATGATTTTATTTGTTCCTTAGAAAACACTTCACCTTTAATGCCGACCACAACATCCTATATAGGCCTATCATCTCGCAAGTTTAGTTCACTTTTTTCCCCTGAGCTAATCTACCATGAAAGTCCCCTCTTAGGTAAATGTTTGGCTAAGGACCCCAAATCACCCTCAGGCCTCATTAAATCACAGCAGACAGGTTCTGGCCCTGTGTTCTGCTTGCACCGGGGGGGAGGAGAATCAACCTGTCCAAACGCTCCCCCCCCCTCCCCCGCGCGTGCACACACACAGACACACTTTTTGTTTATTTGACGTAATTACATGCTGTTTATTCACCTGGTCTAAAGACCCACCCTGCTGGCTGAGACATGTGCCGGACAGCGCCCCCCCCCCCCCCCCCCCCCCCCCCCCCCTCAAACAAGCACACCCCCACAGAGACTTTACGGTTTGTTTAGTTATGGGACTTTTACTGTTGTGGCATATAGGGCTCTGTGTGGTGTGGATCTGGTCGGTGTGCGTACAGGGGGGAATAAAGGGGGGTTCTTTGTGCTAATTGGATCGACACGCTGGTGACAGTGGTGTAAACCGTGTGCTGATTGGCCCGTGCGTGTGGGCGCCTGCCTGGCCTCTGCGGGCTAGCTGCGTCTGGTCACCGTCTGTCCCGCTGGGCTGGGGAACGTTGCAGTCATGAGCAATGACTATCAAAATACACATGTCTCTCTCTCTCTCTCTCTCTCTCTCTCTGCCTTATTGGGTCTCTCACTCTTTCTATTATTTCCCTCTGTCTTTCTCTCTTTCTCACTCTCTTACTTCCTCTGTCTCTCGCTATCTTGATCTGTCTTGCTATATCTCTCTCCTATCTCATTTTCTTTCTCACTAATTCTCTCTCATCTTCAAGTCGCTAAACCTCTCGATCCCTCGGTCTCTATCTCGCTTTCACTCTCTGTCTCTCTCTATCTCTCTTTCACTCTTTGTCTCTCTCTATCGCTCTCAATCTCATCTTCGGTCTCTTGCTTTCTCACACACAAGAGGTTCCTCCCTCACTCTTAATGGCTCTCTATTTCTCCCTGCATGTCTGTCTATTTCATCCCTCTCTCTGTCCCCTCCATCCCACTCCTTGTAAGTATGTGTGCATGTTTGTGTGTAGTTGTACTAGGTTAATGGATTATTAGAGGACAATGACGTCAGTGACTCAACTGTGATATGTCAGACAAACTAATCAGCATCCCCACATCTCTCTCTCTCTCTTTCTCTCTCTCACACACTCTCTCTCTCTCTCGCTCGCTCTCTCTCTCTCTGTCTCTCAATTCAATTTAATTCAATTTAAGGGCATGAAAAAGGCATTCCTTAAAATTGCCAAAGCAAAACAATAACATACATAAATAACACAATAATATAAATAGTTCAAAGACAAAGACAATAATGCTGTGATAATACAACAGTAATACAACAATACACTATGAAAACAGTAATAGTACATGAAAGAACAGTAGTTATAAGGCATTTCCCTGGTTGACCCTGAGGTTATGGCAGGCGAGGAAATATCTTGCTGATGATATTCTTGTTTTTTCACTGTCTGATTGTGATTCGAATTTGTCTGTATTTTTGGGGTAAATTTAGGAAATAAATATGTTCTTCTTTCTTTGTTCAGTGCAGCAGGAAGTGTGTTTAGGTTTCCACTAGTTTCTGTGCACAGCCTGTCCTCCCTGGGTAGCCAGGTCTGTCTGTGATGACCGGTCTCCAGGGCCAGGCTGTGTCTGCTGAGCCGGTATCTGGTCAGCGTCTTTCCAAGGTGAAGTGTATCTTTCGTTTTGTTTGCTGATTATTAGTTGGGGCCAGGTTGTGTGTGTGCTGACCAGGGGCCTCTGTAGGGCTAGTTAGTGAACTCAGCCTCAGGACCGGCTGGTGGAGGGGACCTTTTTCTGGCGAAGTTTGTTGGTGTTTTACAGCTTTTTGTTTTAGCCAGATTTGGATTGGGATTTCAATTTTAATGTTTCTTTTTATTGCGTGTAAGGCTCTTCTTGCTTTGTCTCTGAGGTTGTTTACAGCCATTTTTCATGTACAAGTGGAACTGATATTTAGGCCTTAGTATGTGTAATTATTTGTGTGTTGTAATTTGATAGTGTCCAAATATAATTTATGTTTTTGTTGTTGGAGTGCAGACCTTTTTTGGAAGATTATGATGTTGGTCTTCTTCAAGTTTACAGTGAGGGCCCTGGTCTTATAGAACCTATTTAGTTCGTCCAGGTGTTGCCGAAGTCCTTCTTGGGTTGGGGACGGTAGGAACCGATCACCTGAAAGGCATCTAACCTGTGTGTCGTGTAGATCGATACCTGGAGCTGTAGATGTTTCCAGTGTTTTAGCCAATTAGTCAATATATATGTTAAAAAGTGGGGGGGGGGAGAGATTGCAACCCTGTTTAACACCCCGGTTACTGATGGAAGAAATGTGTTCGTTTGTAGCCGATTTTGACTGTGCATTGGTTGTTCGTGTAGATTGATTTAATTATATATCTCTCTCTCTGTCTCTCTCTATCATCTCTCTTCTCATTCTCTCACTTGACCAACACCCACCCCATCACCCCACACGCATGCACGTGTGTGTGTGTGTGTGTGTTTCTGCAAAATAGTGTTATCGGTACATTGATGTCACATCATGCTCTTGAAAAAAAAAAAAAACGGAATATATTTTGCTCAAGGCCGTCTCTTAGTGTGCATGTGTGTGTGTGTGTGTGTGTGTGTGTGTGTATGTATTTCTGAAGTGTACTATATATAACTATATATGTGTGTGTGTTTGATGTGTCTGTTTTTGTATATTGTGTGTGTGGTTTAATTCACGCCTCTGGGCCCCATCCTCCCCACAAGCCTTCCTCTCGTGTCTGTCAGAGCTGTGTGTGTGTGTGTGTATGCATGTATTTATGTGTGTGTGTGTGTGTGTGTGTGTTAGTTGTGTTGTATGTGTGCTAAACTGGTTAAACGAGGCTAATGGATTGTTCCTATGTGGGTTTGAATCTGTGGGTGCGCTTATTTTTAATCCCCCTGGCCCTGAAGGGGTTCTGGAACTGTTTGTGAAGAAAAGTTCTGGCTGCAGTAAATCTGAATGAGGAATATAATCAGGTTTATCCTCTCCGTTGAATAGTACGGATTTACTCACTTCCTGTATTTAAAGAGAAAGAGGTGGAGGGTGGCGATTGAGAGGAACTTTATTTGAGCTCTAGTGTGAATCTAGAACACTTTGTTGATATCTACTATGTCTTTTAAATTCAGAACACCCTGTTTTTTTATTAATCTCGAATTAAACGTTCCCAAAAATGGAAGCTGCTTCAATTTTGATCGTGTGCTCTGCTTGATCTCAGCCTCACACGCACGTCGCTGTGGATTGAAGCATCTGCTAACAGACGAGGAGCATGGGATTGAGACAGATAGAGAGAAAGAGACGCCATTACCATAAACCATACCAGAAAAAGACAAAACAAGTATTGTTTTAGTAGTAAATCCAGTATTGTTTTGTATTTATTTTTTAACTTAAAAACGGTTTAAAAATCCATTGAGAACAATCACACCTAAGCATTAGCTATCCGAGAGAGAGAGAGAGAGAGAGAGAGAGAGAGAGAGAGAGAGAGAGAGAGAGAGAGAGAGAGAGAGAGAGAGAGAGAGACTCACACAAAGTGGTACAGGAGTGGGCACACTTTACCTCCCAGATTCCATACCGGCAGTACAAAGAAACCAATCATCCCAGGGGTCACGGGTCACAGGCTCAGTATCCTAACAGGAAGTGGAATACACATTCCGTTGGGACCAGGCCAGTGTTAGAGGATGGAGAGATGTATACAATACGGGTCAAGTAATTATAGAGCTCTTTTGGACCGTGGGGAAAACGTTTGGATATGGTATCACTCTGGTATCTTTTGCAGCTGATCAAGGGTCAACAGTCAAAAAACAAAAACAGATCAAAAGTGCTGAGCACGTATACTTTGAAGCCATTAACTGTACTACTTAAATATAAACTGGTTCAGAGCTACATATATCTACAGTTAATTTCAGTTAGTAAGTCAGATATTTTCCTTGTAAATATTGAGAATTTACTCATCGTATGCCTAAAACAAAAACACAGCAGTACCATCCATTGTTGATTGTCACTATAATTTCTAAATTTATTTTAAATTTTACAGAAGGTACATCTTTTTATGAATCCCTTTGCACATAAGATAGTGGCCTTTGGATCTTCTCATTTACATTTGGAAAAACAGTTTTAAAACAGTTAGTTCCAAACATTAAAAGTTTGTGGGTACCCAACTTGAAGCACAATAGATACCATCTCATTAACGGTAATGAATGTGTTTTTCTCTGCATAAATTAACAACAACTTTCTTCCTTTTAGCTACAATTAATAAAAATCAACTTGAACACTGATGGCATTTTTAGCGTGTTAAGCTCGTTAAGTACACCAGCTGGCTTGCTTGTAATTAAATCCTACAATTAAACCAAAACAATATCCATTGTTTACATCTTTACACGTCCATCCACACACTCTTAATCAAAAGCACACACACACTCTTAAACAAATATACCCTCTCCCTTTCTCTTTGTTGTCCCTTCCATCTCAGCCTCTGTCACCCACACTTCTCATTCTGTCTCCCTCCCTCTGGCACACGCACTCTCTCTCTCTCCCAGTCTCCGCCACCCCCCACCCCCTCTATCTTTGCTCTCTCTCATTTTCTCACTTGTTTATCTTCCATTGTCTTTATTTCTGGCTTCACCCCAAGGCATAAACCAACCTGTCACTGCACAATATATATATATATATATATATATATATATATATATATATGTGTGTGTGTGTGTGTCTTGTGTGAATGTTTCTCAAGCTCTCTGTTTTATTTTTTGATGTGATTCCTGTCTCACAGCTGTTGTGTGGCACAGAACCCTAGGGTAGTGTATGTGTGTGTGTGTGTGTGTGTGTGTGTGCTTGTGTG
>JACYXH010000826.1:3348291-3385791 GCA_026745465.1 Lota lota
GTATCACCGTACTCCATATTGGAAGTACTGATTATAGGAATGTTCAAAAAAGTTACTTCTGTTACTTAGTCTATTAGTTCAGGGAAATAGAGAATTTTCTAAATCCTGTCTGTTGACCCACTGGCATATACATGTACTGAACATATACTGTCCGAAATCTGGTGTGGGGGGGGGGGGGGGGGGGGGGGGGTTTGGCTCCACCAATAAGCACATATCTGGTGAATTGTGTGTGGTCAGAACTCATGGGGGCTCAATACAAGTGATTAATATTCATAACTGTCCGTCTATACATTAAATACATGACACAAAATGACATAATATTTAGTTTTTTACTTACCTACTTTCCTAATTCGTCAAAAAGATCTAACCAAAATAAAACTCTTGATTTTGCGTGGATAAATAATGTTAAATATTGATGTGTTTATGTGTTGATTTGGAGAAGTCTGAACTGACTAATTGATTGGCTGTCATTATCTATTTATCAACCAAATCAAAGATGAATGAGTTGGCATCAAGGAGTTTGGTCTGCTTAGAGGATTGGTCATGGAATATGTGTGTGTGGGTGTGTTTCTGTGAATGTGTGTGTGCGTGTGTTTTTGTGTGTGCTACTGCGTGCATGCCTGCGCGTGTGTGTGAATGTGTTAGTATGGTTGATTGCTTTGTCACATTTTGATTGGTGCTTCTATTTCACTCATCAGTCTGAAGGAACATTTAACTGCAGGGTTTTGTTTATATAAGTTTTTGTTGACATGCAAAAGTATACGTTTGTGCTGGTTTTGTAAGTTTCTGTTTATGCCTGCCTGTGACTTTGTGTTAGAGTCAAATTGTGTGTGTGTGTGTGTGTGTGTGTGTGTGTGTTTATGTGTGTGTGTATCTGTGTGTGTGTGTTTATGTGTGTGTATCTGTGTGTGTGTGTGTGTGTGTGAGAGAGTATGTGGGTTTGTGTGTGGGTGCACGTGTCTGAGTGTGTGAGTGTGTGAGTGTGTGTGCTTGCGTGCGTTTTTGTGTGTGTGTGTGTGTGTGTGTGCATGATGATTAGTACTTGGATATATTTAGCTCAATATTGCCTCTCCCAGGAACTGCTGTGTTGTTTTCCTACCTGAGTGCTAGCATGTTAACTCACCAACGTGTTAGCGAGCGCCGCTAGACGCTACGTGTATTTTTAACTGCACAGTCTCTCACTTGCAATCCAATTTGCATATGTGCACACACCTCTGTGCTATCACAGGCTGACACATCTACGCACAAACATATCAGACACACATATTCGACACGCACACACATCCCTTTTTATTTTAACAGGGAGCGCAACACATTGCCACATGGGAAAGGAATATTGTTTGTGTTAACAAAGTTCAAAAGGAAAAATATCCCCAAAAGCACATCCATCCATCAAAGATATCTTACCTTCACACAAGTTATCTGGTACATATAGCTCTGGCACTCATTTCATTATGCATAAGTAAAGCCAGTGTCTTTAAAAAGAAAGGCCTTGACTGGTCAGGGGGGCGTAAAGTACCAACACAAAGGAACTGAAACAATTATTCTTGGGGATGTGCAGGTCCACACACACACGCATGCACGCACACACACACACACACACTCACACACATGCACCCACACACAAACCAACATACTCACACACACACACACACACACACACATGCACACACGCACACATACACATACACACATAGACATACACGCATACATACACACACACACACACACACACACACACACACACAGTGTGAGAGAGAGAGAGACAAGAGAGAGAAACTTCTTGCTTACATGCTACTTTCCTCCTGTCCTCTAGCAGCGGGAAGGAAGATATTGGGTACATTCAACATTTTCAAGTCCAACGCAAAGCATCCAATTCCAGCTGTAGAAGCAGAATTCCGTGTCTGTGAATCTAAGCAAGTATAACACTGAACTTCCTGTCAACCCCCTCCTCCTCCTGCACCATCACCACCACCCCCTCCCCCACCCTTCGCCTCCAGTTCTAATTCCACTGAGCCCCCTGCTGTCGCGGAGCATCTCGGCTGGTACTGCACTCACGCACTCAGCACACGCTCAGACAAGCCGTCTAGTAAGTTTCCCCTCCTCGCCTCTCAGTGGAAGGAGGGAGAAGGAGAAGTAGTGGCACAAACACTGACGGATTTTGCCAAAGCAGGTGATCCGTCTTTTCATTTCCACGTCTCCCTTGAAACACTGAGCTGACAGTGTGTCTCAGAGTGAGGGGAACTGGGACGATGTGTGTGTGTGTGTGTGTGTGTGTGGGGGGTGTGGGGGGGGGGGGGGGGGGGGGGGGGGTTGAAATATGTATGACAGGCCCGGACTATGAGACATGTTGGAACATGTTTCCCATGTCCCAATTTACCAGAAAAAGAGACCATATTGAATGAAGAATGATTACCTGTAGATTAAGACATGTCAGTGGGTGCAGAGTGGTGGATGTGTGTGTGTGTGTATGTGTTTGTGTGGGTGTGTGTCTGTTTGGCTGTGTATATGTGTGTGTGTGTGTGTATATATGTGTGTATGTGTTTGTGTGTGTGTGTGTGTGTGTGTGCGTCATATATGTGTGTGTGTGTGTGTGTGTGTTGCTGTGTGTTGCTGTGTGCTTCCATCCAACATGTTCCAGCAGCACCAGACTTTGCAGGCCCTCTGGGGCGCCACTCTGACCACCCTAGCAGGGAGCCATGGCCCCCTGTCACTGGCAAACATACACACAGACGGACCGCCTCCCCTGCCAACCACCTTCCCAGTGCCAGTATCTAACCCCCCAGCCCCGAACTAGTCCCTGGGTAACTGACCGATATCAGGCTAGTGCCACATGGGCACACAGAGCGATAGGGGTGTTCAAGTGTTTGCTGGCTCACACGCACTCACACACACACACTCACACACACAAATACAAACACACACACGCATACACACATACACACACACATACACACACACAAATGCAAACACAAGCATGCCCACAAGCAAACGTTACCACATGCACTTCTGCAGCCCACATATTCTCTCTGTCTCCCTCAGCCTCCCCCCCCCCCCCCCCCCCCCACACACACACACACACACACAGTCTACAGAACCTCTAGCTCTAGGTACTGCCAGAGAGTACAGGTAAAAGAGTATGTTTAAATAAAACACTTCCTCCCGGCAGCCATCACTGTGTGACAAACACTGCAGCATCGCTGAAGGCCCCCCCACCCCCCCCCCCCCCCCGCCCGGGGCTGTCCAAAGCAATGCCTGATCATCAAGTGAAAACTCATCCGCCACCATGCATGTTTGAAGAAAGGCACCCCGGAGTCCTGTCACAAGTAGGGAGGCAGGGAGGTTGAGAGGCAGAGAGGCAGAGAGGCAGAGAGAGAGAGAGAGAGAGAGAGAGAGAGAGAGAGAGAGATTAAGGAGAGCAGAGAAGAAAAAGAATGCCCTGAATGAAGGGACATGACTTGTTGCAGGCAGACAGAAAGACAGAAAGACAGAAAAACAGAAAGACAGACATACCGACAGACAGACAGACAGACAGACAGAGTCAGTCCAGGAAGTAGACAGTTCAGAGTACGAGAAGCAAAGAAGCAGACTGATAGACTGATAGATAGAAAGATGGTGAGAATGACAGCGAGAGAGAGGGAGGGATACAACTACTACAGCAAGATAGAGTGAGATAGTTAGTGATAAATAGTCAAGAAGAGAGAGCAAGAGAGAGAAAGAGAGAGCGAGAAAGACGGAGAGAAACAACTACAGTAGAATTTTCTTTTTATCCAAGACCTAGACAAATCAAGACATATATACATCAACATATCATACCACTCTTAATAATACTATTAAGACATTAGCGGATTGACTGTCATCCACACATCCACACGACAATGCTGAGTGACAATGTCTTAATCCATGTATTTGTTGTGGTCAACCAATGTGCAATTACAACATAGTCATTTACCAGCTGTTTTTATTCAAAAACACTTACAATTGTGATCATAAAACAGAATCATATTGAATATATAAATCATGTGTCTTACTATGGTTAACGTATTTGATATAGGTGTTTGGTTGGTGTTTTGCTATGAAACTATACAAAAACATGTCGCTTTAGGTTTTGTAACTCAGTGTTGTGGCATGACGCTGAGAAAGGGTTCAGTTTGCTTCGTGAAGCTTTGGTTTGCCTGCTTATTGGACGTCGCCTTCCATTAGCGCTGTGGAAGGGGTCCCTGCCTGGTGTGGCACGCATGCATGCACACACACACACACACACACACACACACACACACACACACATACACATACACATGCACATACACACATATACAGGCACACGCACATAAATGCAGACTAGAGACTACACACACACACACAATGAATGAGTGTCCTAAAGGGCATTCAAATGACATACATTCTCCCACCTCCCACATACATGTACACACACACACACACACACACGCACACACACTGCACGCTCACCTCTGTGTGTGTGCAGGCTCCTCAGAGGTGGCCAGTAATCTAATATGAAGCGGGCTCCTGCATGCGAGGCGGGGCCCCTAAATCACCACTGACAGCCTGACCGCGCCTCTGTCACACCCTGGGGCACCAGCGTGCACGTGTGTGTGTGTGTCTGTGTGTGTGTGTGCCTGTGTGTGTGTGTGTGTGTGTGTGTGTTTGGGTAGGACAGGAAAGGCAGTTTGGTGTTCCTATTGTTCTTTAAGCACTTTGTAACTGTACACAAAATGTAATTAATATAGAGGTCATTGCTGTGTGTGTGTCTGTGTGTTTAACCAACCATATTTGATTGTTTAAACCAACCTGGTCTGACTTCACTTATCCACTGTTGCCAGGTAACACCCAGCTAAGCTGTGTTTGCTTTTGTGATGGCTTGTTCCTGTGTGTCTTTGTGTGTGTAATTTTGTGAATTATAAAGTGGGTTTCTAAATGTCTGATCGCCCCTTCTTAATCTGTCCCTGTTTATGTAGCTACGTGTCTGTGTATGTACGTGTATGTGTGTGTGTGTGAGTGTGTGTGTGTGTTTACTTTTGTGTCTGTGTTTGTTCACGACATGTTGCACCAGCAGTAGTGTGTTGCCATCTTCGATTAGAACTACATTATGGATAGTAGAACTGTCTTGGCTTTGTCATAATGTGCATCTTTGAGTATGCCAGTGTTGGTTTTTTAATTCAGTACTATCAATAGAAAACCTTTGGTTGTATCTGTACTTGGCTTCCCAGTAAAGGTGTCGTATGTGGTTTGTGGGAATGAACACTCACACACACATCCACGTGCACTCTGTTGTTGAGGAGGTGGGTGGACATGATGTGAACTTGCATGGGTGTGCGGACCTATCTATCCCTCTTACAGTCAAATATGAATACACGGTTCTCCACCACCAAAAGGCATAAAGGAAAAGAGGAAGGAGAAGGAGGAATATTTTGCTATGGCCCTTCCTCTCCCTACACATAGAGATGTACACATAAACACACACACACACACACCCACACCCACACCCACACCCACACCCACACCCACACCCACACCCACACACACACACACACACACACACACGTGTGATGTAGCTGTGAGTTGGAGTGGGATTTCAAAGTGGCTCGCAGGCGGTAGAGTGTTCTGTGGAGATATGTGGCGGCCATCTTGTGTGTTGCGTTGGTTTTTCTTCTTGCCTTGGGGCCAAAGTGTTGCTAAATGGTTGGTAGAGCTGTCGGGGGGTCATGGAGCAGAGGAAGCAGTTGGCTTTAATATGGTGTGGGAGTGTGTGTGGATGGTGGCTGGTTTAAGCAGCCTCACCTGGCCCGAGTCAGACTGATTGGACTCTGGGGCTGGGTGGGGCTGCACACCTGTTGCACATTGAGCAATCAGTGTGCACAGGTTAAACCAGCCACCACCACACACACTCAGAGAGAGCTCTCCGGCATGACAGCACCATCTGCATGCTTCATTCAATGCAACCTTAACAATAAACCGGTTTTCAACATCACCACCCTGTGTCCAATTGGTTTGGAGGAGCCTGAGGAAAGTCACCTAGGGGAGTATGGGAGCCACCTAGGTGGCGTGTAGTATGGACTTTGCTACACTGGCGCCCAATGTGGGGCCTCTCCAAACCAATTGGACACAGGGTGGTGATGTTGAAAACCGGTTTATTGTTAAGGTTGCATTGAATGAAGCATGCAGATGGTGCTGTCATGCCGGAGAGCTCTCTTCGAGTGTGTGTGGTGGTGGCTGGTTTAACCTGTGCACACTGATTGCTCAATGTGCAACAGGTGTGCAGCCCGACCCAGCCCCAGAGTCCAATCAGTCTGACTCGGGCCAGGTGAGGCTGCTTAAACCAGCCACCATCCACACACACTCCCACATATGGTAAATGTGTTCTTCAAATGTTTTTCATAGTCTTAAGGTTTTGTAAAAGGTACTTTGTTGGAAGGTTTTTTCATGTTTTTGATCAAATCAGTTGTTTTCTATATTCTATATTCTTATACTATATATTTAGTATACAACGTATAGTTCACAATGGATTTGATGGAAAATTCCCAGATTTGACATGCTGGCAAATTCTCTTTATTCAACTCTCACCAGTTTATCATCACCCGTCCATCCTCTAGTGGTTACAGTGTTTTGCTCTCAGCCCAAAGGTTCTGGGTTTGAACCCCAATATCCATAAGCAGGCCTGTAGGCATCCTCGAGCAAGATGCCTAGGTCCCCCTAGCTGCTCCTTCATGAAATAAAATCACTCTAGGTTGCTTTGGATAAAACTGTCAGCAAAATGACTAAACACTAAATAACTGAGAAAACATATTTTTTTCAATGAGAATAATCTCCTTGAAGAAGCCATCTCCAGGTCCTTGTGTTGGAGTGTGCCCCCCCCCCCCCCCCCCCCCCCCCCCCCCCCAGTTCACCACCTCCCATCGTCTCACACTGATGCTGTTAAAAAGGTCAGGCGGGAGGGGAGCTCGCAGGTGTCTGGGGCCCCGCTGGCCGGTCGGCACACAGCCTTTGTGTTCGCACGGCAAAACAAACAAGAACGAGCCTATCTCTGTCATCACGGGGGTCCGGTCCCCCCTGCCTCCCCCTGTTAAATGAGGCACGGTCTCAAAGGAGGATTCCTGCTCTGCTGCTGTCTGCTCTTCTGGCAATTCCGGTGATGACAGACGCCATTTTGGGGCCCAGGTGCCCGAAACCCGATAGTAAAGGCTTTAACCAACTTTTGTTGTCTAAATGCTATAATGCTTTAATGTCTGTAAAAGCTATGTATCTATCTAAAATGTTTTACTACTTTCTATTATTTAGTAATTTATCAGATGCTGCTAAATTACAGTTAATTTACAGTGAATTCAAATATAGAGATATCTGTAAATTAGCATTTGGCTTTCTTGTCCAGATTCAGACGAGTTGTTTAATTCGGAATTCCTCATTGTGTGCCCAAATGGGAGTTTGCAGGGTTAGCATTTGCTGTCTGTTAGCTGCTTCCATTGAAGTATTGCAGAGTTACAGTAGCCTAGCTCCTGTTCATGTAAGGGGAATACACTTTTAATTACTTTCCAAAGATATCCAATAGTCAGTTATTCGAAAAGAGTGCCATTAACAACACAACAAGATTGTAGTTTGTCTACAAACACACTATTTTCGACTACCTGTGATGCGCTGCTGATACAATAATTGATCATCTAATATAAATGATCTATCCACATATTTCAAATCCTTTCATAATGTCCTGAAAGCATCAGCTATCTCCGGTGGGGATGAGGGGAACATACAGGCTTGTCTGGTTAACCAGGTCACTAAAAGAACCTCAGACCTCCAGTAGACAGATGAGCTCTTGTTCCGCAAGAGGTGATGATATGCAAGAGGAAGAGGGAGAGAGAGAGAGGGCGAGAGAGAGAGGGAAATAACAGGAGGGGGAGAGTGAAGGGGAGAGAGAGAGAGACTTGTGAAACAGCTCTTGTCAGTGGATCCCAAGGCGACTCGGTATCCCACAGAAAGATTGGAGTGCCTTCTCGTATATCAGTACATAAGTTAAAGAGGTGCTGAAAGCCCTCCCGGTCCTGATGGATGGGGCAGGACTACATGGCTTGTTAGGTCAGGTCCGGGATTCTTCAGGTTCCAACAAAAAGGCCACTGTGCAGCAGCACTCTGTCTGTCTGTTTGTCTGTCTGTGTGGTGGTGTATATAAATGGTGGTGGTGGCAGTGTGCATTGTTTGTGGTTTAGGATCAGTGGAACCCTCCTCCCATCTTCTTTCTCGCACGCACGCACGCACACACACAAAACACACACACACACACACACACACACACACACACACATGCACACACACACACACACATGCATACATAAACACATACGTGCACTTACACATAAACACACACTGTGTGATGTGTTATCTGTCCTCGTCACAGGCTGTGGAACCCTCCGGAACATTCCAGCAGCTCTGAACACACAGCCAGCTGGCAGGACCCACCACTGGTGGCTGGACACACACACACACATTCAAGCACGCACAGATACACAACACACACACACACACACACACACTACACACACGTAAACGCACACACACAACACACACACACACACACACACACACATACACATACACACGCTCAGCAGCTTTCTCAATGTCATTTCTTATCTCATTTTCTGTTTGTGTTTTACATCCTGTTTTACCAAAATGTCAGGCCAATAAAACTTCATTATGTTGACTTGAGAAAGTAACCAATTTACACATACAGCTTAACCCTGGGAGGTTCCAGCAGCGCTCTGTGTCAGCATCTTAGAGATGATTAAGTTGATTACGGCATGCACTTTCCTCCCATCTTCCAGGTCAACACTTAGTTGGATTCTTGGAAGTCTTCCCTTCGAGCTCCCAAGATCTGCAACATGCTCCTGCATGAGGTTATACCATCCTTATATAGCTTTGTTACATGGAGCAAGAACAACAATAGCTACATAAATGGCATCATTAAACTAGCACAAGGAAAGGGGTGAAAGCAAGAAAGAAAGAAATCGAGAAAGAAAGAAAGTTAAAACAGGAAGGGTGGGTGTGTAAGAAGAAAGGGAAAGGTGGAGGGTGGAGGGAAGGAAAAAATAAACACGCAGAAGGAGGTGAAATAGGGACGACAACAAACCAGAGTGAACCTTTTTGAAGTGCCATTATGGAGAAATACAAAATGAAATAAAAAAAGAATACAATTGAAGTGTGTGTGTGTGTTTGTGTGTGTGTGTGTGTGTGTGTGTGTGTGTGTGTGTGTGTGTGTGTGTGTGTGTGTGTGTGTGTGTGTGTGTGTGTGTGTGTGTGTGTGTGTGTGTGTGTGTGTGTGTGTGTGTGTGTGTGTGTGTGTAATGGTGTGTAAGTATGTGTGTTGGATGTGCAATGGTTACGTTGATCAAAGATACTTTGCATCCCTTCAAATGTTGACCTTTCATCTTTGCTATTGCTACTCTAGATATCAGATGATCTAGTGGAGTGTGTGTGTCTGTTTGAGTTAGTGTGTGTTAGTGAGAGTGTAGGGAAGTTAGAGGACTGTGTGTCCGGCGTGTGTGTGTGTTTGTGAGTGCGTGTGTGTGTTTGTGTGTGCGTGTGTGTGTGTGTGCATGTCTATCTCTGTGTGTATGTCAGTTTTGCGTGTGTGTGGGTGTTTAGGTGAGTGTGTGATTGAGAGTGTAGGGGGGTCAGGGGAGTGTGTGTCCAGCGTGTGTGTGTGACTCTTGGTTTTAATTATAGCGGGCGGTGGTGAAGTCAGTGGGAGGTGGAGTCTAATCCCTGGTGTGTTTGTTATTTTGAGATGAGAAGAAAGAGGTCCCAGCTTCACACTGTGTATTCAGCTTTGGTATGTCCGAAACTGTTGTGGGGCGGAAGAGAAGTCTAGCTGCGTCAGATGTGTGAGTGTGTACATGTACGTGTATGTGTGTGTGTTTGTGTGTGTGTGTGTGTGTGTGTGTTTGTTGTTCTGTGTGTATATGTGTTGAGCCATTCCTTCAGCTTTGATGTTATGGAGGGTAGTTCATTATGAGAGTTTATAGTTACGGTACTGTTTTTGGTGTGGATTAGAGTTTACAGAATTAGATTTCATTACAGACACTGTCATTCACTTGTTGGTACGACTTTGCCTCGCTTGGAAGAGATCATATAGGAATAACCTTGTTAATTTAATGATGAGTGTTTAATAAAACCTTTTAAATGTAGACTATGTTCTACATGTTATTACCTACATACAAACATACATACATACATACATGCATACTCAAATACAAAGTCACACACATACACACTTAGATATATACAAACATAAATACATCCAAACGTGTGTGTGGGGGTGTGTGTGTCTGTAAGACTGTGTTTGCGTAAGTGTGTGTGAGTGGGTGCACGCATCTTTGTGCATGTGAGACCAGGGGCAGGTTTTGGTTGAATTTGTTTCCATTTCCATTTCTCCTGTTTCCTCCATTAGTGTATGGAGGCTGGTGTCCCTGCACAACGCCACATGGTCATTAATCCAAGGCCTTTTAAAGTTGTCGCCTGTACAAGCCGCCTCATTAAGGGACTCCTCGCTAAGCTCCAATTTGTATCCATAACGCTCAAAGATTACGAAGATGAAAAAATGGAGCCACAGAAGAGGAAAGAAACATTAAAAAGATGCAGATTCGGCACTAATAAGGGAAACAACGGGGCATCTCAGCCAACCAGCCATCCATGCTTGTTATGCAAATGAGCCTCGTTAAGACCTGCCTCATTAGTGAAATTCAACCGCTGAAAATGAACGAGAAGGGGGAGCGGCGATTCTCTTTCTGTCTGTCCAGGCTTAGCTGAAGCCAGGCAGCCTCACACATTGCCCCGAGTGAAATGATCTCCTCATGCACCCCTTCTACCCATCCACCTCTCCATTCACACCTCCATATCTATTATTTATTCATTCGTCTTCTTCCTTTTGGCTCTATTCCCTGATTTATTTCCACTGCCTACCTGTCCCTTCATCTCATTGTATCCAGTCCTTTTTCTGCTCCTCTTTTTATTCATACTTTCCCCCCTATTGAACCTGTCTCTACCACTCTTTCCTTCCCTCTCCCACTCGTCCGTTCTCTTTTCATTTCCGATCTCTGCGTTGCCGTTGACCTCAGAGGCAGCTGGGCTGTTAACAGGATTAGCGGCGGCTGTTAAAGGAGCTGAAGAAATAATTAGTGCTGTTACTGATAAAGTATAATCAGGTTAGTCGCCCTACCACAACATATCACTACAAGTACTGCTACTGCTCCGTCTCTCCTCTCCTCCTGTTTCTTATCCTCCCGTCCTCTCCCCTCTTTCCCTTTCTTGTCGCTCCTCTCTTCTCCTTTCCTCTACTGCCCCCTCTTCTCCTCTTTTCTCCTCACCTCTCCTCTCCACTCCTAACCTCTGATTTATTTTCCCAAACTCTCCTCCTCTGCTCTCGTCTCCTCCTCTGCTCTCGTCTCCTCCTTTTCTCCTCACTTCCCCTTTCTTATCCTTTCCTCCCCACATTCTCCTATCCCCTCCTGTCTCGGTCATTCATAACTTTTTCGCTCTTTTGCTCGTTTGCTCTTACTCTCTCTACTCCTCGTCTCTCCTGTGACCTCCCCTACCCAGGTATCTGTGCTCCCTTGTGCACTGTGACCTATTTACTTTATTTGTAATGCTTACTTTTTTACATCTCGTTGAAATATTTAGCATAATGCTGACAGAGAATCATTTCCTGAGAGAACCCAAATCTCCTCCTATTTCTGTGAACAATCTCACTCCATTATCTAGCGTATATTCATACACGTTGTAAAATTGACATCGAGCTTGTTTGGAGATCTCAAATTGTAACGTCAACACATATTTGAAATGTAAAATCCAGTTCAGTTGAGTTAATTTGGTTTGATACAATTCAGTCGTGTTCGCTTTAAGGAAAGCAAAACAAGGGAAAAAGTAAACCGTGGAAAACAAATGCAAACACAGACCAGAAATGTTTCATAAGATCAGAGTCCTCCCATGCAATCACTGATGAGCTGGAGTGGTATGGTGCTCTGTTAGACTGGAAAGTGTTAAAGTATTGTGCAAAGCCTCTTTAACGGCTAATAAAATAGGCGCCAGCAATTGGGTGGGTTTCTGGTGTTAGCGTAAGTGAATGAACAACAGTTCATCAGACCTTATTGAAGCACCAGATGCACAAACTAACACCAGGCAGATGGGCAGACACTGCGCGTGTGTTTGTGTTTGTTTGTGTGTGTGTGTGTGTGTGTGTGTGTTTGTGTGTGTTTTTTTTTATCCCCTCTGAGGTGTCCATGCCCTGACTTGAACTCCTCCATAATTGCTGTCAATCAAAGTAGTCTAAACACAAAACAAACACAAAGGCGATGTCCCTAAACATGGCCTTCTGTAAGACAAAAGCCTTTTGGAAGGTGTGTGTGTGTGTGTGTGTGTGTGTGTGTGTGTGCGTGAATTCCACTAAAAACCAGAGCGCTCTAGGAGAGTGAATAGGTCCTCCTCTATCGGCCCGTTGTTGGGTTAATTGGCCCCTCAGCAGCCAGCCTGAGATCCCTTTCTGCACCGTGGGGCCCCAGCGTGTCTACGAGGGCCCCGTGTCTTATTATGGACCTTCGCTGTGGGTCTCGGGGGCCCAACCTTCGCCGTGGCGGTGCCCGATAAGTGGGCACATCGAGGGGTTTAATAGAAAGAGCGACAGGTCTCTGGTCAACAAAGGGCTCGGTCTGGGGAGAATTGTGTGTGTGTGTGTGTGTGTGTGCGTGTGTGTGAGTGTGTTTGTGTGTTTGTGTGTGTGTGTGTGTGTGTGTGTGTGTGTGTGTGTGTGTGTGTGTGTGTGTGTGTGTGTGTGTGTGTGTGTGTGTGTATGTGTCGTTCTCATGTATACCCACAGTGTGTGCTGGAGTGTGAATTGTGTTTGGATCAATGTTTCTTGGCAGGCAGTGAACCTTTGTTCCACTCCAAACATGTTAAACTACCCTTTCAAGTAACTAACACAATTCGTTCCTGCTTTCTCTTGGAAAAGGAGTACAAAAAGAGTGTTAGTGAAATGAGATGAGAGATTTATGACCAGAATTCACAGAGGACCAAACCCACACACTGCCTCCCTTTGGATATTGAGCTATACTGTATATACTAGAAGATAAAGTATAATTATAAAAGTGTTTGTTGGTTTTGGGTGTGTATATGGAATCAGAGCTTAATGGCCGATGGCTAATCTTTGCCAAGGGGTTTTAAACCAATTCTCTTCATCCCCAAACCGTTAACCTAATCGTTTTATTACTGAATGAGCCTCTAAACCGTCTGTTAGTGCCTCAATCTAACCAAATGACCCCAGCATGCTAATCCGGCAGGGGCCCCAAGACAGAGCCCTGTGTGATCCCAGGGGGAAAGTTGTAGTAGTTGGTGTGACTATAGAGCGCTAGCTAGCTCTGAAACCAGCTCCACAGCGGTCCGTGACAGATGGAGTGATCGACACTAGAACGTCTGGTGTTGATTTGACAGCGCTTCTAATTCATTTTCACCAATGCGCGAGCCCGACCGCAAATCTGTTAAACAGATTCGATAATAAGGCTAATGGAGAGGCCATTTAAACAGTGCAGTGGTATGTTCTAGTATGTTTTGCATTCAGATTGGATTAGAATTTAATTTATGTAATCTTAATCTTATTTGATAAACTAAAGCTCATGAAGTAAAGAAGCATTTATCACAAAGCGGACTTATTTACATAAGAGGTCATTAGAGGGGCAATGAATAATGACAACACTTACCACACAGCTAGGAATGTAGAATTATATACTGTGATAAACAGCTCTAGTGATTTAATCCGCGCTCTAACAACTGATCTGATGAACGTGGTATATTTCAATCATAGTATTCTTGTCTTTTCTACATGGGTCCTGAGAGTGCTAATACATTTACTATCAGTTAGTGATTGAACAGACAGACTTCGACTCACAGAGACCGTCACGCACACCCGTACGGACACACACACACACACGTACACACATACACACACATGGACACACATACACACACACACACACACACACACACACAACCGCACGGACACACACACACACACACACACACACACACACACATACACACACACACACACACACACACTGCTTCCCAGGGCCAACATTGAGATGCAGCTCAGGTTGTGCGACAGTTCTTCTTGATACGAAGTGGTGGCCTACTGGCCCTCACTCTCTCTCTCTCCCTCCCTCTTTCTACCTCTATCCCCTGCTCCCATTTTCTCCCTCACTTCTCCTGTCCTTTAACCTCACCCTGCCAATCAAAGCAGGAGGGAGTTGGAAGGGGAGGGGCGGGGTAGGGTGGGAGCCGGGGTGATGGGATTGAGGGGGGAGGAGAGATAAAGATAGAGGTCTTTCGGGTGACGACTTGCAGCAGGCAGTGCTTAGCAGCCCTTTTGTGTAATGCGAATGTGTGTACGTGTGTGTGTATGTGTGTGTGTGTGTGTGTGTGTGTGTGCATGTGAGTGTGTGTCAAGGGTGAACCTAGGAGGGAAGGGCGTGACAAACATAATGTTTTGTGGTCTCCGTCGTGTCAATAAAGACACGATGTGCACACACACACACACGCACACACACACACACACACACTCAAATACTGACACAAACACACAAGCATACACACTCATACATCTCTGCACTTTGAACTGCAACTTTCCAATCATTTGTGTGTTGGCGAAATCTTTCATTCGCTCATGGAATTGAAGAGCCCTTCAACCTGATCCATATTATATCATAAATATGTTATGATGGGACATGCTGGGGCCGTGGTTCTTTGGCCCGGTGAGTGACACAGGGTTGTGGCCCCTCAGCTGTGGTCTGACCTGGGGTCCGCCTCGCAGAGTGTGTTTGAGTGACAGCTGTCCTAGCAGTGGAGTGAGGACCATTAAGGAGATTACACTGGTGGTGCACTCTGTACAATAGATAAAGGATTTCCTCCTCTGTCGTTCTGTCTGTCTGTCTGTCTGTCAGTCTGTTATCATGGTTCTCTGTCTTCCGTCTCTCATTTGAAATTCTTCTCTCGTTTTTTGCCACTCGCTGACCCTTATTCTCTGCCCTCTTATTTTCATCTACTTATCATCGTGCCTGTCTGTCTGTCTGTCTGTCTGTCTGTCTCTCTCTCGTTCTCTCTCTGTCCTCTGCCTCTTTCCATCTCATTACAACATGCTACATGCTACTTGGAGTCAAGCTACTCCCATGTCACTGTTGAGCTGTACTCACACTGTGTACACTTGGTGTCTTTGCAATGGCGGAAACACCCACACGCACACACCCACGTATGCATGCACGCACACACACACACACACACACACACACACACACACACATACACACAGTTTTAATTAAATCCATTAAAGGCTAAGTAGCTGTGGTGGATCAGTCCACACCTGAAAGCAGACTGGCAGCTGATTAATTGCTCTATTAAAGAGGGGGGGTAACGGACACATCAAAGGCTCAATGGTGTAATTAGCCGAGTAGAGCAGTAGAGAGACAGAGACAGAGAGACAGAGACTGAGAGAGAGAGAGTTTTAATTGGAAAACAGCAAGGAGATATTGTGTGCTATCTAAAATGGGAGACTGGATATATGTGTGAGCTTGTATGCCAGCGTGCTTGCATGTGTTTGTGTGTGTGTGTGTGTGTGCTTTTGTGCATTTCTGTGTGTATATCGTTCAGAATCATTGCATTCATGTAAATCACTTATCCACCTAAACACACCAGTCTTCCACTGGGACCACTGAACTGAGACTAGTACTGGGGTTTTTGCTTAACGGCAACCCAGCATCAGTTAAAGGAAGGAGGAGATAGAAATCTTTCTTTCCCAGTATCTCTTCCCAGTCCCAGTCCCTAGTTTGGTGGTGATGTTCAAGGCTTTGGCTCACATGGGCTGACAGAGATTACTTTATGGATTAGCCCTGTCAATAATCTTCCCCTCCAATCTCGTCTGATGAAACTCAAGGGCCCATATTGATCAAATGGTACTGGAGGCCCTCGCGCTCTCTATCGTTTTATCTCTTATTCGCAAATCCTTCTCTTGCTCCTTCATCGCAGTTCCCTTTGCTACCTCTCTCTCCCTCTCTCCCTCCCTCTTGTTTGCTCCTTCATTTTCCCTCTCTCCCTCTCTCTCTATTTCTCTGTCTCTAATTCTCTCTCTCCTTGTCTTTATTGCAGTTAATTTATCTGTCTCTCTCCCCAGTTTTGTCTCTCTCTCCCTCCCTCGCTCTCTCTCTCTCATGTCGTTCCACTGATCCCTCTATCTAATTTCTCTACTTTGTTTGAGCTCAGTTGTATCTGCGTGATGCCGGGGTGTCTGGGACTTGTAGGCGTTGTTGAGTAAGCACCCCACCGTACGAATAAAGTTGTGGATTTTTATCTCCTCAATTGGTTACTGGGATTAATGACGCAATGCGATCTACACCTCTCCTTTAGCTGTCTTTATCCTACACTCCCTCCCTCTTTTCCAACCACTTATAACTTGACTTTCTCTCACTCTCTCTCTCCCTCACCCTCGCTCTCTCTCTCCCTCACCCTCTCTCTATCTCTCTCTCTCTTAGTCTCTCTCTCTCTCTCCCTTTGATACACTACTTTATCCTTGTTCTGGTATTTTAACAAAATAGTATTTCTTAAAAGGATATTGTAGAAATACATTTCTGCATGTATTTTTGCAATATAATTGCAGAAATCTATTTATTTATTTAAATCTATTTGACTGTTGAGAGGAATCTGGATAATTACACTGCATTGCAGTGGGCATCTCATCTACTCATCTACCCTCTACTTAGTTAATGTTTTATCCAGTCCAATATTACACCTACAATTCATTTGAAAGGCGAAGGGGAGGGGAGGAGAGAGGAGGGGAGATTAGAAAGGAAGAGAGGTGAGGAGAACAGAGTGGAGGGGAAAACAGAGAGGAGAGGAGAGGCCATAGGGGAAGAGCAGAATCAATCAGAGCAGTGAGGAAGAGGAGTTGATGGAAGAGAGGCGAAATGACGGCGAGGGGAAGAAAAGAGGAGGCAAGAGAAGCAATGTAGAGGGAAGATGACAGGGAAGGAGAGGAGGAGAGGAGCAGGGCTTCAAGGTGGACTAAGTGCTGAAAGCTCCTTCGCAGAGACGAGATGCAAAGGGAGGAAGTGTGCTGATCGCTGGTAGGCTCGCCACACACACAGGAAGACAGTGCACGATCTGGAGTGCGGCTTCAGGGGCTGTGTGTGCGTGTGTGTGTGTGTGTGTGTGTGTGTGTGTGTGTGTGTGTGTGTGTGTGTGTGTGTGTGTGTGTGTATGCACATGATGCAAGGTTTGTGGGGCACGGTGAAATCCAGGCCGGGTGGACATCCAGGCTAGAAATTGCAGCACTCCTTTAGGCTCAGATGTCTCACATACACACACACACACACACACACACACACACACACACACACACACACAGGCACACACGGTGCTATAGGGAAAGAGGAAGAATATAATTGTCTTTGTTTTGTTCGTCTTTTTCTCTGAGCAGATCCTAAAACTCCCCTAATTTGATCTTTAAACATACTTTTCTGAGTTTGTATGTGTTCTTTACTTTTCAACATAAAATATCTTTCTATCTCTCTCCACCCCTTGCCCACAAGCTCAAATGTCTCTACCTACCTTTTTTCTTCCCTTTTTCCCGCCTTTTGTCTTTCGCTTTGTCTTACTCTCTTCCTATATCGCTCTGAAATCCTCTTGGTTCTTTGACCCATGTGTTGGTTGTCTGTTGGTAACTAGTCGTCCTCCCCCCCCCCTCCTCTTTCTGTCTGTGTCTATCTTTCTCTCTTGTGAAGGTTTGAGTGTGTTTCTGGGAGTGGCTGGTTCTGCAGCCTGCGGGACTAGGGTTGGGCATCCCCTCCTCCATGTATTTTTACAAACTAATATATGCAAACACTTTTCCCCTGGTTCCAGGAAGGGAGGAAGGGGGTGGGGGGGGTGTAGGGAGAGGTGTGCTGGCTTTGTAGTTTTATAGATATACAATTCATCAATACACACACACACACACGCAATGTGTGTGTCTGTTTTTGTGTCTGTTTGTGCCTGTGTGTGCCTGTGTGTGTGGGTGTGTTTTTTTGCCTGTGTGTGTGTGTGTGTGTGTGTGTGTGTGTGTGTGCGTGTGTGCCTGTGCATGTGTGTGTGTATTTGTGTGTGTGTGTGTGTGTATGTATGTATGTGTGTGTGTTTTTATGAACTGATACTTATTTGTAGCCACTCAAACATGCATCATGCTAGCACTAATGCAGAGGCTCCTTTATACTCAGACATAATAACGATAATAAAAGCATAACAGTGAGCAGCAGACCACAGCTAACAGAGACATCAGATGGAGACTCTAATGAATGGCAAGAGGCAGTAAGAGAAGAAACAGAACTTGGAATACATTAAATATTCAATAGAGACTACAGTCAATTTCATAATTATTATTTTGCATTGATTCATTTAGCTGACACTTTTATCCAAAGTGACTACAAGTATTTTTTATGGTCAGGTTTATGGTTCTTGCCCAAGGATATCTGTGAAGATTGGTGATCAAACCCAGACCCTTCAGCTTGGAGTCAAACATGACGTAACTATCCTATTATAATCCACACTAACAGACTACTGTGAGTGAAATAAAAACAACAGTAATCTGCGACATGCAACACAATACATTCACACTAACCCTATCATGTTCTATATGAGCGGACAGAATCTCTAGGTTCACATTGTTTCTGGACTAAATGTTGCCAGCCAATGGAGCACCTATTGCTAAAATCCTTTTCAGGGTGCAGGTGAGATCCTTATCCTTTTCTCTGGTCTTCGATGTGAGGGGCCATGGCTCTGGTCTGATGCGTAGTGATGGTCTTGCGGTGCTCTGGGGCTAATAATGGCTGGCTTCAGTGTGGAGGGGGAGGGGGGGTCGGTGGACTCACAGAGACAAAGTCCTCGTTACCGTGGCGATCGGTGATGCCGGTGACCATGGTGGTCCATTAACATGTCTCTCTCTGTTCCCTCTCTCTCTCTCTCTTGCTCTCAGTCTCTCTCTCATCCGTCTATTTATTTATCTCTCTCTATCCTGTCCCTCCCTCTTGATCGCCATCTATCTATCCCAACTCAATCGCTCCATCTCCCTCTCACTTACAAATTTATTGCTGTAACACACCAATCTGTCATTATGTCTTGCTCTCTCTCTCTCTCTCTCCCTCTCTGTCTCCCTCTCTCTTTCTCTCTGCCCTCCCCTCCTATGTGTTTTCATATCTTCCCTCTTATTCACTCATTCCTGTACCTCCTCCATCAATCCTGCTAATCCCTTGGTGCCTTCTCTCTCTCCCACCCTCTCTCTTTTTCTCTCTGTCTCATTCCCTCTCTCTCTCTCCCCTGGTTGTTCAGATAACTGCAGGTTCTCTTGTCCTCTACTTCTAATGCATCCTAATCCCTTTAATGACAGCGGCCCTTCAAGGCTGACGACAGAACTGTGTCTTCTTGAAGTTCACATTCCAGTAGCTCTTAAAACTATGCAAACTGTTTTAGGTCAATTTCTAATTTGTTTCCTGGATAGACTCATTGAAATACTAAAGCTGAAACCTCATTTAACTTATGTTGTTTTGAATAATGTGGTCATAAATCATTTGACTGTATGTTATCGTCATGAAATGACAAGATATGTGCCAATTTGCCAATCAAATATTTGTTTGCTAATATAAAAGGAGCGTATGTCTCAGGACATTGAAACATCTGTTTGGTCGATGAATTTCCTAACCTAAATGTTATACAATATTCTGGGGTCAATTTCAACCGTTAAATCACTTAAAATACATTTAACATTTTCACCACTGACGGCTCAGACCAAAGCTCAAACTACCCATGAGCAGTTTAAACCACAGTCTCTAGACAGACAGTTGGTCTGCTCCAGTCTGCATTATATCTGACATCTGTAATGCCGCATGGGGCCATTGGTACAGCAACACAATGGCAGAACTCCTATTGTATACAAGCTTGGACCCGGACAGTTGGCAGTTGGCTGGAAGCAATCTTCCATTAATTCTGGTGGTAAACTGAAAGATTCTGGTCCTGCAGATCTGTCTGGTCTGTACTACTACTCCAGGTTGATAACACAATTAGACATGGTTCAAAGAAATATGCACCTGAGTGATCCTCTGATCCTTCAGGTTGGAACTCTTTGGTCCTCTGGAAGTGCTCGGGCCAGAGATGTGACACGTCGTCATGGAGACAGGCTGTGGGAGGCAGAGATGAAAAGTGTCAGAGAGCGTGTGTGTGTGTGTGTGTGTGTGTGTGTGTGATGAGAGCTAAAGTAGGACAGAGAAATCCCGACCACCAAGCACAGGATATGTCCCTCCCTCTAGGGAGGTATGAGTGTACGTGTGTATGTGTGTACGTGTGTGTGTGTGTGTGTGTGTACGTGTGTATGTGTGTGTGTGTACGTGTGTACGTGTGCGTGTGTGTGTGCGCGCCTTAGGATACGGCGAACCTCCTCCACTTATCAAAGACAGCGATGTCTCCACAGATGTTCTCATTAGTCAAACAGACCCTCCTGCTCCGCGTGCCTAATCAACCCGGCGCGAGCGCCTCACAATCAGCCGGGAAACCCGCCGCCACCTTGTACCTCAAAGCCCAGCCGCACCTGAACTGGAGATCCTCACAGTATTCATGTTATGCCAGAGCTCTGCTTTTCTAACTGCCTGCCACAGTGAAGGTGAATATAGCTTCTCTGAGCTCCAGTTGCCCACTCTTTCATATATTTCTTTTGGTCGTGTGTGTGTGTTTTAACAAACAAACTTTAATGTTTTTAGTTTTTATTCAAATTTTAATTGTGTGCTTTGATTGCTCTCAGCCACACTTGGATAAAAGTGTCTGGATAAAAGTGAAATGGCTATATTTAAATGTAATGTGAATAAATGACTCCAGTATACAGATGCACCCTTGGACTTTAAGATGGTGCAGGCATCCACTGTTGAGGTGGATGTGGGAATCCTCTGAACTACTCAGATGGAAAAGTGTTGTTGTGATGACTGGATGACTTTATTGCACACTATGCACTTTCATTTTTATATAGGTCAAAAAGGCCCCGTAAAATCTTATCAATAAGGGCAAAAGTAATATGGATTAGAGAAAATGTGTCATACTGATGCCCGTCATTTTTTTCATTTGTATTGTGAAGAGATTTTATGTAGTGCAGTTATTTTCAGATTGCTTCTTCATTATCTTCTTCAAGCCTGAAGCGGTGTCGAATAACGACTATTGTTGGTAATTTAGTTAATACGCATTACTGCTATTCTACGAGACAAGGTCCCATGCTAGCCAGCAATCCAATTTACCGTTAGTGTTTATGAGTTTTGTTGAATTGTATGAAACACCACTATCCTTGTGCAAATCTATTACAAATAAGACAGAGCAGCTGGCCATGGAACAATAAATGAGTGTGGATAGTGAGTCTAATCTGGGAGGATTTCAGTTAAAGAAGATAGCTGGTACCAGAGCTATGAATTCACTCGCTCACACAAGCAACACAAATGAAGACGTTTCATGACGATATTAAAAGGCTTTTTGGCATGGTCGATTTTTCACAGTGCTTGGCGTTACATTGCCACTATGTTAAATCAATGTCGGCCATCTCGTCCACAATGGACTGAGACGAGGCTTTTGAAATCCTTTTTTTCATTGAAAATCTAAGGGAACTTCAGCTTCTGTAAAGCTTTGCTAACAAACGTACTCCATCCATTACAATGGAGTTGTGAAATGCTCTCTGGAAATCCCGCCATGGTGGGAGGGGGGGGGCATTTCTAAATACCTTTGCGTTTGTCGGATTATAGCGCCCTCCACATTGTGAGTTGAACCCCAAGCAGAGGTCTCGGAAAGATTGGACCAAATTGGCAGACTGTGTATGCTACTGGGGTGGGTTGTGTTGGGTAAGCAGTGGGTCTGTAAGGCTGCACGGCCGGCTTATAACCCCCCTCTCCTAAACAGCTTGTGGAGCCTATTTATCCACACAATGGAGCAAATCTGCCACTTTGATCACAATGCATGGCCACCAGTCTGCTGGGAAGTGTGTGTGTGTCGAGTTTTTGTGTGTGTGTCGAGAGGGGGCAGCAGTGTGTGTGTGTGTGTGTGTGTGTATGTGTGTGTTCATGCAAACAGCGGTGACATTTAAGTTGATCGCAAAGTGAAATAATTTGCTTTAGTAAACCATACCAATGTGTGTGTGTGTGTGTGTGTGTGTGTCCATGTGTGTACACGTCTGTGTGTGTGTGTGTGTGTGTTTATGTTCATTTGTGTGTGTGCATGTGTGTGGGTGTGCGTGTGCGTGTGTGTGTGTGTGTGTGTGTGTGTGCATGTGTGTGTGTGTGTGTGTGTGTCCATGTGCGTACACGTCTGTGTGTGTGTGTGTGTGTGTGTGTTTATGTTCATTTGTGTGTGTGCATGTGTGTGGGTGTGCGTGTGTGTGTGTGCATGTGTGTGTGGGTGTGTGTGCATGTGTGTGTGGGTGTGTGTGCATGTGTGTGTGGGTGTGCATGTGTGTGTGTGTGTGTGTGTGTCTGTGCATGTGTGTGTATCTGCCACTGCTTCCCCATATGAATGGATGTGAAGAGTTAACGGACATGAGTGTGTTGGACTCCTTTCACCAGCAGTTCGATTATTTGTTCTCCGAGATTATTTGTTCTCCGAGATGTGTGCAAAAATGGAGTAGGGCTATTGAGCAGCCCCTGCATGAGGCTGCGGGAAGGCCTAGAGCTAGAGGGCTAGGCCCAGCTGGGGGGTGTTGTACCTTTATGAATGGCTCCGCCCCTCCAGCAGTGAAGCACTCTACTGAAGAATCATCTCATAATAATACCTCCATGGTTGTGGGAGACCAAACAGGTCATGATGTGACCTGTTTGACTAGGTGTGTGATTTGACCCCTCACACTTTAACGTATACACACGCACACTCAAACAAACTAAAACAAAAAACAAAGAGCACATACTCTCTCTCTCTCACACACACACATACACAAACTCACATAGAGGGATTAACCACCAATCATACATGCATATACACATTCATGCATGCAGATGATATCGCAGCACTCACACACACACACACACACTCATGAAAACACATGTTCAATCACCAGTGTTGTTGGTAATGTAATTAATTGTCAGGTAATCAGTTATGTTTTCAAATAAGCAATCCGTTGGTTTCCTTCTTCTTGGCGGGTAGCTGCGTTCTGCACATGTGTGGCTCAGCTAGTGAGATGCCCTTCATGATACAGTAGGGTAGGCCTGACATTACTCTATAAACCGATCGCATGTGCAGGCAGAATAGTGTTCTGCCTGCTGCCTTATTTCACCATTCATCGAGTGGACGATCAACAAAAAGTTCACGACTCATCGATTTTACTGTGTTTAATTGGTATAACCCAAAAAAGTCCCAGCAGGTAAAACAATTCATTGAAAAACTCTTAAAAATATGCAAAGGTGAGCGGCAGTGAACTCGTGGAGAGTTTAGGATTGTCCATGGCTGAAGCTAGCCATGGCGAGAGAGGCCAAGTTCATTTGCAATACACTATGGGTGAAGTGGACATGTCTGCAAGGCTGCAAGCAAGGCTGCAAGACGGTTAAAGAAATCGACACAACAAAGAAGTCAGTCGATTGGCATGGCCTCAGTTTCAAACTCCGTGGCAACAGTGGAAATACAAATGGAAACTACCTTTCAATTAGAGAAAGGAAGGGCGGTATCTCTAGGTCCAAGGAGAATGTATACAAATTTCTTTTCAATTGACTAGTAATCATACAAACAAGAATTATATCATTTGTATATCATTTTATATTATTGTTACGATTAATATTTCCACGACAGTATGTATGTACACCTGAAAGCCTCACCTTGACTTGGGGGCTGGGGGAGCTTCTCAGGCTTGTAAAACTGGCCGAAATTGAAAATCCACGTCAATTCCCGGCAGTTCCCGGTAGTTTTCTGTCTTGCCCACGAACCGTCGTGGACCTGAAGATACATGGCAATTTACAGTGCCGTTACCTGACCAAAAAAATCCTACTTTTCACGCAGTGTAAGAAGCGTAGGTTTGTTACAAACATTTGGTAGGCGGAGAGACTTATACACACGAAACCAGATGCACACATTCGGCAAAGCGGTACGTTGAATCTTGATCTGGTATTTAGCAGCCAAGAGCGTCTTAAAATAAATATTTATGAAGCAAATAATATTTTTACCCGCCTGAATTTGGATTATAGCAAGCAACAAACACAGTGATATCGGTGAGTGGTAGACGTTTCTTTTTTTTTACCGACAGGTTTTCATTTTTGGTGACGCGAAAGTACTCTTCCGAGTTTCTTTTCTCAGCAGGTAACGCTTTAACGTAGAAAGTTACTTTTAAATGCCAATAACCTTGCAATGTAACAAGTTACTTTCAAAATAAACTTTACCCAACGCAATCACATACGTCAATCACATACAAAACAAAATCACATACTCACCAACACAAACACACAAATGTAAAAATAAAAATACACGCATTTAAACTACTAGGGTACAGAAACAGTTACTCACACAAAACACACAGACACATGCTCACACCACACACACATACTCACACCCACAAACACACGATAAAGTGGGTTCGGCTTTCTGTGTTCTTCATTCCCTCTCGCTCTACATAAGGGAGAGGGAGAAGGGAATATGATGTACAACTACTTGCTCTGGCTGAGCTGTATTGATGGGGTGACATCAATGTGTGTGTGTGTGTGTGTGTGTGTGTGTGTGTGTGTGTGTGTGTGTGTGTGTGTGTGTGTGTGTGTGTGTGCACTCACACATACAGACACACACACACGTACACCACGGTACCCAGATGCAAAGCCAGCGGGTACACAGCTGCACACCCCAGAGGTGACACTGTGTGTGTGTGTGTGTGTGTGTGTGTGTGTGTGTGTGTGTTTTCACCAATGTTACAGTGTGTGTGACATGACCATCTACTAATGAGGGAAATGAATGACCTTTCTGACCAGTTGACATAATATCCCAAACAATAACCCAAACCTTTCACAGAAAACACACACACACACACACACACACACACACACACACACACACACACACACACACACACAAAAACACACTGAAGGACACACACATACAAACACACACACACAAACACACACAGATTATACCTTCACCATTGTCAGTTTTGGTGGAGGAACTCCCCGGATGCAACGCTCCATCAATAACCAACGTCCCATTAAACATTCATCACTTTACTTTTTAATGCCTGACAAAAGTCTTCAGATATTCATAATTCAGATGACAGTTCTCCGTGTTTCGGATCAGGCCGGATTTACCCTGAATCTGCGGGAAGCTGCTAAGAGACAGTTTGACACAAGCGGAAAACCCCAAGACATCCCCCAACATCCCCCTTGCCACCCCCTCCCCCCTCCCCATCCCATCTATGGCTCCTCCCCCCAGTCATAGCCTTCAATAGGCTTCAAACAGACTGCTTTCAGCGGGGCATCTATGACTTGCTTTGTCCTCGTGAGGTTGGAAGGCAGGAGATGATGATAACATTAACAGGATAGGAGAAAAGAGGGCAGAAGAGGAGGTGAAAGCGATAAAACAATGATGCAGAGCTACAGAGAGGTGGAAGTGAAGAGGATAAGGGGTGAGGGATCGAAGGAGTGAAGGATGGAAGGGAGGAAGGTAGGAAAGCATGAAGGCAGAAATGAAGGAAGGAAGGAAGGAAGAGGGTTGTTAGTAGTAAAGGAAGGAAGGAGGAAAGGCAGAAATGAAGGAAGGAGGAAAGCGTAAAGAAAGGAATATAAACATAATGTTGTATACGCACAGGCATCCACACACACACACACACACACACACACACACACACACACACACATGCATCCCCTCGAGCTCAGGAACAAGCTCGCAGACTTGGCACCAGTCCCTCCCTGACCGGGACTGCATTCTTGTAGCCGTCCCCTACAAGAAACAACCATTTGCCCCACTTCCCACCACACATCCCCCATGCCCATCTGCCTCCCCGGCCAATCAGCAGACAGATCACATTGGCATCAGCTGTCTGATGTCCTTCCCCTCTCAAAGACACACATGGGTTTTAACCTCTGCGTCCGTCTTGTTACTGCTCCTCTCTCTGTCTCACTCTAGCTCCTCATGGACTTTCTCTCCACCCCCTCTATTGGATCTTGCTTTCTCTCTCTTTTTTTGAATATATATTGAGGGGCTCCCAGTGGGCCCCCCACAACCTCTGTCGAAAAGAAGTTCTCTCCTAACCCGGGCCCCGACGAGAGGCTTAGCCCAGGAAAGCTCAGCTAGGATGGTGTTAAACTATAGAACTGTGTGTGTTGGACATGCCCAGATGTCACGATTATCCTTACGTCTGTATCCCGGAAGATCTGAGGCTTATTGTGGTGCTAAACATTTACCTTTTACATCATTATCTGGAAGAATGATGGAGCAGAGGTGCAACAAAAGCTTTCAGTGGAAGCTATGTCGTGCTAGCTTAAATTATTGCTTACTTTCTAGTTAGCAATTGCTTACTTTTCTAGTCAATCAAAGCTATCTTTGGCTAGGTAGTCAAGGTAGAAAATGTACATACCTACTTTTCGGCTTAAGATCTCCCCATCGATATCAACCCCCACCACTGAGTTTAGTTTTAACCCTCATAAAAAGACGGCTGTTGAGCCTGGTGACTGTAGCACCAGGCTAGCAGACGCTAATGCTGATTGCCTGTGTGTGGCGTGAGCTGGTTTGATGGCTGTGGTGTTGAGTTGCCAGACACACGGTGCCGCTACATGACGCCTCATTGGGGCCATCTGGGTGGGAGTCCCAGCTGCTCCTCAGCCCACAGCGGGTCATGCTAGCTAGTGCCGTGCGGACCTCATGCCAACCATTTACCAACCATGGCCGCACTGCTGGAGACACGCAGACACAGTTACACAAAATATGCACACGATATATTAGATGGCCATGGATGTCATCTCTTAGATTTCGTCATATCTTAATCTTCATCATATCTTCACCATATCTTCGTCATATCTTCATCATATCTTCATCATATCTTCTTCTTCTTCTCATTTTCTCTTTTCTTGTATTCTATTCTTGTCTTTTCCTCTCATTTCTTTATTCTATGTTCAAAGATTGTACAATTGCATACATTATTCCATGTTATCGTGTTCTACTCTCCTGGACTCTGTTCCATTCTATTCTGTTCTATTTTCTCACCATGCTAGATGTGGATCTGTGTAAGCCACAGATCCAATCCACTCAACTCAATCTGTTGAGTTGACATGCACTGTTTGTCAGATGCACTTTATGATGTGCGGTTATGAAATGCTTGTCGACTTAAGGTGGGAAGAACGGGTCAACAGTGTAGCAGCCTAAATCACGCATGGATGCATGCAATACACATGTATAACCTCAGCATGCGTTTTATCCCTATATCCATGCTTCTACACCCAGTATACATGCAAAAATTTACAAATGTAGACGTACACATATACACACACACATACATGCACACACACTTTCTCTCACACACACAGACACACACATATGCAAACACACACAAACACACACACACACACACAAAGACACACACACACACTCACACACTCACACACTCACACATAGCCATGCCTCTAATTGAGTTTCCATGTTGAGGAGGGTGGTCTGCTTCACCCACACACTCGTGGGCATCTGGGGGTCCTTCACATGCGCTGAAAAATGATATTTGTGGTCAGGCAGAGTGCGCTAGCCTCCGGGGCCTTGGGTCCGGTGGGGGGCGAGACCTAGTTTGTGAGTTGTGTCATATTTTAGATTAGCAGAACTTTCCTTGGTTATGGAACATGTGTTCAGGGTTAGTACTGTCATTGAGCTCCATAAAGGTATTTTTACCTTTACTAGTTCCTCATTTAGAAAATGCTTTTACTGGAGCGACCTAAGGTGGATTCATTTAGATGCATGTCATTGATAAGCAGGTAGGGGTAAGGTGTCTTGCTTAAGGAAGCCTACAGCTAGACTGCGGACATTGAGGTACATTTATTCTCTGATGTTGGCATTTTACTTTGTTAAGATATTGAGCAACAACATAATGCCGTGAAGTGTTTCAAATGGGACCTGAGCGATAGTGAAACAACAAACATAACAATGACTTTCACAAGGTTTGTATTCACAGGCATTGAGTCATTGAGTTGAATGTCTCCAGCTGTTTGTTTAGCTGAAGAGCATCCGCTAACTGACATAAAAAGTATTACATCTGTTTACATCATCTATCTATACAACATCTCAGGCAGGTCGCCTTGCCTAAGGCCATCAGTGACACAAATACTTGAATAATTCATTAGACACAAATTCGCACACAATTAAACACATTTATTTACACATAACCCACACACAGACAGACACACACACACACACACACAAACATTCTCCACAGAAGATTGTGATTGTGTGTCTAGTGTCTCCCTGAGGTGTTGTTGTGTAGTGTGTTGTGTAGTGTGTTGTGTAGTGTGCTGTGTGGCTGCTCAGCGGTAGACAGCAAGAGGAGTTCTTCATGTGTTCACCGGCTGCTGGGTTTACATGCATTTACATCATCAGCTTAGCACTGCAGAGTAGACAGACACATCCCCCGACCAACCTGGACACACACACATGCACACTTAGACTCATGCACACAGACACACACAGGCACACACAGGCACACACACACACACACACACACACACACACAAGGGTTTCTATTTGAGCAGTGTCTGTGCTGTGTGTGTGTGTGCATGCATGTCGTCTTCTCTCATCTTCTCTCTTACCTATGCACTCAATCTCTCATTCTATCGCTGTCTTTCTCTGATGAAGAGGAGCGGTTCATCTTCAGTGAACAAATAATTAACTGTGTTCATTAAATGTGTTCCTCGATATGTTGCTCTGTGCGGTGCGTGTGTGTGTGTGCGTGAGCATGTGCGCATGTGTGTGTGTGTGCGTGTGTTTGTGTGTGTGTGTGCGCGTGTGTGCGTGCACATATGCGTGTGTGTGTGTGTTTTGTGTGCATGAGTGTGTGTGTGCGTGCCTGTATGCGTGTGTGTGTGTTGAAGGG
The DNA here is from genome assembly GCA_026745465.1 of Lota lota. Classification (NCBI taxonomy): domain Eukaryota; kingdom Metazoa; phylum Chordata; class Actinopteri; order Gadiformes; family Lotidae; genus Lota; species Lota lota. Next base: position 3,377,408 of record JACYXH010000826.1, read on the forward strand.
GTAAAGTAGGCTAGTACATAAGCCTTTTTAATTGGGTGGAGCAGAGATCTGTCCTCTGGCTCTCTGGCCGGTCCAGATGGACTTCAACCTGCAGGACTCACTAGATTCTTCATTACTCTCCCAGTATGGGCTGGGTCAAACCCTCGCGCAGATGGGTCCACTTCATAGTTTCACTGATTGCACTTGGACATGGCTTAAAGACTGGAATTGGGGTTCCGATAATGTGTAGGTTATTTATGAGGCACAACAACCTCTCCTCTGCCTGTCTCACTGCTCCTCTCTCTCTCTCTCTCTCTCTCTCTCTCTCTCTCTCTCTCTCTCTCTCTCTCTCTCTCTCTCTCTCTCTCTCTCTCTCTCTCTCTCTCTCTCTCTCTCTCTCTCTCTATACCTCCGTCTCTCTACAGTCTCTTTCCATGCAGCCAAACTCAAACTCATTGGCAAGGACAGAAAATAGCTCTGCTCATTGTGTCTCCATCTTCTCCTTGCTGTCGCACGACGCTGTGGCCTCGATACGCTCCAAATCAAAGACAAAACCAGAAAACTCACAAACAGATAAATATACAATTGAATTAGGAAAAGCAAAAAAGAAATGACAAAAAGCAGGCTTGGCATAAAACAAAGCTAACTATTCACCACGCGTTCTCTGTTGTGTTTTTACAGAACTGTGCACATTTAAATGAGGGGATAAAGTTTTAAGTCAAGTTTTAAGCCACCACATATTAAATGATCAATTGAACACTTTTACTTGTGCATCACAAACAGTATCAATTTAAACTAAATATAATCCCATTTTATGTATGGTCAATGTGTTCCTTGTGCCACAACTCAAGATATAAATATAACAATAAACATAATAATTGAATACATAGAAAGATTCAAAAGGTTAAGTTATCATTTAATTAATGGGCACATTTTAAGTAATTTAAATCTCAAGACGTCGAAGTAGAATGTGTGAAAATATGAAAAAGAAATGGCTATAGGCAACTGATTAATTAAATTCTACCAAATCATGTTTGGCCTATATAGCACTATTGTGTTCTATATATGGTTTGACTATGTGTGTGTGGTGTGTATCTGTGTGTGGGTGTGTGTGATTTTTACTTGTTACAGTTAAAGTGTGTGGGCAGATGAGACCTTTTGTTATCTGAGGCCTTTCTCTCTACAGTTGACAAGCTCTGTTTCCCCGTGAGTGGGTTTTGTCTTCACTCCTAAACAAGCACACAGTCTTTGGCCTTCATTAAAATGTATATATCATTTATTGCTTCAGCTCACCGAACACAGCGTTATTACTCTGTATCCGTGTTTATTATAATAAGGGAGAGAATTCATTTCCTGCAGTGCTCAATGCCCCGGAGATATCTTTCTCACATGTTAAAGTGTAATGTGCTAGAATGTGTGTTTTTTTAATAACTAGCCTTGGGTTCTGCTTTATGGTTATTGTAGCCAAAGAGAGGAGGAGAAGAAGAGACGGAACTCTATAGAGTAGACAAGAAGAGAACAGGTTGGGTCAATGAAAGGAAAGGGAGAGAGTAGAGAAGGTAAAGGTAAGGAGAAGAGGAGCAGACATTCGGAGTAGGAACGAGAAACAATGGACTATAGAGAGTTGCCTCCCTGCATCCCTCCACATCTCCTCCTTTTCCTCCTCTGTTGTGTTTTAGTATTCCTTTGATCTAGCTCCATCTTCCCTCTTTCTCCCTCTATCTCTCTCTCATCCCCCCCCCCTTCCACTCCCTTCCTCCCTGCCCTGTTGTCTTCCTGTTGACATGTAATCAGACGTGAGAGGTATGGAAACAACAGGAACAATCGCCCCCACCCACACACACACACACACACACACACACACACACACACACAGGCAACCTCCCACCCACCCTTGTACTCTTTTGTCATACACTTGGTGTCCCTCTGAAGTGAGCTTGTGTCTTGTTTTGCTGTTGTCTCGTATACGCTGCGTGGAAACAGCAGCCGCGTCAACGCTGTTTCAAGCCCATACAAAATTCCCCTCCCTCAGAACCAAGGGAGAGGCAGCACAAGAACAGGAAAGAACAGAGTGGCATGAAAAGAGAGAAATGAAGAATTTACCTTTGTGTGTATGTGTGTGTGTGTGTGTGTGTGTGTGTGTGTGTGTGTGTGTGTGTGTGTGGTGGAGACAGGCCTGTGTGTATTTTCTGACTGTGTTTTGGAAGCTGCCGTGTCTAGCTGTTAGTTTCTGATCTTTACAAAGTGTCTTTTTTATTTTTATAGACGAGCCCATCCCATACACCCCCCCCCCCCCCCCCCTGCACTCCCCCACACCTGCCGCATCCTCTGCTGTTGCCGTAGAGATGATCAGTGGGAGGACATGATGGATGTTGTACAGAAATGTCATCTCCTCTGATGGCTGCACACCTTTGGGCTAGCGAGCGTTGTTCCGCGCGGTGTAACCGCACTAACGCTGCAGCATCGCTCATTCCCAGCTCAGAAGAATTTAGGTTATTAAGGGGGAGGCCATCAGTAATTTCTCGGAGAGGTCATTTGTCACGAGCCGCAGATAAGATCGTGGGAGATCTGCTCCTGCTGATGTCCGTGTGCACCCGTGTCTGCAGAGAATTGACCTGACAAATGGGGAGGCGTTGAGAAATGGCTGCCCCCTGGCAAATAGGATTTGAATGATGGGATAGACGGATGGATAGATGGATGGATAGATGGATGGTGAATGGGATACATGTGGATAGTATATAGTAAGCCTTTACCTATAGATCGAGACCACAACCTTTTTCAATTGCTCTGATTTCAGTTTTTTGGGGGTCTATATTTATACTCCAGATGTTAAATGAATCAAACCAATTAAATGTGATTAATACCTAACTCTCCCTTTGTCTCTTTGTCCCTCTGTTCATTTTTTGTCTTTCTCTCTGCCTACTCTTTCTCTACCTCATCTTCTCCCCCTGCAGGAGATGACTGGTACCTTTGTCGCCTGGTACTGAGCATGCCCAGTCAGGCTGACCTGCAGTGGGCCATGTACCCCTCCCCTTATCTGGCAGCTGTGGGACCAGACGCCACCCCCGGCCTGGTGGTTTACCGTCTTGCTGCTCGGCAACGAGACGGAACCCAGCGCAACGCCCAGTTCATCCTTTTAGAGGGTAAGCAGTGAAGTGAATAAAGTTGTTAAATGTCTTTGAAAGTCTGGTCATTATACGTGGAAGTAGTGTTACTAATATGGTCAATTGTAGTCTGAGTTTACAAACATAAAGTTCCGTTAATTTATTTCTGGCCACCGCTATATGGTCAGAAATGAATATTGAAAATGCATTATATTATGTTATAATCTAAATAAATCATTCTTTAATGATGACAGCAGTCAATAAACCTCAGGTTAAAGAACAAATCAAAATAAACGACATTATAAGGCAGGGAGTTATCAAACAGAAATGGACACATGTGACAGTGGAGCCAGTAGAGGTGTTTTGTGTAGACAGAAACTATGATGTGGTTCACTAGACCTCAAGAAAGGTTTTGTAAGAGTAGAAAATGTAAAATATTGATACAGTTTATTAAAAGAAAAGAATGAATATGAATATGCCAAATGAATATCATTGGTGAACATGTACAGCACTAGCACAATTTGCAGAGTCCATAGAGAGAGATAGACGACGAAAGAATGCATTTATAGACACTTGGCCACGTTCAGCGAGTTTACCCTCCATTTAGTGACATGTGCCACATTTATTTTCAATTTACTATTCTCAATTTGCGCTCTCTCAATTAGCATGACTGAGTGTCTGTGCCAACTATTTAATGTCCAGGTGTTGGCCGTCTTGGTTTCCAAAAATTTCTCATGGTTAAGTAAAGATCGTAAAAGGCACACAGCGTTACACTTGTACCCACATACACACACACACACACACACACACATGCACACAAAACACACACAAAACACACACATACACACACATGTTGAGGTGGGGGTTGCGTTTGTGTTAGCAAGCAAGATGAAAAGCACAAAGACATACTGGTAATCATTCCCTTGGGGTAACAACCCTCCGGAGGTGAACAAGAGAGAGAAAGTTTGAGAGACAGAGGTGGAGGTAGAGGAGGAAACAGAGAGAGATGAAGAAAAAGAAAGCAGAAGAGAGACAAAGAATGGATACAGGTGTGTAAAAGTCGGGAGAGAGGGAAGAAGCAAGGGGGAAGGGAGAGAGAGTGGGTGGGTTATTCACAGAGATATTTTAGGTTCTGTGAAACACATAGAGAGCTTAGGGCCTCCGTGGGGGGACGTGTGACATGTGTGCCAAAAAAGTATCCAATTGCGTGTATTAGCATGCTGTTTTTAACACTGGGCCAATATAGATCGTGCTCTGGGTACAGTCAGAACTACTCATCACAACGCCATCTTCGCTGCTCGTCTCAAACTCCGTTAAGAAGCTAGCTTTCACTTCTGAAACTAACAGTGCATGTGAGTCAGTTGCTGACTTTTAGCAGTGACGTTATTCCCCATGAGAATGCATTGAAGGGTATTGATTTAGCCAGATGGTCAATTATTAAATCAATTAAATCAATCAACCACTGAAACTGATCAATCAATCAATCAATCAATCAATCAATCAATCGATCAATCAAACAGTCTGTTAAAGCAGTGTTTTCTTCCCCGCCTCGAGGCTATGACATCAGCCGCTTCCTTGTCTTCCTCCTCCCAACGCATGAAACCCCTCAGAGAGAGATGCCAGCCACAGTAGACTCTCTCAGAACCTGCAGGTGACACACCTTGTGTACATCTGGCCAATGCTGTCATAGACACGGATAGGGACAAGCCTTCCATCTCAGCAGACATTAGGATTTAACACCCATATTCTTTGCTCCCCTATAGCAAAGAATATACAACCTCCCAACAGGGGAGAGGTTGGGAGAGAATACAGGCTCTAGGAGAGCAAAGAATAAAATAGTATTAAATACTATAAAGAGCAGAACTCATGGATTAACGATGATAGTAAATTAAATGCAAAGTATCGATCCACAAACTTGACTATTGTATCTAGATCAAAATAGATGTTTGGGACTTGAACCAGTGTGCATACTTGCAATAAACCTACACTAAATTTGAAGCTACTCCATCTCCAAGAAAACTATTTTTATGGGATTGTGGATTGAAAAAGATAAGAAGAAACCGAAGTCATATAGCCATAAGTACCATTAGGTCACATGACTCAAATCTACATAAAATCTGCATCATTCTCTGGGTACTGCGGCTGTGAGAGAGCCACATCCCTTTTCTCATCTCTCTCTCTCTCTCTCTCTCTCTCTCTCTCTCTCTCTCTCTCTCTCTCTCTCTCTCTCTCTCTCTCTCTCTCTCTCTCTCTCTCTCTCTCTTTCTCTTTCTCTTCTGTATCTCCCTGGCTGGTTAGCCAGTAGCGATGTGCTACTAAGATGCTTCTGGCTAAAATGCTTAAATAATCCCTCTCTTCTTTCCTTTAGGTGCTCAGTTGCCCTTTTACAGACACACACAGTGACATACACACACAAACACACACACTTACTGTCTCTCTGTGGTTCATCAGGTGGGGAGGAGTGCTTCCAGGTAGACCGCAGCTCTGGAGAGGTCAGGACCACAGGCCGACCTTTGACCCCCAGTAGGGAGTACCTGCTGAGGGTCCAGGTGCTTGATGGGCGGGGCCGGAAGGGCCCTGTCGCCTCGGTGGCCATCTTGGCCGGGTTCCGGGCCCCACAGTTCACCAACTTCACATACAACCTGAAGGTGGCAGAGAACACCCCTGTAGGACAGGCGTGAGTAACTACACTGTGTGTGTGTGTGTGTGTGTGTGTGTGTGTGTGTGTGTGTGTGTGTGAGCGGGGATGTGAGTGTGTGTGTGTCGGGGGGGGGGGGGGGGGGGAGTGCGGGGTGTGAGTGTATGTGTGTGTGTGTGAGTTTGTATGTGTGTGTGTGTGTGTGAGAGAGGATGTGTGTGTGTACGTGTGCGGTCACTGCATTTTTCTGTGTCTCTGAAGGTCTAATTATATGTTGATGTATGTGTTGCTAGTACGTGTTGTTATATATATATATATATATATATACGTGTGTGTGTGTGTGTGGACGTGGACTCCCTGGCATTACATGCCATGTGATGCATAAAAAGATGGGCCCCCCGGAGATGACAGAAGAAGAATAGGAAAAAGGGGGGAGGGTGGTGAGGGATGAGCAGGGAGAGGCGGTGAGGGATAAGCAGGGAGAGCGGGAGGGGTGAGGGAAGTGGGTGGCAGAAGGGGGGCTGGGGGGCACAGATGCATGAATCAGGCCTGCGGCTGAGAATTTGAAAGTGTGGCAAATTCAAATATTTATTAAAAGCGAGGTCTGGATAAACATGAAGGGGAAAAGTGTGCGTGTGTTTGAGTGTGTGTGCGTGTGTGTGTGTGTGTGTATGTGTGTGTGTGACCTAACTCCCCCAGGGGTGCTGGCGCAAAGCACATTGTATTAATATCCAAGTACCCTGCCACCTTGAGCTCAGCGTGTGTGCGTGCGTGAGTGAGTGTGCGTGCGTGGGGGTGGGGGGGGGGGGGGGGCTAATTAGCTAAGCAGGTATGTTGTGTGATGTTTTCTTCATTTAGAGAGCGACTCGTGGGACTACGGAGGTTTAAAAGCTGAAGTTAATGACCAGCTCACATCTGCTGTCCGTATATGTTCTATACTTCATACATATCAACCATCCTCTAAATACCATGTTTTATCACCTGTTCACTGACCTCTGGAATGGATGGGTTTCAACTACTGCCGTCCATCTGCCCAACACCGGAGGGTTGACGATGATGTCAGCATTTTATTCCAGTCAATCAAGATGAGCAGCTGATCCCACAAGACAGAGCTCGAAGGAAGAAGAGCTAATAATACATATGAGCTTGCTTGTGATTGGTTAAAAATGACAAAAGTGAAAAACCTGCTGGTCCTGATTGGTACACAGTATATATCCGATCTTCACTGATTTCAACAATTTAATTGTTGTATTTAAGGTTTTGGTTTTGGTTTAGGTTTCTTTTGGTCTAGTGGCTTATGTTGTTGGTCCTTTTGGCTTGGTTCTATGTTTGGTTATAATAATAATAATATTCTTATAAATATGTGACTTCATGCGTGGACGTCCATCTATGTTCACTGAGCCTGCTGTAGAAGGCTTCACCCTGCAGTATTGTTAATGAATTGTTTTTAGCAAAGAAACCAGGTCTCTGCAAATGCAACATATAGTCATAGGTTCAATGAAAATATGAAAATATAATAACAGAATTATTCATTTCCCCCCCCCACCCACATCCCTCTACACACCTCTGTACACGTGTGTGTGTGTGTGTGTGTGTGTGTGTGTGTGTGTGTGTGTGCGTGTGTGCGTGCCTGCGTGTGTGTGCATGCACAGGGTTGCAATGGTTCAGGCCATCTCCTTCCAGAGGAAGAGCCTGGCCTACATGCTGCTGGTGAACCCTGGGAACCTGTTCAGCATCCACCAGGAGAGCGGGGCGCTCAGCCTGACCCGGCCCGTGGACTATGAGGGCGGACACACCCTGCACAGCCTGCAGGTCCGCGCCTCCGAGCCCGACACCGGCCTCAGCGGGGTGGCCGAGGTGAGACATCATGTGTGCACTGCACACATACACACACACACACACATGCACATGCCCGCTCACACACACATGCACACGGTTTCCTCTTGTTGAGCAGGTGGCGTTTGTCTTGATAGTGTGTGTGTGTGTGTGTGTGTGTGCGTGTGTGCGTGTGTGTGTGTGTGTGTGTGTGTGTGTGTGTGTGTGTGAGTGTGAGTCACCGCGAGTCTCTGAGGATAGCAAGCCATCTGTGCTGCTGTCACTCACTAAGTGGCGCAACAACATACTAACAGTTCCCAGGTAGAAACACACTTAGCGCCTGGCTCCCAGCTAGCAGGAATACAACCCTGCCCACGAACGATGCTGGTGGCAGTTGATGGAAGCAAAAAGGTGTTGATTATTGAAAGGTTTTCTGACATTTAGGATATAGGTTGCAAGGTGTCTGCTAAGAAACTAAATAAAGAAAAATAATAAGGTGAGCTAACTCTAATCATAACCTTAACACTATTCGAACAAAGAAGCTGTAGAATACAATTTATTTTAATAAAGAGAGATACCAGAGTATGTTTAGGTGTACAGTTTAAAGAGTTAGAATTAGGTATAAAGTAAAATATGGTGCTCATGGTGAACTGTAACAGTTGCAGACAGTAGAAAGCTATAGTTATATAGGATATACTATATAGGATAGCAAAATCCAGGGTAGACTTGGCAGATAGTTAACTCAGCCACCTACTCACTCACACAACCACTTAATCACTCACTCAAACACACACACACGTGAAGCATGTGATTGATAGAAGAATTGATAAATGGCTTGACTTCATCAA
>JACYXH010000826.1:3388291-3395791 GCA_026745465.1 Lota lota
TGTGTGTGTGTGTGTGTGTGTGTGTGTATGTGTGTATGAGAGATTGCTTGATGCTTATGTATTGTATACATTTTGTAACTTATTTGTTGTTCTTGTCTCCCTCTCCCCACTTCCTCCTCTGCTCCTCTACTCCCCATCCTTTCCTCTCTTCCTCTCTTCCTCCCTTTTTCCCCCCCTCTCCCCCTCTCCTCCTCTCTCCCCCTATCTTCCCCTCTCTCCTCCTCGCTCCTCCTCTCTTACCCTCTCTACCTCTCTCCCCGCCTCCCTCTCCTCTCTCCCCCTCCTCTCCGCTCCTCCCCTCTCCCCCCACCCCCCTCCCTCTTTCACCCTCTCTCCAGCTACAAGACCTTCCTGAGTGAGGACGCAGGGCCCGAGACCCTGGTGGCCATCGTGCACGCCAAGGACCCCGACGGAGACGCCGTCTCCTATGCCATCACCGGCGGCAACGAGGACAGCAACTTCCAACTGGACAACCATAAGGGTGGGTCATGGGAGGAGGAGGAGGAGTAGACGAGAGGGGGAGAGTTGAGATTAAAGAGTTGCATTTATCAAATGCACAGTACAATTTCAGTAATATGTGCTGAGCAATACAATCCTTAAAGTGATGAAGAATTAACTAGTAATTTATTTGTTTTGTTGTCAATGTGTGCATTCAGCATCAGAAGATGATAATCCATGGAATCTATTGTAATCTCCACAAGTTAAATGGGTGGGGTCCATTTCCCCTCCTGGCTACGGAGCCAGGCGGGTGACCAATTACTGCACGTGGCCAAGGCAGGCCACTCACTTTACGGTGACAGTGCCTGTTGACAGCATTTCAGACTTTGAGGAAGTTCACAAAACAGCCAGGGGGCGGGGATTCAGACCACATCCCAATTCGGAGTCTTCATTAGCTGACTTTGAGATGTACCTTTTGACATTTATCTACGCCGTGATATTGGGTAGGTGAGGAGTGAAAAAAATGGAGTGAAATGTTATTGCTATTTTACAATTTTAGATCCTGTTGTGCATCTTTTTAAGACATGGCACGCGTCTATTAGGTATGCTAGAAGAAGCAAAAGTACACTTTCATTTTTTTATTAGAATAAAATAGAATATATATATATATATTTATGTATATATAGGTTTAATTGAATTTACATTTCATATATATATATATATATCCATATATATATATATATATATATGGAATGTAAATTAAATTAAACCTGGTGATGTACATTGAGATGGAGTAGGAGGGGAGAGATGAGGAGAGGAGAGGGTGGGGTAAGGAATGAGAGGACAGACTAGACAGGAGCGGACAGGAGAGCAGAGGAGCAAAGAGGAGAGGAAAGGGAGAAAGTGAGAGAGGATGAGAGTTAAACACAGACAAAAGGATATAGGGAGGAGGTGAGGAAAGGAGGACACTGGTCAAGCACCAGTGAGGAAGGTTGCAGTAGTGCACACACAAGAGTGTGTGTGTGTGTGTGTGTGTGTGTGTGTGTGTGTGTGTGTGTGTGTGTGTGTTTGTGTGTGTGTTTCTGTTACTTTTTGTCCCCGAAGGATACAGAGCTTTGCCCGCGAACAACTATTGGAGGATTATTCCACGGGTAGCACTGTGTGTGTGTGTGTGTGTCTGTGTGTGTGTGTTTGTTTGTGCATGTGTGTGTGTCTAGTGAAGTCATGTTTGGCAGGTTTAACTGTGTGTGTGTGTGTGTGTTTGCATCTGCCCCCAAACCCCCACAAACAAATACACACACTCAAACACACACAAACACACACACACTACCGCCCCCCTAAAACCACAAAACCCCAGTGTTATCGTCTGTTTACAAGAGCTCTCTCTCTCTCTCTTCTCTCTCTCTCTCTCTCTCTCTCTCTCTCTCTCTCTCTCTCTCTCTCTCTCTCTTTCTCCTGAAAACAGGGAACACCAGCTAAAGCTTAAGCCTCTGTCTCCCTTATCACCCAGCATGCACTGCTGTGCTTGTTCACACACACACGCACACACACACAGGCACACACGCTTTCTCTCACACACACACACACACACACACACACACACCCACACACACACACACACAAACAAAGTCCTCTTGTGGACACATACACACTCACACAAAAGTATGTTAGACACACCTCGCAAATATTCACACAGATATAACCATAAACATTTGCACATAAATGATATATTAGTCTCTCTCTCCCCCTATCTCTCTCTCTCTCCCTCGCTCTCCCATATGGCCTTTGGCTCGCTCTGCCATTCTGCTTTGTCACTTCAAAGCCCTGAGAAGCATTTTCATGTAGATGTGTTTTCCTCTCCCCTGCCCTCCTCCTCTGTTTATGAAGCCACACAAGCAATTTGTTGTTGGCATTTTTTTTTCTCTCCCTGGGTTTGTTCTGGCACAGGAGAAACGGAGCGTGCAGGACATTTGCACAGTAAAAGCGATGTGTGTTGCTCTTTTTTCTTCCCCGAATGAGTGCTATGAGTTTGGACATTAGCATTTCAGTCATAGCACCGGCTATCTCACTCAGAGTGACTCACAGGCAGCAACAGAAGGGTGGCCTCTGTGGTCTCTACTTCTCCTCCAACACCAGATCAGCTCTCCAGGTTCCAACTGATTGGCTGTGTACATTTAATTACAACTATTTGAAGTGCGGTCGGAGCACCATCAACCTCCACAGTCAAACCGCCCAATGCAACAGCACAACCGCTGGTGGAACAGAGAAATATCATTTTTCTTTCTGTTTCTAATTGGCTCCAAAATGAAACAAAAATGGTACTACTGGCATCATTATCCTAACCTTCCTCAGGTTTAATTTCACAGTGTGCTGGCTCTTCTTTAATAAAACACTGGGGATGTGGATAATCAAAGGTGCAGACCACAGACCACTATAGCAGAGGCTGAAGTTATGACCAAACAGCAGTGGGCATAATGAGCAACAGCCAGATGGTATGTAGGACTTAATACAGCAGTTCCTCTATGCCTGCTAGAGAATCATTGTCAGTAGAAATCTCCAGCTGAATCTATTATTAAGGTAACCAGTGACAGGTGCCTCCAGCAGTCCACTAACCCCTCTCTTGTTCGCTCTCTCTCCCTGCTCTCCATCTCTCTCTCTCTACCCCCCTCTCCATATCTCTCTCTCGCTCCTATCTCTTTCCATATCTGTCTCTCCCACTCTCTTGTCCCCCACTTCATATTTCTCTCTCTCTCTCTTCCATTGTCTCGTCCCCACTCTCCATATCACTCCTGTTCTCTCTCCCCCCCTCTTTTATCCCCCCTCCTCTGTCTCTCTTTCTATCACAATATCTTGTCTCCCCCACTCTGTCAACCCCCCTCCATCTCTCTCATGCATTGTCTCTCCCGCTCCCATCCCCTTCTCTCTCCACCCTCTTCACCTGCCCACTCACCCCCTCCCCTATCCCCCTCTGTCTCTCCCTCTCTCCTACCTTTCCCTCCCTGTCTCCCTATCCCTCTCCTTCTCCCCCCCCCTCTCTCTCTCTCTCTCGCTCTCTATCACTCCCCCCCCCCCCCCCATGTAACTCCAGGTATCATCAAGCTGCGTATGAGCCCCCCTCCCAGGCTGAGGGGCCCCCAGTACATCCTGAACATCACCGCCACCGACGACAACGCTTCGGGGGGTCCGTACCCCCTCAGCAGCTCCGCACAGGTGGTGGTGGGCATCAACGACATCAACAACAACAAGCCCCTCTTCCAGGAAGTAGGCATTTCTGTATGTGTGTGTGTATGTGTGTATGTGTGTATGTGTGTGTCTGTATGGGTGTGTGAGATTGTGCGCTGAAGTGTGCACGTGTGTGTGTGTGTGTGTGTGTATGTGCGTGTGCGAGAGAGAGAGAGAGAGAGAGCAAAAGAGAGAGTGTGTGAGTGCAGTGCACGTGTGAATGCGTGTTGCTGTTGTAAGAATGCATCACTATCAGTGAAATCATAATGTAATCTAGTATTGTTACAACGACATCAAATTGTGGTTACCCACGCAATCCATCCCATAATAACCCACCTGTGTCCCCTCTGCCTAGTGTCAGAACTACAGCCAGTATGCTGTGGTCCTGGAGAACCAGCCCCCAGGGACGTTCGTCCTGCAGGTCCACGCCGTGGATGCTGACATGGGGGTGAATGGAGAGGTGAAGTACGGCATCATGAACCACGAGGGCGGAGCCTCTGGGTTCGACATAGACCCTGATACAGGTGAGATAATGACACTGGTGAGATAATGATACAGGTGAGATAATGATACTGGTGAGCCAGTGATACAGGTGAGATAATGATACAAGTGAGACATTGATACAGGTGAGATAATGATACTGGTGAGATAATGATACAGGTGAGATAACGATACTGATGAGATAATGATACAGGTGAGATAATGATAAAGGTGAGATAATGATACAGCTGAGATAACGATAAAGGTGAGATAATGATACAGCTGAGATAGCGATACATTTGAGATAATGATACAGGTGAGATAACGATAAATTTGAGATAATGATACAGGTGAGATAATGATACAGGTGAGATAATGATACCGGTGAGAAACGATACAGGGGAAACAATAACAGGTGAAACGATAACATGTGAGATAATGATACAAGTGGGATAATGAAACTGGTGAGATAATGATACAGGTGAAATAATGATACAGGTGTGATAATGATACAGATGTGATAGTGATACAGATGAGATAATGATACAGTTGAGATAACGAAACAGATGAGATACAGTTGAGATAATGATACAAGTTAGATATATTTTCTTTGCTAGGCTCCTCCTCTAATTGGCAATATGGAAAAGCGTTACAGACAGAGCAGGTGTTAAATGCTCTGACAAGTCAGAGCTCTCAAGTGTGTGTGGTGATGGCTGGTTTATACTTTGTGTCGTGATTAGCCAATGCACCACAGGTTTGCAGCCTCACCCAGCCACAGTCTAATCAGGCTGGTTAAACCAGCCTCACTCATGATTTAATTGTGATATTGATACATGATTTAATGATTTATTGAGACATGATTTATTGATACATGATTTAATTATGTATTAGAATTATTTAATTATGATACATAATTAAATAATTACACAGGTGAACCTTAACACAGGTGTTTAGTGGTTTTAGGGTTTATGTTAGCTAATTATTCATTTAATTTACCCAGAACGTTCATCTCCCCTCTGGGTTGTGTTCTAATTGGCATAATGTATTAATGCGTAAACAGCATGTATGTGGCCCAGTTATGGACTGTTTTGTTATTATTAATTGGTTCCAATAACTAAATCTAATTTTCAAATGTCGAAGCGAAAAGACATAAAACAAACATCTGCACCATTTTTTATGTTGAACTAGTTTGAAATCTTCAAACATTACACATTATGTTTTATTTCTTGGATGACAAGAAAATACAGGAAAAATGTAAACATTTATTTGAGTCTGATTTTGTACGACCATATATGGAAGCAGTCTTAACCATTTTATGAGTGGAATTTAATATGTCTGGCCACTTTCCTGCGTCACTAGGATGTCAAAATGTGAAGGAGGCAATAAAAGATTATCATACATCAAAATGTGACCTTAAGGAAATTGTGTACGATTTTGATGACACTTTGTCACTTTGTCGCCTTATTAAACAAAATGCAATGGCTTTGACTACTAACGATGTAGTTATTGTAATTTACAGTGGACAAAGTTGCCAAGTGAATGTAGTCAAAGACATAATATTGTCATTGTTATGTGTTCATCGTTTGATCAAGCTGATGCATGATGTATGGGAGACGTCACGGTGACTACACATCTCACCCCCGTCATGTGTGTGTGTGTGTGTGTACGTGTGTGTGTGTGTGTGTACGTGTGTGTGTGTGTGTGTGTGTGTGTGTGTGTGTGTGTGTGTGGTGAATGTATGGGTGTGTGTGTGTGTGTGTGTGTGTACGTGTGTGTGTGTGAATGTATGGGTGTGTGTGTGTGTGTGTGTGTGTGTGTGTGTGTGTATGTGGTGAATGAATGTATGTGTGTGTGTGTGTGTGTGTACGTGTGTGTGTGTGAATGTATGTGTGTGTGTGTGTGTGTGTGTACGTGTGTGTGTGTGTGTGTGTGTGTGTGGTGAATGTATGGGTGTGTGTGTGTGTGTGTGTGCCAGGCGTGGTCAGCAGTACGACCAGCTTCGACCGTGAGCGCCAGAGGGAGTTCACCCTCTCCGTGACCGCCACCGACCAGGCGGACGAGCCCCTCATCGGGATATGCCAGGTCACCGTGGTGATCGCCGACCAGAACGACAACGACCCCAAGTTCCAGAACAGCCGCTACCAGTGTGAGTGACGGAGCATCGCCACGACGACAATGGCATGACTTCCCCCCCGCTAGTGTAGGAACACTTCTGCATCGTCATAAAATCATAGGGAATTCCACATGACATGTATATATAGTATATATATATATATATATATATATATATATATATATATATATATATATATATAAAAGCAATATCTCACGACAGGCTGTGGTATATGGTTAATATATGTGTGTTGTTAGGCCAGACGCGAAGCGGAGGCTTTAAGGGGCTTATATATATAGATATATATCTCAGGTTACTCTGCATATACATACTGTACATGAGCAAGTGTCACTTAGTATCTTAATCTGTTGTGGAAAGCAGCGAAGATCTAGATGTGGGCGTTGATAGTGTACCAGCTCAGTGAAGAGTTCTGCTGCTGTGCCTGAGATCAGGGCTTGAATGAATCCCTACCAACCACATAATGCTAATAGTCTCTGGATTCCATGAGCAATAATCCCTTTCAAATGTCCCAAGAATGATGAAATATCAGCTCGTGGCTCTCTGGGCCGCTGTTTGTTTACTGCGTGTGCAAATATGTGTTTTGATATGCGTTGTGTCACAAGTTTTTACCATTAGATTAGGGAAAAACAGAGAGCGGCTCATTAAGTATTTAACAGGCAGGTTTGGATGTTTCTGGGGCGCACATTAATTTGCTGTTTGTACGGGTGTGTGTGTGGTGTGTGGGGTGTGTGTGTGTGTGTGTGTGTGTGTTTGCGTGTATGTGAGCGAGGGATGGGGGAAGAGAGAGAGAGATAGACAATAATATGTGAATACCCTGGGGTGTGATAAGATTGCTCATGCAAAATTTCTCAGACTCTGACAATTGATTTTAAAAGTACAGTTTCTGCCAGTTTTCACTTTTTCTGTTGCAATCCTTGTTGACAATATCAGAAGGAATTCGGATAAACAGAAAAACGTCCATTTACTGACTATGAAGTGAGACCGTGAAATCTGATTATAATATTGTAAATTATTTACAATATGTTTGAAACAAAACAAAACAAAACAAAGTGAAACAGATACAATCCCACACAACCGTCTGACATACTTTGGCAAAAATGCAAATGCTTGTACATGACCTATTTCTTTGTTAAGGTCATGGTTCTATTTACATGTATGAGAGACGGTTGGCACTGTGCTTTGGGGAGGATTATAACATGTGGAAATGTAAACAGACATGCTACCGT
>JACYXH010000826.1:3400791-3615791 GCA_026745465.1 Lota lota
GTGTGTGTGTGTGTGTGTGTGTGTGTGTGTGTGTGTGTGTGTGTGTGTGTGTGTGTGCTTCTGTGTTTTCAGGCATGTCAGGAGAAAGAGAGGCAAAAAGTTAGAGAAAATAGATTATTCTGAGAAACATCTGAGAGCTTTTCGATGTAACATCTATACACCTCATGTCTTTTTTGATGGCATCACTCTTATAGCTATCCATCTGTCGCTCTCTCTCTACTCTCTCTCTTTCTCGTTCTTGCTCTCTCTCTTCCTCTCTCTCTCTTCTTCTCTCGTATGATTGAAGCTTTTAGTGAGTGTCCACAAGGAGCCAGTCTGTCCAGCCTCTGTTAGGATTTATGTTGCTCGTTCTAAGAGAGTCTGTTAGACAGACCTGTGTGGCGCGGGGGAGTTTATCACCAGATATACTGCTAGAAAACACTCTTCTGTCCGCACAGATCTGGTCCCCACAGCCAGCCAACACATCAGGCTCAGACTGGGACCTCAGATCAGACTGGGACCTTTGCCAGCTCCCAAAAGTTTAAAAACCACTTCCCACTTTTAATTGTCTTTCATTTCCCACTTGGTGTGGTTGTGTGCATGTGTGCTTGTGTGTGTGGGTGAGTGAGTGAGTGTGTGTGATTAATATAGGAGCATGTTTGTGAATCCATCAATGTTTTGTGTCCACTTAGTGTTCTGTCATATGCGTGTGTGAGTTTGTGTGTGAGTGTGTGTGTGTGTGTTTGTGAATGTGTGTGTGTGGGGGGGGATGCATGTTTGCATGCAGACATTGTGAGTGTGTGTGTGTGTGTGTGTGTGTGTGTGTGTGTGTGTGAGACTGTTGCCGCATGTTGCAGGTTGAGTGATGTCAGTGAACCGTAGAAAATGTGCTCCGTCTCTGACAGAGGTCAAAGCACTGTGTAGCCCCCAGGACAGACAGGACAGAGACCTTGAACACACTCACACACACACAAACACAAACACACACACATACTCACACACACTCACACATGGAGCAGAAGGCAGTGCTGGATGCAGTCCAGGGAACACAGGTCTTAAAAGCTCTGCTGCTGTGGATCCTTGTCAGAGGTCACCATGTTGCACTGTAATGCACTTACACACACACACACACACACACACACACACACACACACACACACACACGCATGCACACACATACATATACACAACCACACACTCATAGATGCACACTGTTATACAGACCACACCCAAATACACTCTTCTGTACACACACACATAAACACACACACACACACGCACACTTAACAAACTACCCAGTGTTCAGATATCTCCATAAAAGGAGTTGCCAAAAGGTTGAGTTCTTGGACAACGGCTGTTTTGAAATGTGGTTGTGTACATTGCACTTGTCATTTTGGTTAAACTTGGCTTTCAAGCGTTAGTTTTTATGCAGTATTTGACACATCAGGAAGAAAGATTTTTTTGCTGTCTAGAGCTCACTGCAAATTTTCTCTCCTTATTTGGGAACATGATGAATTCAGACATAAACTCTGACCTTTCACACGAGCATCAAAACACGGTGCTTCATGTCAACAATACCAAATGTAGAAATGTAGCCCTAGCTTCCAGTTTTGGAGATGTGTTGATTTTTGCATTCTCACCAAAGGGGCAGTCTCTTACAGTGAGATTAGCATTTTTATTGAGGATGCATTGAGATTTCATCAGTGAGGCTGTCAAGGATTTCAAAACATACCGTCTCCATCTGTTTGATTTCTGTCCTCCTCTGCCTAAAACAATAGCATGCCAGTACACACCGACAGATACACACACACACACACACACACACACACACACACACACACACACACACACACCACACACACACCTAAAGAAACCAACTGATAAACGCATACACCAACAAATACACAAAGAAACACACCACCATACAATCACACCCACACACCCACAAACAATGTGGGTGTGTTGTCACAAACCAACTCTCATGCATAATGACACAAAAACAGACACACTAAACACCAACCCACTCCCACACACTGGACCCACAACCCACCAAACTTCAGCAGAATCAATCAGAACATGTCTTAACCAGAACGTTTCTCCTGTGTGTGTGTGTGTGTGTGTGTGTGTGTGTGTGTGTGTGTGTTGTCTTCCTCCCTAGACCATCAAGGCGACCTCTCCCCTCGGTGACCCCAGGGTGACCTATAACCTGGAAGAGGGTCAGGTGCCGGAGACCAACATGCCCGTGCGCTTCTACATCAAGCCCAACCGCGCCGACGGCTCCGCCTCCATCCTGGTGGCGGAGAACCTGGACTACGAGACCAACCGCTTCTTCGCCCTGAGGGTCCGCGTGCAGAACGTGGCCGCGGTGCCCCTGGCCTCCTTCACCACCGTCTACGTCAACGTGACGGGTGAGTCCGGGACAACGTCTTCACCATCCTGTCCGTCCGTTTGACCGACTGCTTTTTGCCGGCTTTACAGTTGGTTGGTCTGTCCGTCTGTTCCGCCTGTATGTCTGTCGGTCTCTCTTGCTGTTCGGCTTTGTCCCTGTCTATCTGTCTGGTTGTTTTCATCGATTTTCTATCTGCCTTCTGTTTGCCATCTGTCTGTTCGTCTGCTTGCCTCTCTGCTTGCCTGTCTGTTTTGCTGTTTCTTTGAACATCCCAGAGACTCTGTAAAGGTACATCCTCATCCAGCCAACTGTTTATCCACCACCATGAGAAGTAACAGGGTTGTTTTTTACAGTCGACTCCCTATAATAGGGGACGTAAGCGACCGAGGGAGATAAAGTGGGAGGGAGATGAAGGGGGAGGGAGGCAGTAAACCCAGTCCTGAACGAGCAGGGGAAATGTCACAGGTCTGCTAGCCTGTGACAGTAAACAACTGGCGGCTAGCTTAACAACTAGCCACACGCTGCCTTGTTGAGGGGGCCCATTGTGTTCCCATTGAGCTCGATGGGGTATAAGTTGTGGGGTGCACAGGAGGTAGTGTCTGATTGGTTAAGAACAAACCCATGTGTGGCTGTGTAATTGATCTCTCCTCCGTCATAACAGAAAGTTTTTCTTGGCAGTTGCCTGAAAACCAAACTTGACTTCTGTGCTTTCTCTTCTCTCTCTTTCCCACCGCTAGATGTGAACGACAATGTTCCCTTCTTCCTGTCATCTACGTACGAGGCCACGGTGGCGGAGGGGGCTGAGGCGGGCGCCGCCGTGGTCCAGGTGTCGGCCACGGACCTGGACTCTGGCCTGCACGGCATGGTGAGGACCCCCCCCCCCCCCCCAGAGACTGACAGGTAGACAGGTAGAGAGACAGACCAGTAGAGAGACTCACAATTGGACGGGTAGAGAGACAGAATGATGGAGAAAAGACGGTTAGAGACAGAGAGGCAGACAGACAACAGGATACACAGAGAGACAACCAGGCAGAGCGGCAGAGAGATAGACGGGTAGAGATTCAGAAAGGTCGAAAGACAGACAGGTAGAGCGACAGAGACACAGACAGACATGTAGAGAGACAGACAGACAAACAGACAGCTAAATATACAGATAACACATGGACGAACACAGAGACCAACAGATGAAAAGACAGACAGACAAAAAGACCGGCATGAAGACTGAGATTTGCGTCTTGACCCATTCAGTATCGACTACTGCACTGTGTTCTTCGTCCTGGTGGTGACCGACCGGATGTGATGCGTCTCCTTCACACACTCTATCCACCCTCCAGATCAACTACGTGATCCTGAAGGATGAGAGCGGGGACTCCCAGTACTTCAGCATCAACTCCTACACGGGCGTCATCCACACCCGCGCCTCCTTCGACCGCGAGCAGAAGGGGTCCTACCTGATAGAGGTCCAGTCCCAGGACGGCTCCGAGTCAGCCCGCTCAGGGCAGCAGGGCCAGCCCAACACTGGTGGGTACACATACATACACGCATGCACACACACACACACACACACACACGCATGCACACACGTGCGCACACACACACACGCATGCACACACACACACACATTATGCAGACACGTAGAAACACACACACACATTACATGCAAAGCAAATCACACACAAATGTGCACACACTCTACTCACACACACTTTACCTACACACACTTTACCCTCACATACTCACACACACTGACACACCGTTAACAATGTAGATCCCCAGACAGCAGTTAAAGGCGGTCTGTCATGTCTCTGGTTATCTGCTCCGACCACACCCTCGACCATCTCCATTCATTAACTCACTATTAGCACCGTTAGCTAATGGGGCACCTTGCTAATGGTGCAGGCTAATTGCTTATCAAGGCTTTTGGTCAATAATGGCCCACCATAGACATAGAGCTTGTTCCCCATATCCCCACTGACCCACTGGGGATTACGTGTGATGTCACACATGCTAGGACGCTAGGCTAGGAGAAGCTGGTTCCATCTCACCTTGGTTGTTTGTAATGCATTAAAGTTTAATGACCTGCCCTGATTTAGCTGGCCTGTGGTACTGGTATGAGAAGTGTAAAAATATTCTCTGCTATTAATCTGGCATCGGATCTTCTCTATGATGTCATAGCTGATTTCTGAGGAAGTGTTTTCCATATATGGATAGAAATGGGAGTGTCTATTTCCAATTACTCCCTGGTGGTATATATTTTGCGTAAAGTTTCAGTTCCAGTTTGGTCAACAGGATTTCTATGGCATCGGTCGACATATGATTACCTCATGAATTTTTATAAAATTGTGTAGTGGGCCAAGGCTTGAGCGTTTCGTGCCCTTTAACATGGCTTGTTTTTTTTTCTCCGAACAAACTAATGCTAAATCACAATCACTGTTCTGTCCAACGTTGACATGAGTTCCTCTGCTTATTGGTGTCTTCAAACCCTTTGCGCCTTCTAGTTGCAGCACGTCTCATCTTCAACATGGGATTACGATCTCCTCTCCAGTCCTCAAATGAACGCTCTGTGTGTGCAGTGACTGCAGACATTTTGATTTCCTCCTCCCATAACAAGATATTCCATCTCCTCCTTCTCGTTCAGACACGGCTTACGTGAGAATCTTTGTGGCTGACGTTAATGACAACGCCCCGGCCTTCGACCAATCAGTGTACGAGGTGAGCGTGGAGGAGGACCAGGAGGTGGGCTTCGTGCTCATCACCGTGACCGCCAACGACGAAGATGAAGGTGAGAACCCAACTAGCTGCCTCTAGGCTACCTGGTGGACCAGCTCACATCAAACATGTCATTTTTTTGGGTTGCTATATATGTTTGTGTCACTTCCCGGGTTTTAATAGTTGATAAGATGATTTGGGATTTCATCCTACAGGACTTAGTGACAGAGACAGGCCGGGAGGCAGGGAGTAGTTGGGCATCTTGCTCAAAGAGGCCCCAGGATCGAGACATTGAACCAAAATATTTGACTGGGAATCGAAAACCTTAGTTATGATACTGGTTGATATGCACGTATACAGGAAACAGTTTAAGGAATTATTAGAAAACCCTATGTGGGAGTGTGTGTGGCTGATGGCTGGTTTAAGCAGCCTCACCTGGCCCGAGTCAGACTGATTGGACTCTGGGGCTGGGTGAGGCTGCACACCTGTTGCACATTGAGCAATCAGTGTGCACAGGTTAAACCAGCCACCACCACACACACTCAGGAAGAGCTCTCCGGCATGGCAGCGTGGAGCACCATCTGCATGCCTCATTATACGCAACCTTTACAATAAACCGGTTTTCAACATCACCACAACCTGTGTCCAATTGGTTTGGAGGAGCCCGAGGAAAGTCACCTAGGTGGAGTATGGGAGCCACCTAGGTGGCGTGTAGCGTGGACATTGCTACATTCCTTCGCCGGTCCCTTAGCCCTGGCTGCATCATCTGGCGGAATACCGCCCGCTCTTCCGCGTTTTGAGCTGCGATCTCCAAGACCGCCTGCGTCTGCTGATACTGGGCCCGGATGAGGCCCTCCTGAGTCTCCGCAATGCGACGCAGCGCTTGGGCCAGCGGCGACTCGGGGTTTTGATCCTCCATGGGCGGATGATCGAAAAAAAATAATAAAAGAAAAAATATCCGAACCTCCTCAGGTCCCTGTTCAGGCACCACTGTAACAATTCTCAGGCTACACTCCAGGGAAAGGAAACACCACTTGAGGATTCCGGAGGCAAAAGTTCCGTTTATTTGCAATATATACATCAACCAACACAATTCTCTCTCTCTCTCTCTCTCTCTCTCTCTCTCTCTCTCTCTCTCTCTCTCTCTCTCTCTCTCTCTCTCTCTCTCTCTCTCTCTCTCTCTCTTCTCTCTCTCTCTCTCTCTCTCTCTCTCTCTCTCTCTCTCTCTCTCTCTCTCTCTCTCTCTCTCTCTCTCTCTCTCTCTCTCTCTCTCTCTCTCTCTCTCTCTCTCTCTCTCTCTCTCTCTCTCTCTCTCTCTCTCTCTCTCTCTCTCTGTCGTCATAACAGGTTCCCAACCTCACTGTGGGAAGAGCACAATACACGTCAGTATTTAATGGCTATCTAATTGCGCTCATTCCCTACAGCTGTGTCTGTGACCCCAATTGAGCCACTCCGCCCCTTCTGCCTGCAGCTGGCGCTAAACCACGCCCCTCCTTACCACACCCTATACTACTGCAATTATTTATATACAAATATATGGTTGGTAAAGTACTGACAATGCCTTGCAGGTGACATAAACCGCTATCATCTTGCCATGATTGTTCGTTGAGTGACTAGTCGCCATGACATTCTGACACCAAACCTCCAACTTAGCCTTTCTGAGGCAGGTACCTTTGAAGGTACATTCAGAATGAAACCATTGAAATTTCAGAAATAACGTAAACAAAGTATCCTCCTAGACATGCCTCTCACAGCACACATCTCCTATTTTCTCTTGTCCCCCTGCCCCCTCCACGTCATTTCCCAGTCCTCTCTTGTCGCTCCGCGGCGTTAGCTTGTCACTGCTCTCCATCCTCTCTGTCGCTGCTCATTACCGTAGCGTTGTGGCGTTAGTGGGTGGTGCTCCGTCGCTCCCACGAGGGCGACACCGTTTGATGTTGAGCCTAGGTTTGTCCCTCTTTTCCCGCCACCGCCGCTGAAACAAATACATAAATAACAAAATACATGGAAGGAAAGAAACATCAAGGAATGAGGCAAGGCAGGAGCAGCTAAACTCGGCGAAACAACAGCCGAGCAAAGCGTGTCACTCTCCTAATAACAGTGGTATGGTAGACCCGACGGAGAGCAGCACTGCAGCTGAAGAACATGACAGAAGCACACACCCCAACAACCACACACACAGTGGCAGACACACATGAACATGCACAGATTAAAAGCTAGAGACACACAAGCAGGCAAGCAGGCAAGCATGCACACATACACACATACACACACACATACACACACACAGCCACACACACAAACACACACACACACACAAGCACACACACACACACACAGCAACACACACGCACATGTACACGCACTCACACACATGTGCATGCACACAAAGGTATGCAGTTTGATACCTGGCTTAGCAACAGTATAAACACTCCCTAAGACAGCCGCTCATTGAGAAGGCGAAGGGCCAACAACAAGGATTAAAGTCTCCTGTGATCCTCCTCGTATCCTCCTTGTGTGTATGTGTGTGTGTGTGTGTGTGTGCGTGCGCACGTGCTTGTGTGTGTTGCTACTGTTGTTGTTGAACACATCTGGGTTTGGTTCCGTACTGATCCCCCAGACTTGAGACACAGTGGCAGATCCACAAAGAACACAGACTTAAGAAGTGCTACGGTGGCGAGCGACCAAGATTACCCCCCCCCCACACACACACACACACACACATACACACACACACACAACGTGATCTGCACATCCCTGAGCTGCAGGGCATGGGGGCGCTAATGAACCAGGGCACTGGGGGTCTCTGGCTGGAGCTGAGCCTCTCTTCAGGGGCCCACGGGGTGATTAGACCGTGGGCCCTCAGCAGACAGGGCCAGGGAAGGAGTGGTGGGGCATTTTAAAAAGCATGCAGGCAGATAGGTGGGCAGATAGGTATTTAGAAGGGCAGCAAAACAGACAGATGGGTAAACAGAAAACAAGACAGACAGGCTGACAGGTAGATAGACACACAGCAAGACAGACAGGCTGACATACCGGTTGACAGACAGATAGACAGAAGGAGTAAGGTAGAAAAAAATGAAGAAAACAGACTCATAAGCACAACTTATGTTATACTGAAAGAAACAGAGGTCAGACAGGCAGGTAGGCAGAAAGCCAGAGTCAGGAAGACACGCTGTGTGTAATCACTTGGTCTAGTCCTTGGTGTGTGTGTGTGCGTGTGTGCGTGTGTGTGTGCGTGCTTGTGTGTGTGTGCTACTGTTGTTGTTGACTTGTGTGTTGTGTTCCGTGTGATGTGTGTGGAGTGGCAGATCTGCTTAGAGACTTGGAAGTGGATAACACGACAAGACACACACACATACACACACACACACAGATCACACATCCTGCAGCTGCAGGGCATGGGGCGCTAATGAACCAGGGCAGGGGGTCTCGTGAGTGACCTCTCTTCAGGGGCCCACGGGGTGATTAGACCGTGGGCAGCAGACAGGGCAGGGAAGTGGTGGGGCATTTTAAAAAGCATGCAGGCAGATAGGTGGGCAGATAGGTATTTAGAAGGGCAGCAAACAGACAGATGTAAACAGATGACAGACAGACAGGTGTGTGATAGGCAAGGGGTTGGTTGAGACAGAACAGTAAGGTAGAAAAAAATGAAGAAACACACAACTTATGTTATACTGAAAACAACAGGAAAGACAGGCAGGTAGGCAGAAAGCCAGAGTCAGGAGACACGCTGTGTGTCCTTATTTGGTGTGTGTGTGCGTGTGTGCGTGTGGCGTGTGGTGTGTGTGTGTGGTGTGTGTGTGCTGTGTGTGTGTGTGTGTGTGTGTGTGTGTGTGTGTGTGTGTGTGTGTGTGTGTGTGTGTGGTAATGATCTGCCTCAGATATGTTCGGCAAAACACAAGACATGATCCGACTACGCACTGCAGCCCGGCTGACTCAGCACAACCTGCCTGATCGGGGATGTGTGTGTGTGTGTTGTGTGTGTGTGTGTGTGTGTGTGTGTGTGTGAGAGGGTGCATGTGAGTGCAACGGCAACCCAACATATGTGAAAGCATTTCCCATTGTAAAGATAAAGATTGCCCCTTTTTCAAGCCCACCCATCTTGGTTCCTGACCAAACAACCCCAGAACTGTTTTGTTTGGTTGGTGAACATACGTGCTATGCGCTTATGCTCTGTGCGCCAATTTCATGGAAAATCTGTTTACCCCTCCCTAATATGTCTGCTGTGTTGTGCTCTGTGTCCAGCTCTATGGCGTCACGACCAAGCAGCGGTGTGACGTGCGAGCGTTCTCGTCGAGAGAAAGTTGAGCTTTTCGGACACTTCTAGTATGACGCCACGGTGTGTTTGAAGCTCAGTCTGAGCAACAGTTTATTTCATGTCCTCGAACGAGTGAGGGTTAGGCTTCCCGGTCACCGATAGTATAACGCTACGTTGTGTTGCGCATTTCATATACAGCATCGCTCATTATAACGCTCATTTACAACAACGGTACTAAAAAAGTATCACAAAGCTGGCGTGGGTCGTAACCATGGGGATAACACGCCCCCCTCCTTTGTAGAACTCTCAGCAAAACGCATTTATTTAAATCTCAATGTTCAAATTCCAGCAGAAACAGTGGGTTCACTAGCTCTTTTATGGAGCAAATCAAACCAAGATGGTGGCTTGGAATGTCCGTGACATCATGTGAAACCCTGCCATAGGCTTAACTGTGGAGCAACAGAGGAATCAAACCTTCCACCAGAACCAAACGCTCCCTATAACCTCCTTCTACCAAAACACCACTTCCTCCAAGACCCTTCATCCTCATCCTCATCTTCCTCTAAGATGATTAGCTGCCACAGGGATTTTGTCACCAGGTATGTGTTCAGGCCGCTGTGGTGTGTGTGTGTGTGTGTGTGTGTGTGTGTGTGTGTGTGTGTGTGTGTGTGTGTGTGTGTGTGTGTGTGTGTGTGTGTGTGTGTGTGTGTGTGTGTGTGTGTGTGTGTGTGTGTGTGTGTGTGGTGTGGTGTGGGTGGTTAAAAATGTGCCGAACGAAGTCACTTTGGTAATGAGATGAGTAGGGATTGGTTTTTGCTGATGTCGATAATTCAGCAGCAGTGTGTGGTGCCGCTGGGCCACCGTCGCACTGTCGCGCACACACACACACACACACACACACACACACACACACACACACACACACACACACACACACACACACACACACACGCGCGCGCACACATTTTTCCTCTCTCAGATACACACACAGAGTTTTTCTCTCTCACACATGCCGATTGAGGAGTCTAGTCATCACTGCTGCAGGGGCACTGTGTGTGTTTATGTGCGCTGCGTTCGCCGTGAAATAGCGCGTTAAATAGCGTGTTTTCAAAACCGTCAAATTAGCTCCTCCTCTTGATTCTCGCAGCCAGTAAGTGTGAACCTTCTTCACCAGATCAACAGTAACCAAAGTCAGACCACTAGTGATGCGAAGTTCGGATCTTTTTTCGTACTCGGATCTTCGAATGTCATTCATTCAAATGAACGAATATTTTCGAGTCGGATCGTTCATTTGCACATAGAAATAATGCGTGTAATGTACGGTAGTCTAATGCTCTTGCGCCAATACTGGGTGATATACGGTAACACAGTGAAGACGTAGGGGTCTACATTAAAAGGAGTTCCAACATTCTCGTTTTCATAATCAATCACCATAATTAGGTTTATTTTGACACATGAAGAAACAATGTGTCTGAGGATCTACTTTAGTGCACAAATTTAAACACCACATAGAAGAAGGGCCTATATAGTGATGAGCATACGCTAGACCAAGAACGAAATTAACAATCCACACGCAGATACGTACCAGATCATAGAAGCAATGCGTATGTGCAAATCCAACAACGAATGAACGAAATGGACGACCCACTCACAGATACGAATCATACATACTGGATCGTACAAAATATTCGTTCTTTTTGAACGAATCGTTCATGAATCACACATCACCACAGACCACACCAGTCCATTAATGATCTTTCTATCGTTCGCGCTGTGCAATCACTTCACAACGCTATTTGGACCTAGGCTATATCGTTTTTTTATATATATATATATCCATGTTCAATTCAGTAATGCACTGTAGACGTACCATTATTTTCACTTATATCACCACGTTTTCTTTTCTTACATTTCCACCTACAACAACATTGTTCAATGAGAATTTAATGTCTGTTATGTAGGCCTACATCTATTCTTCTTGATGTTCAGTGTTTAACCAATAGGCAATATTCATTTACCTTCTAAAATAAATACCGACAATTGTTACAATAATATATGTTCACATGAATGCGGTCTCGTTCTACTAGGCTACAACATGACTGCCTATACATTACAATGTGTGTCCACTAGGTGTTTGCTTTGTCTAATATGAATGAAACACAGATTAAACCCATAATATGAGGGTCAAACAACTAGTGGCGGTTGCTCATTTGGCTCTTATGAAGCATCAGCTCTTATGACCGCATTAATGCAAACAAAACATTCTTTAACAATTGTCGGTATTCATTTTATTAGGTAAATGAATATTGCTTATTGGTAAAACAGCCACACTGAACATCAAGTAGAATAGATGCAGGCCTACAATAACACACAATCACACGTTTAATTCACATTGAACAGTCGTAGAAGGCAGAAATATGGATCCATACACTACTTTCTAAGAACTTAATGGAGACAACCCGTGGTGATCCAAGTGAAAATTATGTTTAGCCTACAGTGTATTACTGAATTGAACATGGAGGAAATACCCAATATAGCCTGCACATAGTGTAGTGAAGGTGAATGCACAGTTCAAACGATAGAAAGATCATTAATGGACTGGTGTCCATTAACTGGTGTGACTTTTGGCGTTGATTCATACTTACTGGCTGCGAGAATCAATAGGAGCTTATTTGACTGTTATGAAAAGGCACTATTTAATGCATGTAATAGCACATTAAAAAGCATTCTAAAATGCCATATTTTAGGGTTTAGGAAAAACGGCTTTTGACAGCATAATAAAATACAACAGCATAAAATACGGCATTATGAAAGCTTACGTCTACAATGAGCAGTAGTTTTGACCCTTTTGGCCTTCCATACATTCGTACTGGCGTGCGTGCGTGCATACGTGTGCCTGCATGCGTGTAATGCTGTGTGTGTGTGTGTGTGTGTGTGAGTGAGTCTGTGAGTCTGTAGTGAAGGTGAGTGGTGACCTTCTCGTTGTGGGACAGAGTCATAAAACTGTGAGTGTCCAGAGACAAACTTCACCCTCCGCCAGACATGAGCACATCTGACCTTAATCTCCAAAGTTTTGGGCCTCATGCGAGGCTTCAAATTAAATCAGCCCTATCCTGAGTAGCGTCCCTGAGAGTAAGTGTGTGTGTGTGTGTGTGTGTGTGTGTGCATCTGTGTCTGTGTGTGTTTGTATGAGTGTGAAGGGGGCAACACCATATGGCCAGACCGATCATTAGGGAGGCTGCTCGAGGCAAAACCACTGGAGCTGCTTTTACACACACATACACACACACACACCCTCGCATGCCCAGACACGCACACGCTAACACACACACACACACACACACACACACACACACACACGTGTGCTCAAGCAAACACACACACACACATGGACAAAAGCTATCACACACATTCACACTCTTTCCATCTCTATCGCTTTCTCTCTCTCACATGCACGACACACACACACACACACACACACACACACACACAGCCTCGCGGTGAGTGTCACAGCAGATCGTGCTCAGAGGCTCTGACGACCTGGTGCACTTAAGCTCCTAAGACACATACACACATGCACGCCAAAACGCCCACACACACATCCCCTTGGCATCCCAGAAGGAGCGGTGCGTATGGTAATGACGGTCCAATGTGGCTTCACAGATGGTGCTGGCCTGCTGGAGTCTCCTTGGTCCTGCTTAACAGCGAGCAGACTAGACCCCAACATGGCTGCCTGTGGCCTGGACACTTACCATTGTGCGTGTGTGTGTGTGTGTGTGTGTGTGAGTAAGTAAGTAATAATGGCAGGAGGAGAGAGTGAGAGAGAGATTTGGAATAGATTCAAGAGCTTTTAATGAGTCCCTCAGTGTGTGTGTGTGTGTGTGTGTGTGTGTGTGTGTGTGTGTGTGTGTGTGTGTGCGCGTGTGTGTGTGTGGGAGATAGAGAAAAGCATGCATTGTTTTTTTCTCCCTTTCAAATATTGAATAGGCCCCGTCCAAATGGACCAGAACTGCAGACACAAGTTCTGTCTTTGTGCAGAATAAACTGTTTGCCAAAGCATGGTTGTCACAAAGAAATATCAGGGATGCCTAGAAAGACATCAGGGATAGAACTCGTAGCCCCTTTCGGCCCACGAGTCGAACACCGTCGCCACTATGCTATGCTTCCTGAAATAAAAGTTGCGTATTTGTTGTTGCCTCCAGGTGCCAACGCCAAGCTACGCTACCAGATCACGTCGGGCAACGCCCTGGGCACCTTTGACGTGGAGCCCGAGGTGGGCACCATCTTCGTGGCCCAGCCCCTGGACTACGAGATGGAGCAGCGGTACGAGCTGCGCCTGGTGGCGTCGGACGGGAAGTGGGAGAACCAGACGCTGGTGGTGGTCCAGGTGGCTAACAAGAACGACGAGGCACCCGTCTTCCAGCAGACCGAGTACCACGGAGCGGTCAGCGAGGAGATGACCCAGCTGCCCATCTTTGTCCTGGAGGTGAGCGGCACTGGGCGGTTTAAAAGCTCCGTCCTAGGATGGATGTGTGTTTGAAGGGTGAAGGGGATGTTAGGCGAGAGTCATGCAAACCTCTTTCACTGTGTTGGTTCATGTCATGCTATTTGCTGAATGTTTTTTGTCTTCTAGAGCGTTGTACAATATAGTGAGTGAATGTATTGTTAGCGTGGTAGCATCATTGGCAAACAAACCATGTGTGTGTTAATGTCTTCCTCTACCTAGTTGACCTGGGCAGGGTTATAAGACTCTTAGTTAACAGTCCTTACGAAATCTTTCCTAAATGTAACCTAGCAATTGTAAATGCTTGGCACTTGTTCTATGAACATCCTTACTGCACCGACAGCGATGTATTGTTGTTTCTCTTTCTTCTGACTAACGCACTTATTGTACGTCTCTTTGGATAAAAGTGTCTGCGAAAGGCCTTAAATGTAAATGCAAATGTAAAATGTGACAGAATTTGAATGTATACTGCCAATCTTAATCAAAATCAGACAATTTCATGAATATGTTTGTCAACATGCAAAGATCTGTGGGTAGCACCTCTCCCTGACCCACGTCTGGGACGGGTAACCGAATCAGCAGTCTGTCAACACCGCGTCTCTCCCTGTTCATACCAACAACACATGAGAAGAGATCAAGCTCTACCCCAGGGCAACATATTACAATTAGGCTCGGAGGAAACAAAACAAACGCAGGGGGAAGTTTTGCCCGGAGCGTGGAGCTGGCGGTGGATGCAGCACAACAGATAGTAACACATCACACATGTGTGACATGGTTCACGCAACATAGGCCCGACATCGACACCCACCCTGCTCTAAAGTCTGCCGAAATTCAATACGCCCTACGGTATGACTGCTCCAACTTTTTTAAGAGGAAAAACAAGTTGTGTGAGGAGGTACTCGGGAGCGACCTTATTCCTCGGGGCGGTACTCATCAGCCCCACTTTTCACACTCCTGCATTGGCCACAGGAGTAAATCACATTCCAGGAGGAAGCCCCTTGGTCAGTTTATGGTAGGCTCCTTCCTGGTTCCCGGTGAAGGGGAGCGAGCCAGAGAGAGGTGATATGTAACTGAGACCACGGCCCCAGCCTGGCAACCTCCTCCCTTTTGCCCGGAGCAATTGATTGGATGCGGGGTCTCTGTGACGAGCAAAAAAAAGAAAATCCCCTTCCTTCCTCACCATCATACAATCCAGCAGTTGGGGAAGGGAGGGGGAGATCTCATTTTACATGAATATGAATTATATGGTTATTTTTCTAATGTTTGCATGAATTTGCCACACGCATTGTGTCATATTGCCATATTGAATTCAGAAGGAGTGGATGTGATCAAGGGTGAGTGATGGGGGTAGTGGCACTTCAATTTTACTGTAAACAAACCCGCTGGTAAGGGGAAAAGAGGATGGAAAAAGTTAATATTCTGCCGTCTGTCGACAACTAATGA
The DNA here is from genome assembly GCA_026745465.1 of Lota lota. Lineage (NCBI taxonomy): Eukaryota > Metazoa > Chordata > Actinopteri > Gadiformes > Lotidae > Lota > Lota lota. The sequence continues at coordinate 3,416,077 of JACYXH010000826.1, forward strand.
CTTTTAATTGGATTTTGCGGACGGATTTGAGCGTTGTTCTCATCGTTGGCACTGTTGTTACTCCCTTTTGTCAGCAAGCAGGTTAGCTATCACTAACGCAAAGCATGGCTTTACCTTTTTACTGGTTTGTTTTGGTTTTATTGTAGAGGACATTTAAACTTATGGATAACAGGTAACTCAATTAAAATTAAATGAGAAAAACAGGGAATATATAGTTTTTGATATGCAACTGCAATGACCTGAATTGTTAATGTAACAACTTTTGAAAAAAAAAATCTTTTGATTTCACAGCACAACAAATTTTGGGGTTTGGGTTGAAGGCTATATTTCTATCCAAAGCATCTTTTGAACAGTATAGATTTGTACTATTTACTATTCTTTGATGTTATGATCACGTTTTTGATTGTGTAATCTAGATTATCTATCTACTAGACTATCCTGCCTTCCCCCCCCCCCCCCCCCCCTTTTTAAAGTACAAAAACATAACAAGTGAGGATTGTGCTTTGAATGACCTGTCTTTCAAACCCCAGACCTCATGCTTGGTAGTGACCCCCATCATGTGTGTCTGTCCCAGGTGTCCGCCACCGACCCAGACCTTGATGCGGACCAGGCCGCCCTGCGCTACTCCCTCCACGGCCAAGGCGCCGGCACAGAGTTCACCATCGACGAGCGCACCGGCAGGATCTCCGCCCAGCGCCGCCTGGACCGCGAGGAGAGGCCCGCCTGGAGGTTCCTGGTCCTGGCCACGGACCAGAGCGGAACGGGGCTCACCGGATTCGCCGACGTGCTCCTGGAGGTTCGCGACATCAACGACAACGCGCCCTTCTTCCCGTGCCCGGCGCCCGACTCGGACGGGTGCTTCGTGGGGAACGTGCCGGAGAACTCGCCCGCCGACACCTCGGTCATGGAGATGCGCGCCACTGACCCGGACGACCCCAAGGAGGGCCGCAACGCCGTGCTCAGCTACCGCATCATCCAGAACATCCGCAACGAGATCAACCTCAACCTGTTCTCCATCAACCCCTCCACGGGCACCATCTTCACCGTGCTGCGCTCCCTGGACCGCGAGGCGGAGGACCGCTACCTGGTGGTGGTGGAGGCCAGAGATGGCGGAGGGCTCACGGGGACGGGGACGGCCACCATCGTGGTGACGGACGTCAACGACCATCCGCCCGTCTTCACGCAGAGGATCTACACCGTTCAGGTGGGTCCGGTCGGCCTGTGGATCTGTTATATCTTCTGGTTTTGTGATAACCTCCGTTCGGATACGTTCGGATTCGGATTTCCGGTTCAGTTCTAAGTCGTTCAGTGTTTTCTGAACTGTTATGGTGTCAAAGACGACACCTTTATCTGCTTCATTGTTTTGGTCAACGGTCATGGTTTGGTGTTATTCAATGTTTATTTATCTATCAAGTGCTGCAACCTATTTGCAATTAATATACACAGTCAAAACTCATTAACCAAATATCAAACATCTTCAAGACATTCAAATTAAGGAACCCCTTGAAAAGACATTTGACAAGAGGGAAATGAAGGATTATTGCACGTAACATTTACAGTTGTTTTCCCAGTAAAGATCATTGCCGTTTATGGGGTTTGTACATTTTAGGTAGCTGAGGAGCTGGAGGTCAACAGCGAGGTTCTGGTGGTTTCCGCCACAGACGGAGACCAAGGTGAGAACGCTGTGGTCACCTTCAGCATCATCAGTGGCGACGAGGACAGGAAGTTCTTCGTGGAGACCGACAAGGTGAACCGGCGGGGCGTCATACGGCTCAAGAAGAAGATCGACTTTGAGAAACCCCAGGAGAGGACTTTTAATTTGACGCTGAAGGTGGAAGATGCCGATTTCTTCAGCTTGGCCTACTGCCTGGTGCAGGTGGAGGACTCCAACGACCACCCCCCCGTGTTCTTCCCCCAGTTCTACGAGGCGCCCGCAATGTCCGAGGACGTCCCCGTGGGCACCATCGTGGCCCAGGTGTCCGCCTTGGATTCAGACTCCGGACAAAATGGACGCTTCTCCTACACCATCGCCCAGGACTCGGACCCCTACGACCAGTTCGTAGTGGACCAGTCCGGCTGGGTGGTGGTGGCCGCCCCCCTTGACCGAGAGAGGGTCTCGCAGCACCGGGTGGCGGTGCTCGCCACCGACACGGGCAGCCCCCCGCTCACGGGCACCGCCATTGTCATGGTGACGGTGCTCGACGTCAACGACAACGGGCCGGAGTTTGAGGTGGCGTACCGTCCCGTCGTGTGGGAGAACGCGCCGGCGCCGCAAACGCTGCGCATGAACGACACGTCCCTCCTGCTCCACGCCGTGGACCGCGACTCCTCGGCCAACGGCGGACCGTTCTCCATCCGTCTGCTCATGCTGACGTCGGACGCCGCCAACTTCAACCTGACAGACCTGCGCAACGGCAGCGCCGCGCTGACCGCGCTCCGGACCTTCGACCGCGAGCGACAGAAGGAGTACCGCCTCCCCGTTCTGATGATTGACAGCGGCACGCCACCCATGAGCTCCACCAGCACGCTGACCGTCGTCATCGGCGACAGGAACGATCACCCCCATTCGCCGGGCCACACCGACTTTGTCGTTTATACTTATGAGGGTACGTTCTGTTCGATTGTTGACGGTTAACTGGAGTTGCAGTTTTTCCACTTCAACTTCTTTGTCATAAAAACAAAAGCTAAAAGCAGCTCTTTCACACCAGTTGATAAGTAAAAAGAAATCACTAGTTTCCAAAGTTTTATTTAAACAAGCAACCGTCTATTTCCAACCCTTCTTTTCATTTGGCAGCAGCGCCTTATTTTCAAACTGCCAAACGTTCAAAACACAGTCCCTTAATGAAGAGTTTAAAGATAGTTGTCCCTGCACCGCAGCATGGCGACAGCTCCGTCGGGCTCTATTAAGGCAGCTTTCTCTTTGTGGTGAAAAGACACACCTATTCTCCTCTCCTGACGTTTTGTTGGTGGAGTTAGCTCCGCGCGCTCGGCCGGTTAGCCTCTGTTGGCACGGCGCAGCTGCTGAGGACGCGGCGTGTCACACTTGACTGCTCCCGTCCTCCAGCAGCACACTCGCATCACTTATTTAGTGCTCCCTGTCATCTGTCAGCGCGCCGTCATTCGCTGGAAATACCCAGGCTGCTTTTTTCCTTCTACTTCTTCTTCTTCTATGTGAGGTATTTTAAGCGACGTCCCTCTTCTAGATGAAAAGTGCATTAACCTGCTAACAGGAATCCACTGCGTAACTTAAGAGAACAATTAGGCATCGGCTTGGCTCCTGAGGACCGACGGACTCATTAACAGGAGATGTATTTTTTTATGAAACGTCTTGCCATTTCACGGCTAACGAGATTATACAGCGCTTGGTTAAGGTTGTTTTTTTCGGAAGGGTAAAACTGTATCCCCCCTACCCCTCCCACCCCCTCCACTGTTCTGTCAAAACGTGTCCAATGTGCGCCAGAGAGCTGGCGCTCGCGGCCTTATCTCCCCAAATAGGTACTCCTATTCTCTCCCTCCTTCACCTCCCTCGCTCCCCTTTCCTCCCTCTGTCGTTTCTTTGTCTCTCGCTATTCTGCTCCTCTCGACTCTTATGTTTTGCTCCTCTCCTCGCGTTCTGTCCTCTCTCTTTATCCCTTTGTCGTCCTTCACTCTTTCTCCAATCCCCATCTTCTTCTCTTCTCTCTTTTCTTCTATCCGTTTCTCCCATTTTCTTTTTTTCAGTTTTTTCATCACTTCTCTTCGTCACCTCCCTCAGCCTCAATGATAATTTCACTCATTCTGTGTTTTATGTGTGTGTGCTTGTATGTGTGTGTGCTTGTATGTGTGCTCGTCACTGTGTGTATGGGTGTATGTGTCTGTGTGTGTGTGTGTGTGTGTGTGTGTGGGGGGGGGGGGGGGGGGTCTGTGTGGGTGTGGGTGTGGGTGTGTGTGTATGGGTGTATGTGTCTGTGTGTGTGTGTGTGTGTGTGTGTGTGTGTGTGTGTGTATGGGTGTGGGTGTGGGTGTGGGTGTGGGTGTGGGTGTGGGTGTGTGTGTGTGTGTGTGTATGTGTGTTCATCCCACCGACAGGCATGCTCCCTGCGACAGTGCTGGGCAAGATTCAGTCCCCTGACCTGGACGACTGGAGCCAGAAGGTGTATCACTTCGAAGGCCAACCGTCCAGGTACTGACACCTCCTCCGCTAACGGCTAACAGCTGACAGCTATGACGTCGCTATGTGGACTGACACCAACCCCCAAAAAAGATTGCGATAAGGATAGCTTGGGAGATAAACAGTAAGAGCTAGCTCTCTCTTTTACCCTCCCTTAGATAGATAGATGCCAAGAAACAGACACAGAGAGAATGAAGGGTCATTGTACAGAGGTAGAGGCCAGAATGACAGACAAGCAAATGAAAGAAAAATCTTTTAAGCATGAACAGGAATCTAAAAAGGAGATTCTGATGCAACAGAGGGTATAGCTCTTATAAGAGAATAGATCTGAACTGCTAGAGCCAGCGTCACTGCTGCCAACAATATAGACTCCAGTCCCTGTTCATTTTAATTGGTACAGGGGTTCTAATAGATTTACATACATACATCTTAATCTTCTTTAGTGTAGAGCAAAGCACTATAAAAAAAAAAAGAAGCGACGATTGCATTATGGTTTCTATTGCTGTCGTTATTTCATCCGCAACACACACACTATGTGGTCTTTGAGGTACTGCTCGAGATGAAAGTCTGTATTTGATCACTTTGTTGACGCGTTGAAGCTAAACTATTTGCTGTCCTGGTGGTGCACATCTGACACTAACACAGAGAGAGAAAAGAGAACAGAGAGGTGGCGTGATGGAGGGATTTGAAAACATAAAGTGTATATGTGTGGAGAGAAGACTGGCGGTAACGGTGCGACAGCAAGGCAGGGAAGAAAGGCTTCACAAAGCGGTGAAAGGGAAAGACAAGCAGTGTGAAGAAGTCGTGTGAGACGTCAGGGAGAGGGTTATTAATAGTTAATAAGTGGAATATTCCCAGTCAGGCGCGGCGAGAGAGCGCTAGTTTTGTTGTGATGAGGTGGGGCTTCACACAGACACGTTGAACACTGGATCTGATTAAGCGCTGTGACTCTCACCTCACACAAACACACACGCACGCACACACACTTCCCTCGGATGCAAAACACCTGGGAGGACGGAGGGAGTCGTAGGAGGAGGGGGAGGTGAAGTGAAGAAGAAGAAACATAACTTTCTTCTTCTAGTTCTGTCTGTCTTTCACTTCAACACAGAGGCTACAGTACTGTTTGGAAGGCAGAATTCCGTGGTAATGCGCACACATGCTGAGGACCACAGCAACACAGACATGTGATATTAATGTATTATGTAGGCAGACTTCTGCTGGCAAGGAAAGAAGGAATATGAAATGACCATAGTAGGCTGATTTTTTGCGCCAACATTTAACACTGAGCTTTTCAAGGACTTGTCATCCAAAACATTTTAGGATGAGTGTTCCCCAGATCTAGCCGGGGGGTTTGAGGTCTGATGATACGTTCCAACCAATCATGAATCGCATGGCCCGTGGCGACTCGGATCTGATCCGGTCAGATTGGGTGGGGTCGATGGGGTCAGGGTGGGGGTTAAAGACCGGATATGACCGATGGAGCCGGTGTGGTGAACGGGTTCATGATGGACACTGCCGTTGGACCCCTTGTTCTGGGTTCAGTCCAAGCAGGTCGTGTCGTAATTTAATCGATTGATCCAATGGCTTTGTCCAAATATAGAACAGAGCTTGGCACCCAGAACACACAGTCCAGTTCACATCTGATGAGATAACAGCATTATCGGTTTTTAATTGATGATGTAATATGCATATGTTGGTATTATGTAACGGTTCTTCCAATTGGGGCTTGACTGTGGCTTGGGAGACAACCTATAATCCCAACAGGGTTCTTGGCCCACATGTCAGATTAGGCCTTTACCTCTTTCCTTTCTTTAACCCCTTGTCTCCTCTCCTTAACCGTTCTCTACTTTCCTAATCCCATCTCTCCTCTCCCCTCCCGTGTACCCGCCAGGTTGTTCAGTCTGAACCAGAACTCGGGCCAGCTCAGCATCAAGGAGGGGACCCCGCCCGGCTCCTACGACCTGCAGGTCCGGGTGTCAGACCAGACCTGGCCCGACGTGGTCTCCACTGCCCAGGTCCTGGTGTCCCAGCTCCCAGAGGAGGCTCTGCAGAACGCCGGATCCCTATGTCTGTCTAGTGAGTCATATCATATTCATATGAGTTACATTCATCATATGCTGTGGATGAAGTTCGACCAAGTTAAAGTAAGTGTACACTTTATCGAGGAGTAGGTAGGGGCTAAGAATCAAGCTTGTTGGATGCTTTTCATCCTGATACTGAAAGCAAGAGCGATACTATATTTCTTCCACTTCCAACACTAGAGAAAAGTTAAATACGTTCCAGTTTCCATTTTTCTCACTTTCTGGCTATCAGTGCTGACTATCACTCCAATTCTAAAACTGATTAAATAAAAACATACAAAAACAAAACCGCCGCTTAATTTCCCTCAGAAGCTGATTGTGTGACAGGGTTGCCACGGAAACCCTGTTTGACATCTATGTGATGTCAAGTATCCTACAGTGCCGCGGGCCAAGCTTTTGTTGCCTGTGACTAGTCTCCTGGGAGGGATGCTGATTGGCTGGCAGCTCCCTCAGGTGCCTTGCTCACCAGAGACCCACCTGTCTAACCTCGCCTCTCAGCAAGGCATGATGGGAAATAAATAACCCATCTCAAGAGTCTTTATCTTCTCCCCTTGTCTCCTACTCTCTTCCCTTCCAATCTTTTCTTTTCAATCTTTTGTTCTCATCTTTCAGGTCTAACTCTTTCACTCTTCCTCTCTCGCTGCCTTCCTTCACCTTCTCATGTCAACTGTCACAAACAGTGTGTTGTTCATCTAATGTTTCTGTTTAGTCGTTTAGCAACTTCTAAAGCAACTTGCGCTGAATCTTTGTCAGATAAATGTAGCTAAGAAGCAGGTAGGGGTTAGGGCATTTTGCTCAAGGATGCCTACCTAGAAGCCTGTGGACATCTGTGTTCAAACCCAAAACCTTTTGACTGTGTTTAACACCCTAACTGCTAGACTAGCCTGCCCCTAGGTTCATATCATGTTATCTTGTTAATATATGCAGACTTTTCTCCTTTTGATTTTTGATAGTGCCTGTTTTTATGCAAAGATTCCGATTTTGAATCATTTCTTTTTTGCATAGATGTTGCAGCTGTGATGCAGTCCTAATAAAATAATCAACCACACCTTCTCTCCTCCTCTCTCTCCCCTCTCTCCCTCTCTCCCTCTCTCCCTCTCTCTCTCTCTTCCTATCTCCCTCCCTTCCTCTCTCCTCCCTCCCTCTCCCCTCTCTTCCTCTCACCCTCCCTTCCTCTCTCTCTCCCTTCCTCTCTCCTCCCTCCCTCTCCCCTCTCTTCCTCTCTCCCTCCCTCCCTCTCTCCACCCACCTTCTCCTCCCTCTCCCTCTCTCCATCCTCCCTCTCCCCCCTCCCCCTCCCCCCAGACCTGACGAAGGAGGACTTCTTCAGCAGCCCCAGCACTGGGGGAGGAGAAGGAGGGGAGCAGGAGAGCGGGTTCACAAGGCTGGGTCGTGTGCTGGCTGAGCTTCTCCAGACTGTCCCTGAGAAGGTCCAGGTGTTCTCGGTGAGCGACGCGGGCCGGCGCGGGGAGAAGGAGCTCAACGTGTGGTTCGCCGCCCACGGATCGCCCTACTACAAGGCCGAGAAGCTCCACGGATACGTGGCAGCAGGCCAGGCAGAGGTAAGGGGGGGAACAAAGGTGGTGGATGGGAGCGTGGTTGGTGACTGTTTCTTACCAGTCGAGGCTGGCCGGTCAGCCAATTAGAATGACTTCTGGGCTGTCTTTGTATTTATATAGTCATTTATGCAGATGTTTTTATCCACGTTTGTATCCACTAGCAGATGAGGCTGAGAAGAATCATAGCATACACATACGTAAAGAAATACAGTTAAAAAACTGGACAGAGTGCAGAATAGCTAAAGGAATCAAAATCGGCATAATATATTAATTTATCTTTATATTTGTGTAATCAGTGGTAGTCAAGTACATAGTAGGATTTAACTGAGATATGCTATAAATACAACTGCTGCAGGTGCTATAGCAAGAAATGGGTGCTGAGGATAATGGGGCTTGAACCCAGAACCTTCCGTCTGGGAGCCAGATGATGATTTGTGTGTCATGTGCTGACAAATACTACAGACGTAGTAGTATTTGTCGTATTAGTAGTACTTATGTTTGCCTGTCTTCAGGGGTACTTACTTGGCAGTGGCCAGTTCACATCATAAGATGCAATATAGATAAAGACATAAACGCTTCTGATTTAAAGACCTGCTGCCTCACCTGCTGAGTGGAACACAGCCAAACTAATGACTGCTAAACGCTCCTTGAGAGGATTGCCCCTGCAGAGAGAAAAAGGCTATTAGTGATAGTTAACACATAATGTACCTAATTAAATGCTAAATATAGAGCCCAAACAAACACACACACACATGCAGACACATAGCGGTAAACATAGAGTGATTTGATGCAGTTAAATTATTTAGATTAGCATAGTGGCTAGTGACCCCACGCTAATGCTTATGAAGGGGACATTACGGACGCATAACAAATCAAATGGACAGGTAGAAAGAATGAGAGAGAGACGGCTTTTATTATTTTGAAATTCCCCAAATGGACCATTAACATTCACACAGATCCAGATCAGTGCACACTAGCAGGCAAGTAAACACATAAACACACATATACGCACACACACACACACACACACACACACACTCACAAGCACACACGCTCCATTGCCACACAAGGTCACTTTGACATTTAAATTACCAAAATCTCTCGCTCCTTTAACCTTCTCTCTCTCTCTCCTCTGTCTTTCTCTCTCCTCTGTCGTTCTCTCTCTCTCTCTTCTCTCTCTCTTCTCTCTCCTCTCTCTCTTTCTCTCTCTCTCCTCTCTTCTCTCTTACTCTCTCACACTCTCCACTTCAAAAATGTCAAAAATTAGGAATGAATGAACAGATTGAAAATGAGATAACGATGAAGAATTGAGGGTGACTGCACATCTGATCAGATCAAACAGGACAGCAAACTTCCAGCTGACACACGACCAACAGACATTTCTTTGGATGATTACTTGATGTCTTTGTTTCTTTACTTCATTATTTTCCTCTCACTCTGTTTCTCTCTCTCTATCTCTCTCACCCTTCCGTTTCGCTGCAGTTGGAGGCCACTCTGGGCGTGTCCATTTCCCAGGTGGGCGTGGACGACTGTCCCTACACCGACTGCAGCCAATCCAGTGGCTGCAGCACGGTGGTGTCCTTCAGCCACACCCCCGTGGAGCTGAGCTCCGGCAACACCACCCTGGTGTCCGTGGCCGCCTCTACCCAGGCCAGGTGTGGGTGCAGCGGACGGGAGAGACCCCACCTGTCCTGCTCCTCCTACCCAGCCAACCCCTGCCTCAATGGGGGCACATGCCAGGACGGTGACCTGGGGTACAGGTGAGCTTTCCCCTGCTCTACTCTGACCTGCACTGTCTCCTTGTTATTTTTATTCATTCATTAGGTCAGTTTGACATGTATGGTAATGTTTTTTTTTTCTTTGTACTTTTTTGTCATGCACCAGATGCTTTTATAAAGAGATTTTCAGTGAATACAGCTACTTTGTTCTTCATTAGCAGATGTTCAGGTCTACTATTCTACTGTACTCTATTCTATCTGAGGGGAATCTGGGGTTCGTGACTCCGCTCCGTTCCATTAGGTTTTAGCTGGATAGCATTGCCCTAGCTTGGGACAGCAGGAAGTGGCTGGCAGGAGATGATGACTTCAGTGCTTATTGGCTTTAGCATTTCCCTGCTAGCCTACAGCTGGTGTGGGTCCCAAGTTGTTAGCATCAGATGCGTCAGATGGTGGATTTGAAAAGAGAGAAATTGGGAGCTCCAATTTGTACCGCGCTTAGATACCAGTCTAAATCTGTCAGCTATTTTGGAACGGTTTAAGATGTGAGGAAAGACGCCTTCTGGTGAAGATTTGCCCTCAGGGAATCCCTTTCTGGCTCTAAATTGCTATCTTTGAAATGTCACATCACTTTACAATTAAAGATATTTGTGATGGCTGCCTCTGAATTAGCCTTGGAGCATAATTCTGGTTCTTGCTTCTTTGTTAATCCCTGTGTATTTTGGTGTCTTTGTCTATTCTGATCTTGTCTGGCTTACTGCTAGTCTTTTTATTTGTTTTAAACACTTTCAGCACCCCTTAAATCAAAAGCCTCACAAGATACAACATACCAATAATAGTGTCTCTCTCTCTCTTCCTCCCTCACCCTCTCCTTTTTCTCTCTCTCTCTCTCTCTATCTCTCTCTCTCTCTCTCTCTCTCTCTCTCTCTCTCTCTCGTTCTACTCCCCTCCCCTTCCTCTCTCTGTCTCTCTCACTGTCTCTCTCTGACTGTCTGACTCTCTCTCTCTCTCGCTCTCGCTCTCTCTCTCGCTCTCGCTCTCTCTCTCGCTCTCGCTCTCTCTCTCTCTCTCTCTCTCTCTCGCTCTCTCTCTCTCTGTCTCTCTGTCTCTCTCTAGGTGTAAGTGTCCTCCTATGTACGATGGCCCAGAGTGCCAGCAGACCAAGCACACCTTCGGGGGCCAGGGTTACGCCTGGTTTCCTCCCATCAGGCCTTGCTTCCAGAGTCACATCTCCCTGGAGTTCCTGGCCCAGTCGGCCAATGGGCTGCTCCTATACAACGGCCCGCTAGGCCCCGCCCACCCAGGGGAGCCAGAGGACTTTATTGCTATAGGTCAGTTGAGTGTCAAAACGTCAGTTGCTGTAAAAGTCGCTCCCGGTGAATGTATTATAATGCGGAGATTGTTGACTTTAGTTTGAATGTCAAGTAGCAGTAACATTAGATTATACACTTTAGTCCTGTTGGTCTGTGGGGTTCTCTCGTCAGTAGTGTGAGTAAAACCAAACACAAATGTTAGAGGTTGCTTCCACTGTTGCTAGGAACTCTGTATTTTTAAAGGTTAAGTATTTTATTTTTTTACTTTGTTTCCTAACAAATGCAATGATTTAACAAACACTGTTATCCAAAGCTCCTGTAGGTTCAAAAACACCTACAGGTATACAGACTGCATACATTGGGGATGGAACCCAGAACCTTTCGGCTGTAAACCAAACACCCTAGCCACTAGACTACCCTTTTCCATACCATAAAGCATGCCATTCTCTGATTCTCTGAACACTTTTTCAGTCCGTCTGACATATTGTGTTGTAAAACACAGGGGACATGTGCCTTCCTATCAGAGTCCCATGCCAGCGCCCAGTCTTAACGGATTAGCCTGGACGTGGCCTTTGAGAGGCCCTTGCATAATGGCTTTGTTAGCACTTCCTGCCGTTAAGTTATGTCATTATCGAATCGTGGCTCCAGAGATGAGGAAAATCAAATACGGCCTCAGCATTGATCACTGAGGAGCATTTATCCACAACGTGTTCAATACCAGTCCCCCGTGTTGATTGGGTATGACAAACACACATACAGGAACACACAGAAAGACAGAAACACACATACACAAGCACACACACACACACACACACACACACACACACACACACACACACACACACACACACATATATATACAGAAATACACACACATACCAAAACACACAAAATCAGAAACACACATGCACACGTAAACGCACACACAAGCACACACACTTATATGTACACACACACAGACACACACACACATCTACAGAAATACACACACATACAGAAACACACAGAAACACTCGCACACACACACATACACACACATGCACGCACAGATATAAACATACAGAATACACACACATACAGAAACATACACATAAACATGCACACATATATACACACAAACACACACACACTTGCACACACACAGTCACCATGACATACAGAGCCTGCAGAATCATTTAGAAGGGAGAAAACTGCTGACAGCAAAGGCTGTAACCGTCACACATGCAAGATTGTATAAGCCTGCATGCACACGAACACACACACACACACACATACAGTGGAAATGTCAAGGTCAAAGGTCCTTACATGGCTTCGATCCATTTTGGTTTTATTGTATTCACATTTTGTTCCAGACCTTGTTTCTCATTAATATCTGATGTTTATTTATTACATCAGTAAATTCTTAGTTTTTGATCTCTGCTTTGAGGCACTAAATCTTCCCTGTCTCCCTCTGTCTCCCTCTGTCTCTCTCTCTCTCTCTTGCACTCACTCTCTCTCTCTCTCTCTCTCTCTCTCTCTCTCTCTCTCTCTCTCTCTCTCTCTCTCTCTCTCTCTCTCTCTCTCTCTCTCTCTCTCTCTCTCTCTCTCTATATCTATATCTATCTCTCTCTCTCAATTCAATAAGAATTTAAAGGACTTTATTGGCCTTGGAAACGTACATTGACATTGCCAATGCACATACAAATTAAAAACTCATACGATGAAATGTTAAATAGTCAAAGATAAAAAGCAATAACAACTTAAAAATGTATGCAGGAAGTACTTAACTAAGACTGTACCTCTTTCTCCCTATCTCTGTTCCTCTCTCTCTCTGTCTCTATGTCCCTCTCTCAGAGCTGAGGAATGGGGTCCCCACTCTCAGTATAAACCATGGATCAGGAGCACTGACTCTCCAGCTCCCCCTACAGGCCAGCATCACAGACCGCCGCTGGCACCGCCTCGATGTCATCAGCGACGGGAAGGTAGGACGGAGGGATGGATGGAGGGGTGGAGGGGTCGGTGGATGGAGGAGGGGGCTGGATAGAAGGATGGATGGATATACAGACAGATAGAAGGATGAATGGATAGACAGATTAAAGGATGGATGGATGGATATAGACAAAAACATTGGTGGATGATGTATGGAAGGATGGAGGAATGGATGGACAGATGGACTGATTAATGGATGAATGAATAAATGGAAGGATGGGTGGATGGATGGATGCCATTGCACATTGGTGCCCAAGGAGATCAAGCCATTGCAATCCATCTTGTTCCAACTGGTGGTATCTTGTTGTATTGCGTAAGGGGTACTGTGTGTGTGTGTGTGTGTGTGTGTGTGTGTGTGTGTGTGTGTGTGTGCATGGGTGTGTGTGTCACCCCCTCCCCCCTGAGCATTGACAAGCATCTCTGTGTTTATGTCCAGGTGGTCCAGCTGGTCCTGGACCAGTGCGGGGGGGCACTGGTGAATGAGGTGGAGGGTCTGGTGGCGGAGGGGACGGAGATGGACCAGAGTGGTTGTAGGGCCTCAGGAGAGAGCCCTGGAAACCAGAGGTAACGAGGGGTGCCAGTACTGAAGCATAGTAGATCATGACAGTGCCTAGCATGGACAGATTGAAGTCTCCCTAAAGTCGCCTCAAAGAAACAAATTGCTTATAAGCGAGATATTCACTGGCGCTTATTAACCTCAATCCAAAACTAGAGGAATATGTCCATATTATCACATTTAACTAAATATTTATCACACTTTCATCTCTTCTCCTCCGCTCATCTCCTCTTCTCCTCCTTTCCTACCCTGTCCTCCTCTCCCCCCTCCTTCCCTCATCTCTTATCCTATCATCTCCTCTCCTTTCCTTTCCTCTTCTCCACCTCTCTTCCTCCTCCTCCTCCTCCTCCTCCTCCTCCTCCTCCTCCCCTCCTCCTCTCCTCTTCCCCCATTGTTTCTCCTCCTCCTCCTCCTCCTCCTCCTCCTCCTCCTCCAGGTACCTGAATGTGTACCAGCCCCTACAGCTGGGGGGTATGAAGGAGATCTCCCCCCACAGACGATACAGGAGCTACGCGGGCTGCATCCGCAACCTGCAGGTGGACAGCCAGGTACTGACACTGTGTGTGTATGTATGTGTGTGTGTGTGTGTGTGTGTGTGTGTGTGTGTGTGTGTGTGTGTGTGTGTGTGTGTGTGTGTGTGTGGGAGGGTAGGGTCTACCAAGGGAGCATGGTCAGACAGATGGTGTGTGTGTATCTCATCAGCCAAGGCCAAAAGCCCAATTTTCAAAACCAAAACACACACACACACACACACACACACACACACACACACATACACACAGGGGGAAGATAACCAGTAGTCCTTCCCTTGCACAGACAATAAAACTCAATAGTTCCCTCTTTTGCATTCTCCCTCTCTTATCCCCCTCCTCCTCCTCCCTCTTCTTCCTCCACCTCCTCCTCTACCTCCTTCACCTCCTCCTCCTTCAGGTGTATGACCTGGGCTCCCCAGGGGAGAGCGTGGACTCGTCCCCAGGCTGCGGGCTGACTGACGGGGTATGTGTGACGACCGCAGGGCCCTCCTGCGGGGTCCACGGGCATTGCCTGGGAGAGTGGGGCTCCTTCAGCTGTGACTGCCACCCCGGGTACACCGGGCACAAGTGTGACCAGGGTGAGTGTGTTGGTGTGTGTGGGGGGAGCAGGAAGACCTCAGGGTTTTACCCCTTATAGAAGAAGACGTATAGAGGTGTGTAGGACGTGTGTGGGAGGTGGGATTATTCATTTATTTTATTTATCAATGTCATCTTATCAGAGGCTTTTAACCCAGGCGACTTACAGTGAATTCAGATAGAAGGCTTTAAATGAAAACCAAACGCCTTCGTTTGACCTACTCAACTATCACCATACAAAAAATGGCATGCATCTGATGTTTTATTGATGTTACCTGGGAACCCAAAGCTGCTAGTAACAATTAACTCATGGTTACCTGGGAACCCAAAGCTGCTAGTAACAATTAACTCATGGTTACCTGGGAACCCAAAGCTGCTAGTAACAATTAACTCATGCATGCCTTCAATGTGGATATTAGTTCTAGATTTGGACAAGGATTAATCGATATCACCTCCAATTTCATCTAAAATAAGTCGTTTTAGGGTTTGGTTTTCCTTTAAGGAACGGGTAGGGGGTTACGGGGCATCTTGCTCAAGGATGCCTGAAGGTAGACGGTCGAGACGGGGGATCAAACCCATTTCCTTTCTGGACGGGAGTTGAGCCACCACTACACCACCCTGCCCCATTATAATAAATGGCAGTCGGTTGTGGAATATGAAAACAAATGTGTTCTGCTGCGTGTCTCCCAGTTGTACCAGAGTGGTCTTTGGACCAGGACAGCATCCTGCGCTACCAGCTGAGAGGTGGGGGCAGCCCCCGCCGCACGCACGCCCAGTTCCTGGTGCGCACACGTGCCTTCGCGGGCACACTGCTGTCCATGACGTCCCGGGACGGCAGCGAATACATCATCCTGGAGGTCAGCCCGAACCCTGAGACACACACACACACACACATGCACACACACAATCATGCACACATGCACGTACACATACCGCGCAAGCACAAACCTCACACACACACACACACATTCACATATGCATGTACACTGCACAAACACACATTTGCTTGTGCACGCAAACCCACACAAATATTAATACGCACAATAACAACAGCTGACACAACTGTTACTGTCAAGTGTCTGTTTGTGTGACTTTTGGATTAATTATATTAAAAGTTTTGTTCAGACATCAAAACTGGCCGCCGTCATAAAGGAATGACGTTTAATGGGCATTTATGATCTGCAGAATTTATAACTGCATTAATCACCCTGGCACTTTCTGTTTGACATATTAATAACATCTCCTTCTGGCTCACTCTCTCTCCCTGGCTGTCTTTTTCTCTCTCTCTCTCTCTCTCTCTCTCTCTCTCTCTCTCTCGCTCTCTCTCTCTCTCTCTCTCTCTCTCTCTCTCTCTCTCTCTCTCTCTCTCTCTCTCTCTCTCTCTCTCTCTCTCTCTCTCTCTCTCTCTCTCTCTCTCTCTGTGTCTGTATGTCTCTCCTCCAGATCACAGAGGGCCACCTCTCGGTGAGGGCCAACCTGGGAGACGGCCCCCACTCCCTGCGTCTGCCCGACCACCACATCGACGGGGGCCAGTGGGTCCTGGTCGGCCTCTATCGCCATGACAACTGGTTCCGGCTGAGGCTGGAGCAGGGCGGGGGCTCGCGGGAGGTGCAGGCCCAGCTGGGGAACCGGAGGGAGATCGTGGTCCACCCGGCCAGCATCCAGCTGGGGAACGGACCGGGTCCAGAGGAGGGGGCCGACTTCCACGGTGAGGCTTGGGTCTTTTTGGTTTTAGTTCATTTTTCAATTTTCTTTGTATTTTATGTATTCAGAACATTGAAACATCCAAACATCCACTTCTACAATGATGTAAAGCTTCACATCATCATAAAAAAAGGAATAACCTTGGAACACACCCAAATACACAAGAATACACAAAGAAATACTAAATAGATCAAATATAAAAACATTGTACAGAACTATACAAAACTGATCTACTGATAAGACCTACATAGAACACATGATTTTGAGACTTGGTTCTAGTGTGGTCTAGTCTGGTTTATGCCACATTTATCTTTATTCTCCATATTAATGTGTCTAAACCCTCTGTCACAACTACAGAAATAATGGAGAATGGTTCTGAATGAAAATAAACTGAAAATGCAGATATTATATATATATATATATATATATATATATATATATATATATATATATATATATATAATAAAAAATGTGCAACGGTTGACTCTAAACTACTTCTACTGCCAACTAAACTTAAATATTATGCTGACAATCTGACATCCAACAAGTTTAATATCTCACTGGTCGCCTCTTCAGACAGTTTCAGTGCAGAAGCACAAAGAGTCGTGATTAACAGCCTGTTGTTAAGCCTGATACACTGTGATTGGCTGTGTGCCCGTGGCTTATCCTTTGGCAGAGCATCACTATATTTGGTCTGAGATGATCCGTGCTGTAATACACCGTCTTGGGACTGGTGATTTATGATCTGGATATAGGTTTCAATGTGGGACAAGAAACCCGTTTTTTTAGTAAGTACTGGTCTTCTCCGGTATGGACTATTTTACTATTGGCATTAGCTCTTCCGTTCTTCTCTTGTTCTCTTTCTTGTTCAACTTTGTTTTGTTGCCTATTCTACATCATCTGTTTCTTTGTCTTCTGCTACTGTTCTCTACTCATTTTTACTACTCATTTGATCTCTTCTCTCGTTCCCCTCTTTATTCTTGTACTTTTATTCTACTTCTTATCTCCTGTTGTTCTAAATTTCGATACTATTTATAAACATAGACGGTTCAAACATATTACTTTCGCATACAATTTTGAGATATTATTTTGCTGAACTCTCTCACTAGTACTGGCGCTGTCTTCTTTCTCTTTTCCTCTACACGCCTGCCCCCTAGTGGTTGGTTTTGGTTACTTCACTCAGAGTCAAGAAAAAACCCAACCCAAATATTAACGATCTTTTCAGCAAAAAAACAATAAACACATCTAAATAAACTACATGCAAACTACCTACACCAAACACCAAAGTATATATTTTGACAATGCGATGAATTTTACTTCAACTCAACTGAAATAACATAATGAATTCATCAATATTCTGGGTCTGGTCTCGTTCAGGGTGTCTTCGCGATGTGCGTCTGAACGGACACAGCCTCCCGCTGGACGGCCGTAGCTCAGAGTTCGTGGTGGTGCTGGAGCGGCGGGGGGTGAGCCCCGGCTGCTCCTCAGAGGCCTGCAGCTCCAGACCCTGCAGGGGGCCCCTCTTCTGCGTCGACCTGTGGAGAAAACACGAGTGCAGGTAGAGACCGCCGCCACATACGCCGCACACACACACACACACACACACACACACACACACACACACACACACACACACACACAAATAAACTGTGCACATACGTATGTGTCAGCGGGTCGTTTTTGATATGTTTAGGTAAACATACTTTTCCAAAGAGGATCTAGGTAAGAAAGCAGCATTGGCACAGACAATAAGTGAGCAATTGTTTGCAATGGATTATACATTATTATATTAATGATATTATATTAATTGAACATTTACACAAGCAAAAACTAGTGTATGTGTGTGTGTATGTATGTGTGTGTGTGCAAGCATGCGTGCATGGGTGTGAGTATCTAAATGTGTATGTGTGTGTGTGTGTGTGGCGTTTGTGGTGTGTGAGTGTGTATGTGTGTGTGTGTGTGTGTGTGTGTGTGTGTGTCTATATATGTGTATTCCATCTTTAACTCCGCCCCCCTGTCCCCCAGGTGTCCAGGCAGTCAGGTGACGGTGACGGACGAGGCCTCAGGGCAGGAGCGCTGTGTCCCGTCGCCATGCCTACCATCTTCATGCCGCAACGGGGGCGTGTGCCAGCCCCTGTCCCCGGACAGCTACCGCTGTCGCTGCCAGGCCGGATTCAGAGGTCAGCGCTGTGAGATCGGCCAGGTGAAAGGTCACCTCCTCGCCGCCCTCAGCCCCAGCTCCATCCTGGCCATCAGCATGTGTCTGCTGGTGTTTTTTGGTAAGGAAAACAATGTGATTGAACTGAATGAGAATAAGATACAATCTTTTTCGCGTGTTTTGCAATTTTCGCCCGACGTTAGATTCACCAAATCTTCGTCAGCGTCCTATAATTCAAGCCATATCATTGAAAGCGCCAGTACAGTTATCTAGTGTAAATGTACAGATGATCCACTATCTAAATGGAAAATTGTACATTCATTGTGTCTTTCATAGTCTTGTTCGTTTAAATGCACATGTAAATGCCTCTTGTACGTATTTGAATGTGTATTTGAATGTTTGTGTGTGTGTGTGTGTGTGTGTGTGTGTGTGTGTGTGTGTGTGTGTGTGTGTGTGTCTGTCTGTGTCTGTGTTTGCAGCCGTGCTGGTGGCAGTGACGGTGTGGAACCAGAAGGGGAGCCGCAGTAAGTTCCGGAAGAGAGGAGTTTACCACATCCCTGCCGAGCACGCCAGCTGGGAGGACATCCGAGAAAACATCCTCAACTACAACGAGGAGGGAGGAGGGGAGCAGGACCAGGTATACACACACACACACACACACACACACATGCACACACACACACACACACACACACACACACACACACACACACAGTACAATCCATTGTCTTTGAATTTGATACCACTGGAGGGTGCTATTTGTTTTTGCTGATACTGAGAAATTGAGTTCCAGGTTCCAGGCCTCTGGTACAAAATATGGGACCCAATTGACAAGCAGCTAAATGCTATTTTGCTTTGACATTTATTCAGATTTTTACTTCCAATTTGTACTTCTTACTTGTCTTAACCTTACAACTTTATACATTTTGAACAAACTAAATACAAATGATTTATTGATTCCCTCATCCCTGTCTATTCCTATCAGAATGCTTACGACATAACAGAGCTGAAGCGTCCACTATGTTCCAGTCTGTCCCAGTCCTCATCCTGCACCACAGCCCCCCTCATCAAGTCCTACCATGGCTCCCAAGAGGAAGTGCACCCCTCTGGCTCCTCATGCAGCTCCGGGGCCCCTTACCTTAGCATTCCCAATCATCATCACCACCACCAGCATCATCACCACCACCACTCTGGCAACGCTCACTATGCCGCAGGTGCTAATGATGTTAACTATGCTAATGGTCCACAATGCGCTAACCATGGTACTCCAATTAATGTGGACGGCGAGAGAAGCGATGCCGGGGGATTCACTGACACCATGCTAGCTCGGTCACACTCTCAGGTGGACTTCAAGAACTACGTAGCCCGTATCATCTGGGAGGCAGACAATGATGGGGAGGCTTATCCGCTGGACGCATACCACGTGTGGTGTGTGGAAGGTTCAGGGTCATCAGTCGGAAGCCTTAGCTCACTGGGGTCAGCCTCTGGAAATCGCTCAGGTGACCAAGGAGACGAGGCTGGGTTCGGGCACGACAGGCTTTCTCGCTGGGGCCCCAAGTTCCAGGCTCTGAGCAATATGTACGACCGTCCCCAGCTAGAGCTCTCATATAGAGACGCAGTGAGCTATATGCACAGAAGCCACAGCCAGGACCTCCTTCCTCATTCACATTAGGATTGCCGCAACATAACGCCAAACACACACACACACACACACACACACACACACACACACACACAGCCTGTACACAACTCTGGCCCTTGACTGCTATCACTCGTTGGCACATCAGTGACCCTATGGAGATCCTATGTAGCACAATTACACTACTTTGCTATGACAAGTCATTCTGTTCTAACCGTCTAACTGGTGCCATCCAAGAAAGAAATCACAGGTGAACCTGGGAAACAGAGTCCAGCAAATGTGAAGGCTAGCCAATCGAACAAATGTAGTTTCCTGTTGATGGGGGCACTATACGCCTGTCTGATGCACTGGACACCTGTTTATGTGTTAAGGTTGTTAAGGTTTCCACTTGTTTTCTATGACAAGGGTAACTGACAATACAGGAAACTCTGACTTATAGCAAGGAGATTCTAGATGAGGCCCGTTGATTGAGATGTGTTTGCAGAAAGCACACTGAAACTGGCTTCAAATCTGTTGTGAGACCATGTACCAGCTTTTCATTGTTGGAGGAGTAACCGCTATATCTTTATGTAATGAAACAGTTATTTATTGGGGTTCATTGTTATCTGTAAAGAGATGTACCATGTACCATATTTATATTTTTGTTCTCCGGTGGTTTAAACATACACATTACCCACACTGCCTCTCCACAATGGCACACCATACAAGGTACAGATGTGTTATGCCGTTTTGTATTATGAGATTAAGGTTAGAAGAAGAATTATGTGTATGTGTGCGTGTATGCTATATTGCAGATCCAACATTACCTTCAATTGTCTATTGACAAGCTTCAAAGTCTGATTTTATTCTACACTAAAACTGAACACATTAATTGCTTTTCCTTGTCAAAAATGGTGTATTTTCCTTGGATACAGTAGTGTAACAACTGTCAAATCCTCATGCATGTGTTTAATTTACTGGAGGTCGGTATGGTGGTATTACAATATGATTTCAGAACATGAAACACCACTGTTGTAGAGCAAATTTGCCCCTGTCCAGTTCTGTGTCCTCTGCACAGCCACAAACACTCCCCTGCTGTTCATATCCCCTCTACTGGTACCATTCTCTAAAGGGTCCGACCTGTGTCAATTATGCACATTTGATGCATATTTTGTTGATTTTCCTTTGGCAGTGTGAAGTTGCAGTTGATGGATCATTTCAAGATATAATTTCTATGTTGTATGTATTACTAAGTCATGCAAACGTATTCACAGGATGCAGAATGTTATTCAATACATTGTCTCCTCTCTTATCTCTATAGCAGATCTGAGCTGAATGATTGACACTACCACCAATGGTGTAACAGTGTGTGGAATGTCATCATTGCCATATGATTATGAGCGGTAATGAACATTAGCCCAGCTGAGACTGCATTTAATTTGCTGAGTGACGAAAACACCAAAACCAATAGTGAATACTAGAATTCTACCTTTATATAAGAGAGGTTTCAGTTGGTTGGACCAGTCAATTGTAACCGCACCCACAAAAATGAAGCCCCTCCAACAAACTATACTATAACAGTGGCTAATATATATAATTTCTCACCAGCCAGTTTCAACAAAATGTACCAGCCAAACAAGAGTTTACTACCGGAAAGCACATGCCAAATTCACTGGTGGAGTGCAAAGTCCTTTACCAAAACCTTATTAACCAGCTTTTTATCTGATGATATGATAAAAAGAAACCAAACTTAAATATTTGCTCTCTGTGTTCGATGTCCCTGTTGTGTTGTCATGACAACGTTTAATGAATGTATTGTTTATAAGTCGATGGGGGAAAGGGTGATTTGCAAAAAGGAGTTTAAGAGCGAAAAGTACAATCTCAAATAAAAAATAATCATTATCAAATTAAGGTAATCATTACAAAATATAGTTCATAAATGTATATCATAACAAGCACTGGTTCCCCAGAACAACTCATTAAACTGTCATTTAATGGCAGTTTATTGTTTGAAGGCTATTTTACAAAAAACGTTTCAATATTTAGACAGTAAGTGCTTCATAGACATCAAAAGATCATAGACTATGTTTACCCCTGAACCTTAATTCTTAGAGTGTCCCTTAAAAGGAAAGCTATGCATCCAAATTAACCTACACGGGTGTTTTATAAACCTCTTTTCAACTCCAACAAATGTTTGTGTTTTAAACCTCTGATGGCTGTTGGTAGCTGTTGATGTTGCTGAACGGTAATGTCATTGTTTTAATAAGATGTGAAGCTGTGTTCGTGTTGATGTGTGTAGAAGTCTCTCACACACACACATAAACACAATATAAATATAAAGACCTCTTTTTTTGCACCCCAGCAAGCCAGTGTTAAATTGGACTGAATAGTCGCGATGTGGTTATGTATGATATGATGTATATATGTGCCTTTTATAGCTACCTAACATGGAATATTCCTTTTCTATATGAATTTTAATAAAATAATGTTCCCCAAACAAGTACATTGTGTGAGCTTATGTTATTGGGGCTAGAAGTGTGTGGGTGTGGGTTTTAATTTTTGAGTATGTGTGTGTTTATTTTGTGTGTGTGTGTGTGGTGCCTGCGTGTCTGTTTGCGCAAGCGTGTGTGTGCTTGTTACCCCAAGCTTGCTACATCCATACATACACCACATTGCTTTGTCTTTGACCTATATTTGCTCTTTGTGAAATGAGGGGTCTGCACAATGCAAGAAAGCTTAGAGTTCATCCAAATCAGTGTCTTAATAAAGGCTATAGAGGTAAAAAGTGTTCTCAATCTACAACCAAAATAATATAAAATAAACCTTATTCATAAGACGTTATGGTAGTTCAGTATCTTCTAAACTAGAGGTCAACTGCTCAACCTATAAACTAAATAATATCAAATAAAAAATATATAAATAAATACACACACATACAATTGTATGTGTGTTGCCTGCAATGTATTTGTTTACCTTTTAGTTTAAATTGGATCCTTATAGTTTGTCGAATAATAAAGAATGTGCATTTTTTTATGAATATTTCTCCAAGAACCTCAAAGAGACAAGGCTTCCTTGATTATTCCTAATCTTTTCTCTTGTCTGCATTGCACCTGAGATATACTATTAGTAGCATGTACTGCATATGGTCCATACATCTGGAACAGTTAAAATAAAATAGAAGAAACGTATGGTATCATTATGCAACAAGTCTGTGCTGGTGGTTTAGCGGTGGGGGTGGATTAGAGTATAGGGGTCAGAGAGAGGAAAAAGAGAACAAGAGAGAGAGTGAGTGTGTGTGTGTGTGTGTGTGTGTGTGTGTGTGTGTCTGTGTGTGTGTGTGTGTGTGTGTGTGTGTGTGTGTGTGTGTGTGTGTGTGTGTCTGTGTGTGTCTGTGTCTGTGTGCATTTGTGCACATGCATGTGTTCAAAAAACGCGGGCATTTCAGGGTGGGGGCCACACTCTCTCAGAGAGCAACACAATAACTTGTGTCTGTGGGAAGGGGGGAAAGTGGGAGTTTGGGGGGTGGTCTCAGGGGGTCTCAGGATGAGGAAGGGTCTGGCTATACCCCCCCCCCCCCCCCCCCAACACACACACACACAGTCACTGCCATCACCTCTGTCTCCACCCACCCTCTATACACACACAAACACACATATGTACACACACACACACCAAATAAATACAAACAAATTCTCACCTTTTCTCCCACATGCAGTTAAACACACAAAAGCACACACCATAATTGTATTCAAATATACACAAATAAATACACACACTCACACTCCTTCTATCACTTGCAAATACACAAGCACACACGTGAGGACATGCACACACTATAAAACAACCACATGCAATCTGACACCATTTTACCTTTGTGTGTGTGTGTATGTGTATTAGGGCACATCCTAACCCATTGCTACCCGCCAGTTATGAAGTGAAATGATCAAATTAACTGAGATGGTTGGAAGGTTTGTCACGCAGGAGTGATAAAGAGGTTTCTCTGAGCTCTGTCCATAGGAGAGCCAAATCTCACCGACTTGTCGAAGCTAACAGAAATGCTCGGGTACTGCAATACAACTCTATACTACTGGTCAATAGTGCTATTCTCCAATACCTTTTATTCTGCATTAAAACCTGAACGATGGATGTTGCAGAAGCCTACTTTTCACGTGTTTCTGTTGTATGAGCACTTGTGATTTCAGTTTGCATAATAACACTGTTAAGGACACAGGGAACAACAGGAATGACAGACCAGTATATAGGAATCAAGTTGTAATGGTTTACATGAAAAGTCTTTAAAAATGCAGTAATTGATTGCAAAACCTTCATGTCTGCATTGAGAACCTTATTGTGGGGGTTTCACTGTCTCTTTTGACACATAAAGGCATCTTTAAGCCTTTATGTGGTACCAACAGCACGTTATTTTCATGTGGGCCAATCATGTTTTGAGCTAACCTCTCATCTTCATCTACTTTGACTTCCTGGAGACCCTGTGGTAGACAGCAACATCACAGGTTGTTATCGCAATAAGCGGTTAGACATCGATCTATAGATTTAATGTACATCTGCAGCCCTGTGGGGGTAGAGAGCCCTTCCTTGCCTTTTAGGTCCTCAAGTGCTCCGTATCTTTTAGCGTAAACATGTAAATAAAGTAATTAAAGGGGATCTGCATACAAGCACGAGTAGGACCCCACCTATGGGCCTCATTAACATGGAAGACGCCCATCACTGCCACATACACACTGCATGACAAAGGAACATCCTCTTTAAGACCACTTGAAGGCCAAAACCTGATTGTTTTAGGCTGTATAGGTTTAAACAGAACCGAATCATGACGTCATGCATAAGGAACACACTGAAACTCATCCTTTAAAATTATGTGTGCATATGTGGGCCACTTCCCTTTGTGCAGACCCAACCTTAAAAAAAAAAAGCACAATTGAGCCAGATAGTTTGTATTTATTTTTTTTACAATTTATTTAAACCATTACAATATTACAAAGGTTGACCAAAAATAATACACATTTCTGAATTACTCTATGTACAAATACACATTTGAAATCTACATTCAGTTTACATGGTTCTTTGTTCACTGCAGACTATACAGACCACAGACTGCAGTCGGGGGGGGGGGGGGGGGGGGGGTGTCTGGCCAGCTGGCTGAGCTTCAATCAAGTGGGAATTCAGCTTGTTTAAGGCACCCTGAACTGGCTCACCCAGGCGGGCATTTTAACACTTGGAAACTATTCAATCGGGTCTCATCTTCACATGTATCATGTTGCGCCAACTATAAGGGAATCATAAATAGTGTTTGCCTTTGGCAATGATTAGAAAAGAAAAAAAATGAACTAATTTGTTGCAGTACAATTTCTCTCTTTACATATGAACATGACATTGACATTACAAAGGCTTATACAAATAAATACAAGAATGAATACAAACCCTAAATAAAAAACAAAATATTCTGCACCGTTGTAAGGCAACTGCCTATGCAGGTCAAGTTTCACAGGAATGCAACACATGTGTGCAACCATGTTGCAACATCAGAAATTTTAATTCTCAGCTCCAAACTTTACTATTTGGATGGGCAGGCAAGACGGGGCTCACAAACCTATTCTAGAAAGTTATTTTTGTCCCAAAATAAGTTACACCTCACCCACGCTTCAGATCAGCACCAGTAATCACTAAATAACATTCACTGCATTTGGTGACAAGCGATTCCCAAACCCAGGCAGCCTAGGATTTTGCCTTTTATTTCAGAGTACCGTCTCTGAAACATTTAGTTCACACCATATAGTCCTTAACAACCTCGTTTTACCAAAGCAAAAGCAAGCAAAACGGCACCGGTTAAGTCCTCATACTGTGCAGCGGTGAAATGAACCACTTCTATTTCAAATTAACATCTGAACTGAAATTATATCATGGCCTGCTGCATTGGCACTGAAAATAATTTGAGCATTAAACCTCTCCATTCACACTAATTGGCTCCAGTGGCAACACAAAGTTGTTTTCTTTCATGCCATTCAAAGCAGGGCAATAAGTATTTGTCCTTGGACACGAATGGCTGCCTAAACTCATATTTTGCAGTTTGTGGATAAAATCAGGTCAGCTGCCATCATGACAACCTAAAAGCAGCCAAATCAACCAGAATTCCTGGCGATCGAAGGGTCAAATATAGTTCATCCATAGGCCCATCTTCAGTAAAATCATATAAATAAGAGGGAAAATAACCAATTTAGAAGGCAAGTATAAAATAGTACCCACACATTACACAGGTCATATTCAACAAGAGTTTATCCTATTGATCGCAGAGAGGGGTCTGTCTGTCCAGTTGATTCGTGCGATCTAGTCTCGAGTAGTACTGTAGAACGAGTTCAGGGTTTGAGCTCAGGGATTGGTCGGTTTCTCTGTGCTGCTGGGCGGCGTCAAGATGAGTTCTATGGAGAAGGGCGACAGGTGGCAGTCTGTGGTGTCAACCTGTCTCTCCTGGGCGTCTCTCTGCAAGAAGAGATGATTATGGTCAGACAAACCATACACATCTAACAGTCACACCCTTTCCAGAACCAAAAGCATTCGGACAATTCTAAAGTGTCTAATTAAAACAAACTGTGGGCCACCTGTGGATCTGCATATGGGAGTGGTTGCAAGTTGAATGTAGAGAGTTTTAGCTGAGGTCTTACCAGGAGATGGAGGTAGTCAACGTGAGTCTGGATATTGTGCCGGTCGTCTGACTTGACTTTGGTAAAGGTTTTGAGCTCAGCTTTGGGCAGTTCTCGCAGTGTGTCCACAAAGGGACGCATCCAGCGCACACACGGTGCTACACTCTCCCACGACAAACCTGCAGGAATCAGATGAGTTTATGTTAATCAACGAGTCTACGTAATGGTTTAAAGTCCTTTAACTGTACAAACATTTCTCTGATGTTGTCGATCATTTGCATTGACATTTTATGAAGACGGCATGAATGAAATAGCTATAGCCATCAGATAAAGCATTAATAAACTGTTCAATGAATGAATTTACAACACTAAACTACAATAAAATGGGTGTTGGTATTGTTGAATCGGAATGGTTGACCAACAGAACCCAACTCTTTTGGTCACACCAGACAAACCGTATGAATAAACCAAAGTGAAATAAACTATTACCTGATACTTTGTGGACAATATCGAAGGTGGAGAAGTGGCAGAAGGCAGCAGCTGCCAGGATACTGTATGAGAAGTCCAGAGAGCTGATGTCCATGAGGCACAGGTCCAACAGCTGCACAAGACAACAGACTACGTTTAGATCAGCACGGATACAAGAACATATTTAGATCCTAAATCTATACCGTTTATTGAAAGTATAAAATCGTATTTATATAGACATGTCACTATTTGTCTTGTCTATATATTGTCTCACAAGTAGGGTTGCGTACTAAACTCTGTCTTTGAAGGTACTGACCAAATTAGGTCGGTAGGTACTACCAAGTACCTATTCAAGTTAAAGCAATCTGTGCCAAAATGAAAAGCTGAATGTATCAAGTTGGTGAGAGTCGGCTGGAGTATACGTTAGAGAAAGAGAGCATGCTACTAGGTCACAGCTGATTCGAGGTTTTAACGTTTTATTGGACAATAATGAAAATCACCATGCCAAGTTTGCGTCTTATTGCTGTTCATGGAACACAGACAAAAAACCAATTTATGGTTGATTTCGGGCATTTCCTGACGGAAAACGGAATAACAACAGCAAGCCATCTTGATCTCAACACATTAGAAAACAGTTAAGCCATCACCTGTGTCATCTGGATGTAGGTGTCCTGAGAGAACTGGGGCACAAGGAAGTTCTCATTGTCTTGCTGGGCCTCTACCTGGGAATAGAGCTTCAGCCAGGAGATGGGCGTCTCTGGACACAGGTTCCAGTCCAACGCCTGCAGAGGAGAAGATCATGCAGAATGAGAGGTGGAAATCAGGAAGGCTGGATAACATGTGAAGTAGGTGCCAATGCATCCAAAATGAGTCATTGGTCACCATGCTACATGGTACACAAAACACATACACTAATACATTTGTTTACCCTACCTTTAGTACGATGAGCTCCGTTCGCTGAATGTCCCACATGTCACACGCTCCGTCCGTTACGTAGGCAAACTCGTGCACCTTGGGAGGGTAGATCTCCTGCAAGAGGAAAACACTAGTTATTATTATATATATTAAAACAACTCTAAGCATAATATATTATTATTATTACTATTATCATCAGAGATTTTAAGAAGGGAGGATGTGTTGGATAGAATTTTGGCCAATTAAGTCTACTGAACACACTTTATTACATGCATATAGGTGCTGCTGTATGTGCACCCACGTTAACTGGCTAGTAAAAAAGCACTTATTAATGAAAATAAGTAATTGTGGCCAAACTTATAGTATATAAGGGGAATAAAAAGGGGATTTTATAATGTTGGTTCTGAAACCATTCTCAAAGTGATACAATTTGCTTTTGGTTCCCGGTTTTGAGTTTCATGTTGCCAATAGATATCCTTTCCTACTCAACGAAATTGAAACGTGCCACAATTGATATGTACAATGTGTTAAGAACATCGAGTTCAATGCTTTATTTTAAAGTTTCTACCGTAATTGTGCTGCGCTAGAGATCCGTGAATTACCTCAATCTTGGAGGCGATGAAGAGTGCAGTGATGCCTATTAGCTGAAGGTACTCCTTGTTAACATCATCTTGTGTAAGCATGAAGCGGTCGAAGTAGTCCTGGGCCAGGTAGGCCGTCTGCCGGTGTAGACAGTACACCTCGCTCACCTACACAAACAAAAACAAAGATTCTGCTTAAAGAGCAACGTCTGCCATTTTTTAACCAATCACACCATTTTGACAAACCCTGAATTACCCTTTTTTAAATAAGCCTTCAGTGTGATGAAATATTGCTACAAGTACAAATGTAAACATGAAGATATAAGGCTTGAATTTGTATAGCATGAAATTTCAGTGCGTATGAATTACCACAGAATTCAAACCAATATACCTACATAAACATAATTTGACAGATTTGCAACCAATCTGTCAACATAAAAACCTATATTATACTATACATTAATGTTTATTAGCCTGTGTCAAAGTAAAAAAAGGTACATATGCCCAGGCTAGACAATTCCAAATTATGTTATGTCCATCATACAACTGTGACTTAAGACCATGCAGTAACCTGACTTGCTCTTTTCTGCCATCTATACAACAGTAGTTAATTCTGTTCAGATGTCAGCCACCCACCTCAAAAAGCCAGTCTAGCAAAATGGCCCTCATCTTTGGCTGCATCTTGGGGTGCTGTTCGAGGTAGCTCTTGTCATGGACGTACTTCAGCTCTTTGTTGAGCATCTTGATCCACACGTCATCAGAGCTGGCCCAACTAAAGAGAGAGATAGTTATGTATCCATTATATTTGTATGCCATTTGTTCCACTTTCTTAAGATATGTGTACTATCTATTTGCAAGTCTTATTCACCCCTACTCGTCAAAAGCAGTTTAAAATCACCAGCAACAAGTTAACTTGTAGGCATGGATAAAAAAGTTTACCACTAAGAATTACGTTGCATCACATTGCTGTATACAATATGTCCCACGGTCACTAATACAATATGTCCCACGGTCACTAATACAATATGTCCCACGGTCACTAATACAATATGTCCCCCGGTCACTAATACACACACCTGAGACAGGGTATAGGCGAAGGCTTGATAAAGAGGTTCTGGAAGCGGTACTGTTTGAAAGCCGAACGGTCTGCCGGTTCCTCCATCTCCTTGTGTGGCGTCTCAATGAGGATGCAGGGGCTGCTGCCCTCTTCCGACCAACAGTTCTGGAAATAAGGCAATACAAAAAGAAAGCTTAATACATATAACAATGGGCTACATATCAAAACTGTTAAACAAAGTGTACATTCTACGAGTTACACATGTATTACATTGACAAGTGTACTTTACAATTTGTAGTACAAAAGTAAAATTCAAAATATTAGCTATATTAAAAATGTACAAACTAAAAAGTTAGCTTGAAACGCACACAATGCAGCATACACAAACACAGCTGCGCATAATGTAGCAACCTAGACCATAAACTTGACCGTGCTAGCATATGTTTACGTATACGTAACATATCACACATTACTTTATCACACCTACATTTCTAAAATGTCAAATCTTATTGTAATATTAGCATGAGTTTAGCGTACACACAGATTTAGCCATTAGCCGAGTAGTCCAGGGCGGGCCTCGAGGAACCAGCCCGCGGGTTGGGTCAAGCGCGCGCGCCGTTTAACTCCGTGAAACAGATTATATAACTCTAAACAAAACCACACACCCCAAATACTACTTATCACACTCTCTGCACATTACAATAGCTCGTTTACCCTAAAATAGATGATAACGACGCGAGTATAGAGGAAAGAAAGGATGACACCAACCTGTATTTCATAACTTTGTTTCTTAGCAGCAGGTTGAAGCTTATTCATGTTTGAAGGCTAGAGAGGAACATAAACATAGCCAGTGAGCCAACTTGAATTAAGTGTATAAACAACTACTACTGACCTGGAGATTAATGAAAACACAACGTCACGTAAAAGGAATAAATTAAAATATCCCGATGGTACAAACCTCAGATTTCCTTTTTCTTAAAGTAACCGTGGTGCTCTGTTCTTGTGCATTTTCGTCCCTGGCTTGCAATGTGATGCGACCACTACAGTAAAAACAAATAGTAATTATTATCAAATAAGTAGGTCTATAGCTATATTATTGGTTGTATACAAAAAATATGTGTATAACAATGGCACTAACAAAAACAAATGGTACTCTACCTGCGTCTAGACATAGTGAATATTGTACTTGTGGGTCCACTGAAAAGAGGAGGGAGAGGACAATTTAGAAAAGCTATTGCTAGAAAACACAGCATCAATGTGTACGATTTTAGGACGCAAGTTTAGATTCCAATAGTTAAATAGGCTAACATTGCCTGTAATAATCCAGCAGTAAATCCTTATTTTGCATGTATGATCAAAACTAAGTAGGGTACTTAATACTTTGACCAACTAGTGGTAGCCAGACAAGATGGGGGTTGGTAGTTGTTTCCCATTTTGCGCCTAAAAATACAAGCAATTGTTCTAAATTGATCACCCTTTCCATTAGATATTATGACAGATGAAGATCTTACCAACTCAGCGCTGACTTTAGTTGGTAAATATGTGAAATATTAAAACTACTTTATGTTTTCGAAACTTAAACACGCGCCAATTCGCCAGCAAAGCGGGAGGATTTCAGCCCTGCCTTGTTCTTCTTGCCTGCGCACAGCTAAGTCTATTAAAGTGATCAATACTGTTAACGACACAATATAGACCACAATGCAAATGGTCTGCATGTCCCATACAATACCTTTTGAACAGTTAGACGTTTGAGATACTTTGACTTACTACTACCAAGAGTAAATAAAGAGAGCTAGCTTAGCCTGCAACCCATAGTTATGAGCTGAGGGCAGCTAACATAGCAAACTAGGCTAAGTTTTAACAAAACCAATTCCAACAAATACATGCGCGTGCATGAACACAAACCACTGCCGAAACCCAACTTCAACAAGTATATCATCTTACCAATCCACAAAATAAAGCATTCGATGAAGTGATAACAGCTGGAAGTAAGTTATCGTGAAAGGTAGTATTTGAATTCTTGTCATTAAATCCACAGGTTTTAATATATTGGATTAGATCAACACGGTGTTTAATCGAGATGTAATAAATGCATAATTGTTCTCGGGGGGGGGGGGGGGGGGGGGGAATGCATTTTAAAGCACTAAATAGAGTTTCAGTCGAAGCGTCTTACCTCAAGAGCGAAGAATGAATGAATAGATCAGCTGGCGCGCCGGCGCCAATCCTTATAACTATGCTTCTCACCGCTCAGTGCGCATGTGTGTTCCCGGTTCATTTAAACGCGCTAAAATGTTCAAATTGATATTCCGCTAACGCTAAATGCAAGCTATCTAACGATTGAAACCTTCATTGTTCATATACACCCAGTTCACTCTTTGCCAATATGATTTAGATCCTTCGTTTTGCACGGATTAAGTGGACAATGTACAGTGTATTTTGAGTGTTGAGCTTATATTGGAACGATTTTAGGGGGCAAACTGTTATTTCCGGACTTTCCGGTTAAAATTAAATGACTCCAAAGACTTACAGGAGCAGCGTATCCCTACATTGCATTTCAAATAATAACCTTATCTCGCTAGTTTTCTTGTTTTTTGATGCAACGTAGAACGTACTGTACTGCAGCTCCGCCTGTGGGAGGAGTTTCAAATTCGCTTAGCCAATGAAAAGGAAACCTGGGGGACAACGTGCTCTACACAAAATATAAACAAACCGAACACGTGGAGTACCTGTCAAATAACATGAGAACCATTAATGGTTCTAAACAAGTCTTTATATCTGGTTCCCTAAATTCTAATTCAGTTTTATATAATCAAACTAACATCTCCGTGGTGTTAGTGATTACGAGAAATCCGTAAACCATATATATTATTTTAGTAAACTGGCAGAACAAGTTCCTCCAGACAGACCGGTCAGCTATAATATATATATTTAAATTAACTTGCATAGTATAAAGAATATTATTAATATAAATCGAAAATAATGTATCATACTGATTTATATTATATGTTCATCAAATGTTTGAGCAATGATGAATGGCTTGCTTGTTTTGTATGCCTACAATGAGGCACCGTTGAGAAGACTCAAAATAAATAGGCCTATTTCAGTTTCATTGACTAACTGGTTTAAAATATGATAGATATTATTTTACTTGAAAACTTGTGTCCTTTTGAACAATCCGGAAAACGTGGCCTCTAACGGGGGAGCTTACATCGCAGCGAGTAACCCAATGTATGAGCTGGTATAAGTGGTTTGGATTTGTTTTACCGGTTTACTTCAGGTGAGACGTGTTGTTGGGGATTAGTGACCCGCATACATTCCATAGGCCTATCTCCTCGCATACAGACAAGTTGTCGTTATCCCTGTTCTTCACCCTCAAACCCTGACATGCAGTAAACTGCTTATAGAGTCTTTTTAGTGCGGTTTTGTTGTTTATTAACTGATGTCGACGAGCAGATTGACTTGACTTTACTCTACTGGTCCAACTGCACTTTGCTCTACCAAGATTTTCTAGTCCAACATCACATTCCTGTACACATTCCGGTTTTGGGCATTCTGAGAGATCAGGGTAGAAAAGTAAGTTGCTCATTAACGAAAGCATTGTTTTTCTTCATATGGTCCTTCATACACTCCTAATAAATGTGGAGCAAGCAGGCCTTCCATTTACGTTTAGATTTTGGGTGCCTCTCTTTTAGGAGCGGATGTGGTCGTTGAATGACAGGGGAACTTTTGAAATGTATTTGGTTCTGATTGCTTGGCAACGTTGGATTCAGTGGCCCCAGAGGTTGTTAAAGGAGTTCACCTGTAGGTCAGGGTAGAGAACCAGCTCTGAGGAGAGAGGCCAAAATGCAGAAGTTAATGGAGTTAATGATGCAAGAGCGAATGGAGGCCAATGTGATTTTATGAGGTGGAGAAGAATACAAATTAAACACAATACTAAGATGGTCAGTGTAGCAAAGACCATGCTACACGCCACCTAGGTGGCTGCCATACTCCACCTAAGTGACTTTCCCTGGGATCCTCCAAACAAATGGACACAGGGTGGTGATGTTAAACCGGTTTATTGTAAAGGTTGAGTAGGATGACACAGACAGCTGGTGCTCCATGCTGCCATGTAGGAGAGCTCTCTCTGAGTGTGTGCGGTGATGGCTGGTTTAACCTGTGCACATTGATTGCTCAATGTGCAACAGGTGTGCAGCCTCACCCAGCTCCAGACTCCAATCAGTTTGACTCGGGCCAGGTGAGGCTGCTTAAACCAGCCATCAGCCACACACACCCCCACGGTCAGATATACACATACCAATAAGTTCTGAACAGTCTCATCTTCAGGCTGTATGAAAGAACAAGATTGAGAATATGGCCCTTATCATGGGTAGGGAACTGTGGGGAGGAAAATGAATGAAATAATCGGGTGCTAAACTAATAGGAATAAAATAGCACACATTAACACAAAATAGTCAATGTTTGAAGGAGGAAATTTCCTCACAGGATACAGGCTTATGGACAAAATTTGGTCTGTAGACCCCTCCCCCTCGGCCAGACAGCCGAGGTTTCTGCACATGAGGAAAGGCAAATTAAAACATAAACGTCTGTTTTATTAAACATACATTTTGAGTAAACGAGGGGAGAATCTGAGAAGACTACTCTAGAGGGAGGGTGGAGAGGTGCATAGTGTCGTGTACTGACATTATTTTACGAAGATGGACAAGTCATTCTATGGCATAGTCCCAGGAAACGGTTTGATTAACTAAACCCCTCTTGACCATTACCATTATCTCATGTTAGTCTTACTTTTCACTGTGAATACACATTTGCATTATTGTATTAGACTAAGATAGACATGGACTTAAAATAAATAAATAATGGTGTACTATTTTGTATCTCATGCTGCATCTTTGATTTGGCAATTTGACAACGTTCGTTTTCCATGACAAAGCCCTTTTGAATTAGGAAAGATATGGTAGGCTAAAATATTTGTTTGTTAGGGTTACATGTAGTGACCCATACTCCAGTGTTTTTCAACCAATGGTATGCAAACCAATAGTGGTACTGCAGGTGGTACGTGGGATTATATTATTGAAAGGCAAATTTACAATAATGGATCGAATAATATAATTGTGGCTTGTTATTTCAAAATAGGGTCTCTATGCGTTCCATCATGTTTTCCATTTATGTTTAGTGTTAGTTTGTGTGCTAAATAAACACACTGGGAGCATATGCAGCTTTGCTGACTTTCTTTCCACTGTTTCCCACTGGCCATGGCCTTCTGGGTGTGTATAAAAAGGGACACTGGCACTCTTTTGTGTGTGTGTGTGTGTGTGTGTGTGTGTGAGAGAGAGAGAAAATGTTTATTTAGATCTATCTATACATATCCCCATCTCTTCATTCAAAGTTTGCCTTTAAGCCTACCATATCTTTCAAGATTCCTACAGAGTGAGTCACTATTTTCTTTGTCTAGGACTCGTCTGTATAATATGGGCATGGCCCTCAGTATGGAGGCCAATTTAAATATGTCAATGTCATTTTGTGACCCGCCGAGTTTGGTTCATTGATAGAGGGCCCTCTGGGTCGACTGATTGCACCAACTTCCAAGCAGAGTTTGAACTCTTGCGTGTTCTACAGAGTTTGTAAATCAGCTGTACAGTCCAAACCAATTTGGAAGGGTGAAATGCTAATCTTTCGATTTGTTTCTTGGCTTGGTTCGAATTTGGTTTAGAATGAATCCTTTGACACTAGCAGCAGCATAACTGAATGAGCTGCTGCGCTTAATCAATCAGACAATAAATCTATGATCTGATCTGTATCAACTTAATTGTTCCAAGTTGTCACTGTAATAGCTTTAATGTAGTGGTCGACTCCCATCCTAGCCGAAAGGTACTGGGTTTAATCCCCAACATTATAATCGGACAAGCTGCCTAACCTTTACCTTTTTGTGAAGACAAAAAGCCTTGGTTTGCCACCCCTAATGCTTACCCTTATACAGAGCACTTAGACATGATTTCCTGTTGTCAGTTTAGACCAACACGGAAGGATATGGAGCTCACGAGTATTTCTCAATGCCTTTAAATCAAATTCAATTTAAACCCAATCCTGTCTGTTTGTTTTGACTATGTTTTATGCTGCTCTTGGCAAGGTCTCTTGAAAAATAGGTTTTAAATCTGACTGTAGAGGTAAAATACATAAATTAACATCTCAACTGACTTGTGTACTATATACACTAGTGTGTATATAGTCATTCCTGCAGATGGCAGCAACCGAACAAATCTTGTTTTAGTTTGATAGCTTTTGTGTCTCTGCTTTTTAGAAGCATTGTCATCAAGCATTTTGACCTCTTGCAGACTTTTTGTAGTTGCTCGAATAACGATTTAATGCTTTGATCTGGGCCGCGCCATCAAGCCTAAAATCACCTGTTTTACCAAATGCAATGCAAGGAAATTACCCGAGTTAAACCCCAGATTGTACTCTCACTGCATTTGTGGGTATTTGAACGCATTTAATAATGAAAAATCGTCTCCTTTCAGTTGGTGGGTCAACGCTGGGGTCTCTCCTGGGCTGGAGGGAGAGGTCTCCATGCAGCTGCTACACCTACGCTCCAAACAAAGCTCCACAACTCTGCCCACACAACACCGTACGTTTAGACATTTCAAATGAAAAGATTGGTCCAATCTTTTTATTTCTGTATTCCATATCTGAGCCAAGCTATTGTACTTCTAACACCCCTAGCTGAGAACCCTCTTCTCAGGCTTCTCCTTTTCTCCCACTGGGGTTTTAATGCTTCAGAGATATTTTGGTAACATCTAGCGCTTGCTGCTTCCAAAATAAAGAAAAATAAACTCTTTGTTCAGGGTCAAAGTTCAAGTTGGATGCAGAAATGTTGTTGGTTAATTTCAAGATCTTTTGGAGCTGTGGGCTAAAGATATTTGTGATGGCTGAAAGTTATGAAAAATAAAATATATAATTTATATATATATAAAATAAGACTACATTGAACATGAGTTCACAGAGTAATGCAGAAAAGGCTGTTCCATGGATGTGGAAGCACGGCAGCGGGCGGGTTGGCAGCCCCAGTTAATGTGTGGGGCAAGTATGAAGCAAATCGATGTAAACCTTGTTTTCTGAATTACAGCTAGACTCGTCTTACTAATCAAACTCCATGGCTGCCGCTTGATGTAAACCAAACAATGTACAAATATTAAGGGAATGGGAGCAGGGACGACTATGGTACTTTTTTTTTATATATAGTATCGGGGGCACATCTACACCCCACTGTTATATAATTTAAATCCTGTAAGTTCATATACTTATATAAATAGTGACATTGAGTCAATATAGTATTGCTTGGACTTAACAGTCACTATAAACAGATTAATATTTAATGAGTGAAAATATATTTGAAAAGAAACAAACACAGGATTATATGCGTATGAAAACATTTATTGTAAGTCATTAAGAGATCACATGTATTAACTATCATAGTTTGAACATAGATGACCCCACGTTTCAGTTTCTGACAGTAACAGAACAGACTGTTCAGTCACATGTCCAAAACACAAAAGACCAGATAAATTGATAAATAAAACAATAACCATATAATTCCTACAACTTTTTTTTTTCTTTTGGCAAAGTGCTGTATTATTCCAGTAAACTACATAAATGCAAAAAAAAAAAAGTAACACTTGATGAGAAAAAAAAATGCCACAAAATATTCTTCACACGTATTTGAAAACGAGAGAAAACAGGCTTGCTACATCGTTTTGTTTGTCTATAAAAGCTGTACACGGGTTCATGGGGGGGGGGGGGGGGGGGGGGGTCACAGAGAGGGAGGAAGCTACCTCCAGTGGTGCATAGTTTTAGATATGACGTCTGTAGGTCGGTTGTGTATTTGTGTGTCTGTTTGTGTGTCCAATTCAGGACACATAACATGAGTTCAAAGTTCTTCAGCAACACATTGTCGATCACAATGATTTGTCCCCGGGAAGGCACGTGATCCGTGACGGCAGAATTTCAAAGGCATTGAACAAAAACAATACAAATCCCTGTTAGTTTCATGATCAACATCTGACCATGGAGCGGTGGACAGAAGAGTAAAAAAAAGGCCTCCTCCTCCCAGAATTCCCTTGGAGAAAAACAAAGGAAGAGACGGTCGCCAAGCAACGCCTCCATTTTCTCCTGTCCCTCAAAACTTATAATTATTATTTTTTTAACATTCCAACGCAAGGTGAAAAGATCAAGACGGCTCTATGACGACCACAAAAGGTTGATCACATATACGCTTTAAAACAAAAAGATTCAATACAACAGTGAGAGTCACTCCACTAGCAATACATGTATGTACACTCAACCATACTAACACATAACACGATTTGTTTGTGCCTCACTACCATGCTCTAATACACATGGGCTAGGCATTCTTTTAGTTTTTTTTAAAAGGTATGTGCTACGATCACAGAGGTGAACAACGTAAGAAAAGCAAACCAACGGATTTGAATAGAAAACATGAATATGGATAATAACTGACTGGACTTGGACTGACTTGGGAGTTTTAGAACTTCCACTTCAAATGGTGTCCGTACTAAATTATTAAATCTTGTACAGAGCCCAGTTATCTAGACAAATAAAAAAAGTAACAAAATAATTTTTTTCGATTCTGTTCATTCACTTGTCATGGTCACATAGCGGAGAAATTGCTTAAAAAAAACAAAGGGAATTTGCCATTTCAATGTAGTGCTACTTGTAAGAAAAGGTACATTTAAGACTGAATACCTGATTCAGTGGTCTGTTAGGATGATTATAGACACTTCTTTTTGCAGTGTTGCTGGGATCCTGAAAGACTATCGTTTGTTTTCACACAGCAGGCTGATGGGTGACAAAGGCCACCCTTTAGCCGAGACCTAGTAAGCAATCA
This sequence comes from Lota lota, assembly GCA_026745465.1. NCBI lineage: Eukaryota > Metazoa > Chordata > Actinopteri > Gadiformes > Lotidae > Lota > Lota lota. The sequence continues at coordinate 3,454,590 of JACYXH010000826.1, forward strand.
TAAGCAAAAAATAATAAAGTACTTTAAAGTTAAAGATAGTTGCAACTTTTTTGGTTTTAAAATATTAAAACTGTTCAACAAAAAATGTGAACTAAGTTAGTAACTTAAAGGAAATAAAGGTAGGTAAAAGGCATACAATTACAACTCTTAACCATATGAGGTACACCAAACAAACAGATAAACGTTGATAAAAGACCAACAATTTCCCTCCATCTTACAGTTGATTGAGAGCTTAAGAAATCTACTTTCACAGTCCTGGGACCAATAAAATCTTTTGAGACGCATAGGGAGACGATCGGTGATTACTAACATTTTCATTAGGGATCTCAAACTGGGACCAGAGTCTGGAAGGCCCCCATGTGAGACAATTATCAGCCATCAAGGTGACTGTCCGTGACCCTGAGAAGTGGACTGCAGATATATATTTTTTATAGAACACAACAATATAGTAATAAGAATAATAAGGAAAAAAATATTTTTTTCATTTTCTTTTACCCATCTGTATGCTAACAATTCTACAACCATGCAACAAGCTGCACACTAACGTGACCAGACATAGCTAAACATTACCAAACATACCTATTCAAGATAACAGACGCATATATACCATCTTCATACTGATATGTAATATTTTTTTCTTTTCAAAAATATTTTGGAAGTTTTTTTCATTTTTAAATATGTTTTACATTTCTTTTTTTCTCAAAGCTACCATTTAAAACAATGTGTTAAGTGACATTTAACCCAGTAATATTTACCTCTTATTTTTTTTTTATATTGTCAAAGATTACTGAATTAAGAAGTCAAAGGCGTTCTTCACCTAAAAGCCCAAGGAGAGACCACCTGAGAGTGGTCTTCATGTCGGTGTCAAGTATGTCCATAAATAAATGTTGCAGGACGCAAAGGTGATAAAACCGACAATGGATGCCTGAAAACTTCTTTCAGGAAGAAAGATTAGACCTTAGACCTGCACCATGGTGCAGGTCTCAGATCAGATCTCAGTCCTGCCCTGGTCTTAAGCCAAGCATTTTAAGCCCATTTCAGTACTTCCAACTGTCAGATGCATCTTTCCAACAACAGGATTCTCTGAAGTTCCCTCATCTCCGACAGTGACTGCTATAACACTCGACTTTGTGATTCTATGTATTGTATTGCACTGAACAATTTGATTGTATATGGGTTTTTTCTCCCTACCTTGGCTGTAAGGGGGAAGGCGAGATCTAATCATTTTGGGAATAACATACAATAAGAAACAAAAGGCGGTTTAGCTTAACTAAAGTAAAAGCCTCCTGTTGTCCAATCAAGTTTCCCCCAGAATGTTGCCAAGCGTATTGTGGCCCCCTCATTGTGTAGAATCAGGGGGATTCTACACAACCTCTAAATTACATCACAAGCCCTCCCCCAAACTCTGATCACATGACCTCTCCGTGGCTGTCCTGGTATGGAGACGGTGAATGTGCCAATAAGTAAAGTGACCTACAGCATTGGTAGTACAAATTATGGAGTCCATGAAGAAGAACAGGTTGTTTCCTGTGGGGGTGGGGGGGTGGGGCTCAGGATGGTTGAGACAGACGAAATGGCCGATGTATAAAAACGATGGATGATGGATTGGGGTGAAGAGAATTACTTTTTCACATCCCTTCTTTTAGGAATTGCTCTGATGTAGGCGGTGGATGGAAAGTTGCACAGTAAATTCACTTTTAGCCACTAGCCTGTGAGGTCGAAGTTTTTTTTCCCTTGTTTCCAGCCCACTGGAACACACCAAGACATCTGATCTAACTCCTCTAAATTGTCCCCAGCCCCAACTTCAAGTGTGGTAGACCAACCAGATGGAAAGACTTGCATTGGTGTGTTTTGTTTTGGTCGAGAACGACATGGCTCTTTCTCTGGCAGAAGGCTGGTGGTTATGGTGAGTTTTCCCTATACTGACAAGATCTTCATACTGGATTGTATTATTGGTTGAACGCGTGGGTGGGGGCTAGGGACTGATGATGGTGATTGTGATGAGGATAATAAGGTGGACTGCGGTGCCAGGATCTCCCCCACCCCCCCCTCAGTAGTTGAGGTGTCTCTGGTTGGGCTGGTGGAGGTACATGGTGTTGGCCCGGCCCTGCTTGCTGGTGGCCGGGTGGCAGAGCAGGTTGCCGCGCCGCATGGCGTTGCGAGAGAGGGGCTGGCTGCGCTGGGCCCGCCGGCCCCTGGACTGCTGCTGCTGCTGCTGGAGCAGGCTGGCCCGGGCGGAGAGCGCCGCCGCGAAGCACGCCGCATGGAGGCTCGGGCGACGCTGGCTGTCTGCCACCTCCGGCCTTCAGGGGGAGACGGAGAGCAGAACACAGGGTGCTCAGAACGTTGACTCATGATCGGCTGCAATACTTTGAATACCAAGTTTGAAAAAAACTATTGATATTTTTGGATTGAACTATTAATTAAAAAAGTCACTTTAATTATTGACCTCATGGAGAGGAAGACTTAGTCAGTGCTTATATTATATAATTGAAGACAAAAAACTAACTCTAGATCTCTTGATGTAGCTATGGAGCCTCACTTATAAGTGGCTTTGGATAAAAGCTGCTAAAAGCCATCAGTCCTACCGGTGGCGGGTGTTGTCTAGGGAGCGTCGGCCCTTCTCCTTCCCAGGCAAGGAGCAGGGGGGCCCGGCAAGGCCCAGGTTGCGGTCCAGCTCCAGGTTGAGGGAGCGCGGCAAGGGCTTCAGGTTGAGCCGAGGGGGACTGTGGTGTGCGTAGACGGACATGCTGGGGTGCTCGATCAGCAGGTTCTCCAGGGGACTGGTCTCCAGCAGGATGTTCTTGCTGCCCCGGCCCGTGAAGCACGGGGGAGGGGTCACGAACCAGCTCTCCTCCAGGGCGCAGGCCCCCAGACGCAGGAAACCTCCCTCCTCCTCTTCCTCGTCTTCCTCTTCATCATCATCATCATCATCATCCTCGGGCCCTCCTTCTGCGTCGGTGTCAGCCATGGAGTTGAGAGAGGTGCAGGAGGCGTATCGGATGGTGGGCGTGGCCATCGGCGAGGGGATTATCACCAGATCTTCCTCATCGTCTTCCTCATCCACGCCTGCAGGCCCAGTGGGAGCACCAGCCAGGCCGGCGCCGCCTGAGGTGGCCCGCGCGTCTGCTGCACAGAAACAAACATGAACCCGGATAAGAAAGACCACTAACAGCCTCATGGAAACAGGAAATAACTGAAAGTCATCATGTCAAAGTAGGGTGTTGGTGTACCATTGTGCCCACAAAAAATGTAATTGGTTCGAACCCTTTAAACCTTTTTGTTTTCTACATGTTGTGGACAAATTTAAAATCCACATTCGCCAATAGTTGGCTGTGGGACAAATTTGTGCAGCGGTCCCAGTAGTACTCAGTAGACCCTCTACCTGCTGACCCATAGTCACAGGGTTCACCCAGAAACAAAGTGCCAGAACCGCAGCCTTTAGGGACTTTGAGCTCAGTATATTCTATTTGCCAACCTACCAGTAGGGGGCATTGCAGACTGTGGAAAACGGATATTCTCTCCGAGCTTTATACTATGAGACAAGACATGCAGACAGCCCCTCTTAGTACTGCCTCCTTATCTTTATTTTATTCTTATATAACGTTTCTTCTATTTTCTGAAATGATAAGCTGTTTGTGGCTCACAAGTTGATATCGCACCAACTTATTCTGGGTAACCGAGCTGTAGAAAAGTGCAGGAAGTCATCGAACATACAAAAAGCTGTGTGATCTGAGGCAGACAGCCAGGCCAGAGATTTGCTCCTAGTGCTGGAGGTCTGCAGGACTCTAATAATAACCCACTAGGCCCATAAACAGAACTGAAATCAAACAGGGATGTCTGGTCTTTGACCAGCACAGATCCTGCTGTCTGCTTCCACCTTTACGTTCCAAGTTCCCCCATTTTAACTTCCACTTGCAAACAAAGACACCCGTGGCCCTCGTTCTGATTCTGTGAGGATTTTCTATGCTACTGTACTAATTGATACGCTTGTGTGACCATATGCATTGTGGGGCAGGATAGTCTAGTCAGTGGTTAGGGTGACTCCCAGCCGAAAGGTTATGGGGTCAAAGCTGATGTTGAGCAGGATACCTTGCCCTACATGCTCTTAAATCACCTAACATTTGATTTGATTTGGATAAAACTGTGTGTCCGAGTGTGTGTGACAGTGACATTAGTCAGCTAGCGTGCATCCCAGTGTCTGTTTAGAGCACACATTGGTGTCATGTGACACACGGTCTGCCTGGGCTTAAGGTCGTCATGCAGGTGACGCCTGCCCAGGGCACTTTATTTACCGGCAAGCTGCTGTGTTGCTGAAGAGCAAGGAGCCTTGTTGATGATGCTGTTCTATCCCACTAAGCACCGCAGTAGGCACTCCCAACAGATAACTGCCTCCCTCATCCCTGTCCCAAGCAATTAGCACGTAATCCTGTCAATAGAAACTGTGTGTGTGTGTGTGTGTGTGTGTGTGTGTGTGTGTGTGTGTGTGTGTGTGTGTGTGTGTGTGTGTGTGTGTGTGTGTCAGAGACAGCTGTTAAACATGCATATACACATATGTCAGCCTATACTTCCACAACAAAGCAGTGTTGGGTAAGAGGGCTGTTGGATCGGTGTGATCCAGTGTTGTGTATTGAATACGGACAGTGCTGATGAACAGGTGCTATTGGGGAACAGTACATGTGTAAGGAGGTATTGCACTGCATTAAAGGACTTCCACACCATTTTGTGAAAAGAAATGTCAATTTTTGATGTCCATGTATATCAGTTACAGGGTTAAATGGCAGTAATACATGCAGGGCACCTGACATGCATGCAGTGCAACACGGATCTCTTGCCTAGATAAGTGCTAGGGGAGGGCAGGTTGGATCAATCACTAATTAACAAGCAATTCTCAGGTGGTGCTGGAGTCAGGGGTGTCAAGTTAAAATCCCTACCAGAGGGAGAGTGAGACCTGCGTGTCATTATGGGAGCTGGGAAAACACCCCACAAAAGGTAAACAGACGCTCCGCTTCAACTCTCCACAAACCACAATGGCCACAGGGGTATTTGCTCAGCAAATAAACCCAGTGCCTTTTTTTTTAATGTATTATTAAAATCCTTCAGGTGTGACGGCAGCACCCAGTTTGAACACCCAGACTAACGCTACAGGTGTCATGGGCCGTTTTGAGCTACAGTGCAGTACTTATAATAGACTGCATTCCCATAAATGCCCGTGCCAGGCCAGCTACCTCTGGCCACACGGGAGGCTATATTTAACCCCCCTGGTTTCTCTGTGGCTTTGTCTGACCTGGTCGCACTGGCACTAGCAGTGTATCAGGGACAGGCACATCAGCCCCTTCCCTCCACAATCTGAGATCCCTCCCACTACCTCCTCCCCGGACGTCAACAGGGGTTGGGGTGGTGGGCGTCTGTGAAGATATTCACAGACCCTTGAAACTCGAGATGGGGAGAGTGGGGTTTAAGGGAGGGGTGGGAGGTGGTGGTCGGGCAAAACTGAGCCAGACTGAATACCTTGCCAAGATGTTACTCTGGTCAACCCCTAGGTACTGTAGGTCTGCTTCCATTTATAGATGCCTTATTGCCTTATTAATGGCTGTACTTTGTGTAATACAACCTTCTCTGTAAAGTGTGTGTGTGTGTCTAGGTGTATGAGTAGATGTAAACTGCGGTGTAGAATGCATGGTGGGCTAAGGTCTTGAACCCCCCTAAGCAAAGCTGGATAAGCCAGCAAGTTGAACTACAGTAGGACCAGAGAGCCTAATGGGAATGGGTGGTGTGTGTGTGTGTGTGTGTGTGTGTGTGTGGGGGGGGGGGGGGTAGCTCAAAAGCATGGGACGATTAAGTCTGTTGTGCAGCATCTGAAAATGGGAAACGTGGGCAGGGAGGAGACACAAAGAGGTTTGTCTGTCTCAGTCTATACAAGAGGCACAACACGTTTGTGTTTTGGCTCCTCAGGGTCTGTGTTGTTTTGCATGTGTCTGCGGGGATATTTGTTACCAGCGCCGCCCTCTCTGGCATTGTGTGGATATACAGGACTTTGCGTTCCCTAACTGGTTAACAGAACGTTCTTTTGTCTCCTGTCCTACTCGCCACCAGGTATTTACTTCTGATTCATTTGCACGCAGAAAAACACAGAAAAATACTACAATGACTGCATATTAAAAAAAAATCCTTGATATGTTGCTATAAGCCCACTCAGTAAAACTAGTTTTACAAGATTGCATGACCTGTAAACAAACCATAAGACAAATGTGTTGAACTTATTGGCTGTGTGTGTGTGTGTGTGTGTGTGTGTGTGTGTGTGTGTGTGTGTGTGTGTGTGTGTGTGTGTGTGTGTGTGTGTGTGTGTGTGTGTGTGTGTGTGTGTGACGAGGCACTCACCCAGATAGTCCACCAGGATCCAATCGTCATCCTCCTCCTCACTCTGTCCTGGCCCACCAAGGCGACTCACATCGTCCTCGTCTTCCCCGAACAGAGCGCTGGCGAACCTCTGGAACATCCCAGGGCCTTGGGGGGCGCACGGGGGCCTGGGTTGGGGCGGGGGCCGGATGTCTGGCTCATCAGCTGCCGGTTCCTGGGCTGGGAGGAGGCTCCGTGGAAGGTGCTAAAGTGCATCAATGTGTTTTGGTCTGGGATCATACGAGGCTCAGAAGAGGGCAGGGTCTGGACATGTTCTCTTCAGGCCTGGGTGTCTCCTCAATCAGTGCAAGATACAGTACAACAAGGCCCTGCGTGGTGACATGGAGACAGTTTGGATTACAGATGAATCAGACTTATGAAAGGGTCACGATGGAATCCGCTACTAAATAATAAACAAAATGTGATGCAAACCATAACATAGCATATATATTTAAAACGTTGTATCCGCTAATGAGGGAAATAGTTCAAGCTCAAGTGAATGATTGTGCCTTGTCAGAAAACCCCTATGGAGGCTATTACGACAACACAGTGGTACCTTATCAACAAAAAAAATCACATCCGTATTATGGCGCCCATTCCAGACCTGCACACTTGTCTATAGCCAATGGGCACTGCTGAAAGCAATACACGCGATACTGATGGGCAAAAACTGGTCCCTAAATCCGTTTCTTGAACTAATTTGCATGCAGTAGCATACATTTACATGTAGGTCTGCTAAGTAAATTGTATGATGAAAGATAACAAAGCTATCCTATACCATCCGGGCACACACATAATCGGGCCTTTCTTTCGAAGTCTTTGTTATCGTTCAGGTCTGGGTAGGAAGAGGCAGACACCAAAAATGTGTCATCTTCTACTTTTCAACTACCCTATGAGTAGACGTATAAACGTAAAAAGAAGGCTTGGTTATTAGCCTACTTCAACAAATAATGAATCCTGTCTGTCATCTACCGTCCGTCGAACGGTTGACTGTCAGGTTTTGTACGCCTTTTTAGACAGTGCAGTTGGCAGAGCTGGCACGACCCTGTGCCTACTCGGCTTATAAAAGGGCCGATACAGACAGCAGCTGGGCTATGGGGTCGGCGGACAAGGATGGCAGTTAGTAGGCCTACGCCCTGATGAACAGCAGAGTTTTAATCTTCTGCACCTGTTCCGCTAAAAAGCTATTCATTCACGCAGATTTTTTTTTTTGCCTTGATTCAAGACGCAACTGACTGGATGGGCTACACTTAATGCGATTACAGGCTAGCGCCGGTTTAGTACAGTCTCCATAATGATGCGCTGCACAACCGAGAATAGCCGAGGCCTATATATCTTGGACAATGTTAGCTCTGCGTTAGAGATGGTTTAACATGACCTGGGTGGTTAAATAACAGTAGGCCTTAAGTTTATATGCCACGGTCGGTACAACAACATATATTACGTAATGCTCTACATTTTTGAGTGTATGTGAGGAGGAGATGCAAGGCAGCCCTGCAAATGCACGGCGGCATATAACGACTAGATTACTGGGCATGTCTGGATAGAGAAATAACTGATTTTAATAGCATTAATGATAGTGATGACCAGCCAACATTAAAATAGCAGGACATATCGGGTGTTGTCTGGCCCAGGCCCGAGCCAGGGACCGCCTCTCTGGGGTTCGGCGACGGGCTGAGGAGGAGGAGGCTGCGCTGTAACCCTACACTCGTTGGGCGTAATGTAGCTTGTTTAGCGTTAAGTTTTATTTAGTTATGTGTCGTACTATTTTAACCAACATGCATTCTTCTTGGGCGGTATACCTTCCCCTATGTTTGCTTTACCTAACCCTGTGGATAATGTAGGCTGATCGGCCAAACAGCGCATCAATATCCTAACATTTGTGAGCAGGCCTCTAAGATCTATTGTTCAACATAAAGGCACCCGTTAACTTCCGAATGTTGTCGGTTCTGACCCACGGTATACCCTCTCACTCCGACCAATACGAAACAAGAAGTATCATTACTTAAAAGGTAAACAATAAAACGTGATGTTTAATGAGACAAAGAACAAGCACTCACCTGCGGCAAGGAAAAATGTAAACTGTTTAAAAACGAATGCTTTTCAATATAAATCCTTGTTTAAGAGGTAGATTATTTGTTTGGATAATATAAAGACCGTGGTTTCTTCGCAGAAGAAATAAAAATATATTATTAGGGACTATACATTCGGAGTCAATGTTCGTTACTTTCCTCGTCGTTTCCGAAGTCCCAACTGAAGGCTTTGTTATTGTTGTGGAGTACTAACAGCTGATCGCTGCGACCGCCTATGGGAGGGACAAGTCGTAAATCACACAGCCAATCAGAGGTCGCTATTCGCTCTGATTGTCTGTCACCAACGCACGTGACCGACACCAGAAAAGAGCATGTATTGGCAAAGCACAACTAGGCTCTGGGAGTGCCTCGCAAAAAAAGATTAATATATTTAAAAAGAAATATATATATATATATTGAAAGCCAAATATATGTTGGGAAAAACACTCCCTCACCACAACTTCGTTGTTAATGTCTTGCGTAAGTGAGACCACGCTAAATAATAGCCTATATAAGGGAAGACGACCCGTGGCCTTGAGGTTTGCAGTTACACGGTTATAAAACACCTGACGTGTAGGGAAAACAATTGCGTTGGTTAAGACACTAGGGCCCGATAGGTTTTACCTTTCTCTGTTCTCAATATATTTAACAATTTATTTCTAAAGGATTTGCAGAGATGCCTCTCCAAAAACAATTACCCATCCATCTGTTATTGATTGGCCAGAAAAACACAACTTGTGCCTAAACACATTTAGCCTAGGCCTACTTTATAAACACAAAGTCCTACTCGCTTGGAATTTGAGATTACATAAGACCTGGATGTACAAGGAACTGCCCAAAACACCTACTTTGTGTAGGGTTTTGTCTGGGATATATTCATCTTGCAAGACTATGAAAATAATGCATTAGTTAGCATTATTCAATCGACCACAACAAATATATTGATTGAGTATATCCTAGATGGTTGGTAGCTTCACGATAACGTTTTTGGGATGTTGAATTTAAAAAAGAACCTCTGGACCAGGAGGATGGTAAGAAGACATGGCTTACAGACGATCTAGGTCAGGGGTGGGTTTTGGATAGGTCTCCCCCCGGCCTGGAGAATGGGGGGTAGGGCTTATCTCTACGGTCTTGAGGAAAGGACACACGCTTTGGACAAAGACTTCCTGAAAAGCTGGTGAACAACCAGATCATCCAGAGACTGCTGCTGTCATGAGAGCTTTGGTTCTCTTGACCTGGCCTGTCTTCACAGGGCCACAGTTCTCTCTCTTTGCTCCACCCTTGACCTCGTCACCCATTGTTCTTTCAGGTGTTAACATTTTGGGCTGCTGAGTAAAGGACCCATCTGGGCTTGTGCTTATGTGGCATCTTTTTGTATGGAGTCACAATGCATAGGATAGAAGTACATTGTTGATAATACTCTACAGTCATACCTTGTAAGTTTAGGAAAAGGTTTGTTTTACAATAGGAAAGATTGTGTATGAATGAAAGTTATAAAGTTATAGGGAAATATGATGCAGCATTACATAACGTCTTCAAATGTCCTGTACATTCTGATTCATACAAAACTTAACATTAATACTAAAACTTGACTATAAATAGTCATTATACCACTAGGCATACTACTACTACTTCTACTACTAATTATAACATCAATACTAATCCTAATGATAATAATAATACACTACTACTAATAATGATGATACTAATAATAGTAATGATGATAATAATATATTGGATGTATAAAGTAGCACCTTTCAGAAAACCTAAGGTGCTTTATACAAGCACATACCTGGACCATTTGAGATAAAGAAACACATTTTATTAAACAATCTTTCCCTTCTGCGGATGTGCCCAGACAAAGCTCTAAGGCAAGGCTCACCCTCTGTGTGTGTGTGTGTGTGTGTGTGTGTGTGTGTGTGTGCGTGTGTGTGTGTGTGTGTGTGTGTGTGCATGTGTGTGTGTGTGTGTGTGTGTGTGCGTGCGCATGTGTCGGAGCCAGGCAGTTAGGGCAGAAGTTAGTCATAATGAAGGGCAGAGAGAGAGAGAGAGAGGTACAGATGAAACAGGATAATGCCATGAAGAGGTCAGAGCCAAACATGTCATCCTACCACAACCTGAGATCTCCATAGAGCCACACATGGGCCATCTCTGCCCAAGGTAAGAGGAAACACGTGTTGGATAATGATCATAGTAATAATAATAGTCTCCGTACACACACACACACACCGGATGGGGCTTATTATGTTATATTCATTAAAAATATATGTAAAACCAAACTTAAAGTTCATTTGCAGCGAAGAGAACGACTTGGTGCATTGTTCATTTAGTTGACATTCATTCATTTCAGTTTCTCAAATGCTTCTACTCTTAATTTCCTGCTCTACTAATTGTGCTACACAGAGAACACAAAGTCTTACTTTTTAAACAAAATTTCCCTCCAAGTTAACTACATAATAATGTTAACTAAGGTATAAACAAGGGCAGGTTGTCCCTGTATTGAAAAATTATGTACGATGAATTACATTATTTTCCAATTATGGGACTCCGTCACCAACTGTGTTTAGATATTCATTACTTTCATCTATAAGGTTATCGTTTTTTATCTACTTAATCAGCTGAAATTAAAATATTTTTCCACGGTGCTTTTAGTATATGGTTTTTGCATTGTCATGGAAACATCTGTTCGCTAGTTGTAAATTGTTGTTGTTAATCTTGGATTTGTACTAAATTGATTCAGAACTGTTAGAAGGCAGAGGTGTCCCGTTATTTAAAAATAATGCAAACCCTTGGAACGTTATTGACCAATCAGAGTCGAGGATTCAACAATGCTGTGGTATAAATACAATAGCCTTAATATACATGTTGTATCTAGTGTGAAAATCAGGCAATTTGCCCTTGCCACGGAGCCCGGCTCTGCCTATTGGGTCACCCAGAAACACACTTATCTATGACAGTCCTTGTGACACAAACCTTGCTGTGTAAGCTTGTGTACTGAACAGTGACCCCTACCCCCCACAACCTCCCACCCACTTACCCATGTTGTTCAGTGATAGAACCACCAAGTGTGAACCATACAATCTGTTATATCACACACATTGGAAAAACACACAATGAATACGGAGAAAACAAACCAAGCGTTAAAATTTCCATTCAACAACATACCACACCTGTAATGTCCTGACCTCCGGGCAGTGATAAGATGTTATTGCTCTCCCATGGTGGTTGTTACGTCACATCCACCTCACCTCAATGTTTTCATGTCCTATAAAATGCCTTCTACGCCACGCTGTACTAAAGAAAAAAGGAAACTAAGGTGAAGATTAAAAGAGACACAATAATAACAGTAACTAACTTAAAGGTGTAGTATTGTTTAGAATTTAGTTGAATCTAGCGGAACAAACTTGTCTGAAATGGAATTTCATATTCATAAGTATGTCTTAATCAGTGTATAATCCCATGAAAATAAGAATTGTTGTATTTTTTTTACCTTAGAATGAGCCCTTTATGTCTACATAGGGAGTGGGTCCTCTTGCACGGAGCTCGCCATGTTGCACCTCCTAGTTTCTACAATAGCCCAGTTCTGTCTGCTCTATTCCAAATGGTGTCGTTGTGTTAAAATGCTACCACAATGTGGAACAATCAACTATCATAATTGCAATATTACTTGTAAGCTCTGACCTACAGTTTTACAGACTATAACTAAATACAATTAATAAATCTTTCAAAAACCCTCAGCACTTGACAGGTTACTGTCAGGTAACCAGGTCAAGTCAGGTAAACACACTTGACAGGTTACTGTCAGGTAACTTGTCAAGGCCAACAGAACGATGCTGTTGAAGAGGATGCCATCATTTTGGAAGTACCTACTGGAACCTTACAGGCCAGGACACACCACCGTAGCTTCTCCTCCGTCGCATGAAAAAAAAAAGGTGTGGGGGGGTTCTCAGTTGGTTGCTCACCATAGATGCCACTCAATCCTTCACACTGCACCTTCAACACATAAACAAACATATTGTTTGACGTTGTGCGCCTGTAGGGACAAGATGTCTTATCTGCTTTTGTAATTGCATATACGATTCTCAAAACATTAACTTTCCCTTTCTGTGTGTAACATTGCTTCCTTACATAATCTGGCTAATATTTGCAAAGGTTTGGGCTTGCACAACACTGTCCGCTACCAGATAAGCACATGGGAACACACTCCTTGTGGTTTTCAGTCACTAAGGTCAGTTTGTAAACAATATTCTAGCTATGTCTAAACCAATTTTAAATTTACAAAACTATTTGTAATATTTTGGACAGAGACAGAATGTTTCTGTCCTCATAAGTAAATGGACAACCATCATGTCTGTCTGTCTGTCTACATAGTTGTTTTCAAAACACACACATTAACCACCTGACACATGCTGATGGCATTCTGCGCTGATGCGTATCAGCGCAGAAATGCTTTCACTTATAAAAGGTGGTGTTTTGAAACATGTATTAAACCCTTTAAATGCTTGTATAACTTTGATTGGATAAAACATATATGGTTCCTTATCAAGTGAAATTAGTTACACATTGTTTTTCTGTTGTTCAGTCCTTCAGGAACTATCTATATTCTCTGCTGCTATATCCTTGTCTCCTTATCTCATCGCAATTCAACATATTAACATATAGCTTCCCAAAGATTTTAAACGGTGGGGAAAGTGCTTTGGTGCAGTGACTGGGCGGAGCCAGTGGACTGTGCAAAAACAGAAAACACAACAAAGGAAGCTGGTGTCAAAGGTCCTGAGAATGTGTTTAGCGTGCTGGGAAAACATGGGCAGTGCTGTGTACTCAGACGGAGCCACAGGGACCGGGCTGCTATACCCACCACAGCATGCAGGGCTTCTAATACAACCAATCTGATGCATTCCTTTCATCAGCACACTTCTCTCACAGCACACATCTCAGTTTATATCCCATTAAAACATCTGTAGTGCTAGAGAGATCCAATCCCAATGAAAGCCCCAAAACCCTTGATGGCTGCAGCTGGGATCCCCGCCGATCAAGAGAAAACATTTTGTAGTCCCTCTCTAACCTCCATGTTGATTTACATTCCTCAGTGTTGTCAAATGCCACATAAACAGGACATAAACAGGCATGTACAGCTCTAAATCGTTAAATAATTACATAGAAACACTCATTCATGGTGGGTTTAAACAACATGCTTTTGAATACTACTTGTGTGTATAGTGGGTATAGAGACTAACTGGTAGACCATTTGGGAAGGGTTTTGTAGTTCATGCCGATAACACTGTGTGTGTACTATTATGCAACAAACATCTTCTTAACTTAAAACTAGAATTAAAGCAAACTAGCTATTTTATCTTGCACTAACTCTCCACTTATATAACCATCTGAATACACACTAGTTAAAAAGTTAAAAAGTGAATGTTGTTGGTGGCTTTTGCCTGGGCTGAGAACAACAACATGGTCTTCGACTGGTCTGTAGGGAAAGCTACACTTTCTTCAGAGGTCAGAGGACATAAAGGCCAGTGACATTTTTAAAGATATTTCAGGAAACCCGTTGACACTGGGACTTGGAACTCTGCTCTTAAAGAGCAGAATTATGGCGTGATTATATTGGACATGGATTCGAATAGCGTTATCCATTCAAACTAATCGCAGCTAAGCCTGCTTGACCAATCACAAGTGGGAAAAGTGTAAGTCAATACAAGTGGAAGTCAAAGAGAGTAGGATTGGTCAAATTACACCTATGGGTTATTTTGAGTCACAATTTCATCACTGAAACAAATAGGTTGAACAATTACACGCTCTGTCCAAAACATCTTAAATGTGTCACAACCCCCCTTTCTATTATTTAAAGCTGAAAGACTCTGCCTGTGCTGACTTGTTCAATTTCCTATTGACACACTGTGGTTTCAGTGGGAGAACAAACAGATCCTGTTAAGGAGACATGTCCTCCATCTTAACAGCCATGTAGCCATTTTGTTCTAGTTATCGTAACCTTCCTGGCCCTCTGTCTTGCTCTGATAACCTGTGCTGTGTGTGTGTGTGTTGTTTGTGTGTGTGAGTCAGTCGGCAGGCTTTTTAACGTGGTGCAGAATGTGGGGCAGGTTGGGAGTTACTTACGCCTCTGGTGTGAGAATTCACAGCTAAACAGAGACTCACATAGAGAATGGCATGTGGATGCTGCATGCTCTATAAAATCTACACACACACACACACACACACACACACACACACACACACAGGAGTGATGTCCTTAGAGTTGCAAGTGGAATGCAATCATTTCCATTTGGAGAGTTGTTGACATACAAATAATATTATATAGTATAGTAAATACTGCCTATAATAGTACTTAAGAAATAGCTTAGTGCTTCTCTTACAGTATGTGCTACATCTTCGTTAAAAACGTCATTGATCCCCTTTTTGTACTGAACATGTCATTATAGACACTCCACTGAGAGAGAGTGACATACTCTTCGTAGGTTGCATCAGCTGGGCAGACAAGAGCAGGGAGGCGGGGCAGACTCCGGGAAGCCACTGGTCATTGGTTGTGACGCAGTGACACTCTTCCATGGTTGACCTCCTTGTATTTATAATGTCGCACTCAACTCAAACTGCTAGTAAATGCCTAACAAACTTAAAATTGGTGAAATTACCCCAAAAATGAAACTAGTTATTAAGTTCAAAAGATATTGCATATATTAACCACAATGAACCTAGTGAGTATAGTATGTAGTCTTTTTTAATGTGGGGAAACATCTTATTGGATTGCCCTGAATATAATAGATTGAATAGAATTAGTGAATATTTATAATGGTGGATGACCAACTGAAAAATCTGAGCGACACACCCTGTGTTTCGGGTTAGGAAGGAATCCAGACCTTCTGGTGTGACGGGACAGCTCCAGGACCGCTTAACACAAAATACTTCCTTAAAATTTTGATGAGTCATTTAATGATGTACCGAAAGAACATGTACCTTATGTACCTCTTTAAGAACATTTACTTAAAGAGGAAGTGCTCTAGGGAGCAAGCAGCAAACACACATTCCTAATTTTTTCAGACACCCGGAAGGTCTTCAGTCAAGGATACAACTCAGTAAAGGTGACTTCCTGGCATGGGTGTCTGTTTTCTGGTTCATAACAGACTACCAGTAATAATTCTGGTGTTGTTTGTTGCTAATCTGCATATGACAAAAGATGACAAATTATGCATCTTGTTTATTTAATAGATATTAACAATGCAAACATCCTTTTTTACCAATGTTGTGTTGAAATCAAATACAGATGAGAGAGCGAGAGAGAGAGGGGGAGCGAGAGAGAGAGGGAGAGCGAGAGAGAGAGAGAGACAACCCATTGGCATAATCAAGTCAACTGTGTACAATCACATTGAGTGCTTGCCTTAGAAGACCTTATTATTAACATCAGCAGATGGAAACAGGATTAGTGAACGTTCTGTGCTGTTCTCTAAGATGGCAGTCGTTTGAGGGTGCACAGAAATACAGCACTAAATCTACCTTTGCCATGGCATTTCAAACAAAAGACCCAGCCTTAAGAAAAACCTTTAGTTGTATGAAGAGATAGAAAAAACAACTTATGATTTTGGCCGGCTAACAGCGCATTTTCAGCAGACATATAAAAAACATTGTTTTACTTAGGTTTTCATTAAAGGATGTTTATATTGTAGCCAGATTAAGACAATCAGTGCTTATTCAATTATACAAGCCTATTTTAGAGGACAGTGATGTTAAAATAAAAAGGGCAGGATCATTTAGTGGCTAAAATTCACTGCAACTCACTTTGGATGAAAGGGTTTCCTGAAGGACCAAACAGAAATCTGGGCCATACCAATAAGACATGGACATGCTTTTTTCCACACAAAGCAGTCTAATAGAACGAATACGCCGGAAGAGTGAAGCAGGTGCGCTCACTTCGCACCAGAGGTGGTTTATTGGAGACGTCATTGACAAATGCCGAGGAGGAGTACTGAAGACTGTTGTCACAACAGTCTTCAGTACTCCTGAGGTGTTAGCGGGGAAACTGGGTCGCCAGAGGTTTCTACAAGCTAATGTTGAGTATTCATTTCACTGTGGTACACGGCAGCGCTGACACACTTTGCATATCAAACACATCGAACATGGTCGAACATTCCATTCAAGCTGTCTTTTAAGAATTCTTTCTCTGATACTGTTTTCAAAGAACATCCTCGAACAAAGCTTCTTAAGACCCGTCTCTTGTAAACGTCTCATCAACTTTGTGCTGTCAGTACTACAATGTACTGTTGTTATATACCATATTTTGCACTTGACTACCACCTTATTTAATTTCTATACCTAATCTGCACTGTCTCGTTGCACTAGCTCTAGCTCAAGCACTTAATCATGCTTCTGAAACATCTCAACCTGTCTGTAAAGGTATCTGAAAGCCTCTTGACAATCTCCTCACTCCAGACAGAATGACAAGCGGAAGAAAAAATGCATCATCATCTAATAGACTATCATGCATAACAGACAGAAGACAGAAAACTCAGTAAAAATGTTTAATGGTAAAATAATGTTTGGTGCTAAACAGAATAGAGGTTGAAATATTATGTTGACAGAGTGCCAAACACAGTGTAGGCAGAGTAGTATTCCAGTTTATGGCTGTAGAGGTCAGGGGTCAACGGCTTAGAAATATGCTGGTGGGTAGGAATGTACCACGGAGATTAACCTAGAGGGTTGAACATGCCCCTCTTCCCCAGATGTGGAAGAGACCATTTTTCCAACGCTAGTTTGACACTTCAGCCCACTGAACAATGGCAAGATAACTTTGACAGTACAATACATTTGGCATGTTGTTTTTTTTAATAACAAACGAAGGCTAACACACATTTTTTATTATTTCAATGGGTTTTTGAACTGGGCCTTTGAGCCACCACAGCCAAAGGTAGTCTGTTATTAAACTATAACTGAGCCATGATGTCATGCATATTTCCCATTCATCGAGTGAACTGAACAGACTAACAGTGGCAGCAGCACTAAAAGCTTTAGCCAGGTTCCAAGTTGACTTGAATCAACCAGCAATTCACTTTTCCAGTAGGTCAATCCCTTTAACTGTTGTGCTTTAAGCCTCCAATGCATTGCACCGATAAGCTTGAGACTTGTTTAAGATGGCACTCTTGGACCTAAGAGGAAATGAAACAAGGCGGTCAGATGATTGCAGAAGCACATCCGAGCGCTGCATGTTGTAAACAACGGCCGTTCGGTGCATTAGACATCGCTGCTGCTGACCCAGCTTATATTTACATGTGTATATTTATATAATGCTGAGAGTACTGCAAACAGAAACGTGTTTTGAACAGAAAGGACACGTTAGACCAAAAAAAGGACCATAAGAAACGTTTCAGTCGTTTTGTGTTGCATTGTAGACCTCAAAGTCCTAAAAAAAACACCATATATCACCCAGGATCTCCCAAGACAAACAAATGCTTTGTCTGCCTAGTTACAAGTTCAGGAAGGTGAACGCCTAACACACACAACAACGGAACCAGAACTCTGCTTTTCTACCAGGACTAGCGTGAACAAAGAAACCCACACATAATGACCCATGTAACCTGGTCCTCGTCTTTCAATAACACTCGGTCATGGTGGTTTGTTACAGTGGGTAAAATGGTTTGTCCCAGCAGTTGGGGACACCTAGATTCAGAAAGCTGATATCAGACCGGTGAGATGGACGTAATGAAAACTAGGCTGGTGATGATTCATCATCGGATCAATGTAGAAAAGAGAAAAGCGGTCCATAGAGATGGGGATTAATAATGTAGCCAGCTGAGACACAGGTATTGTATGGGTTTCATGAGTCTAGTCTTCACAGGCAGACAATATGGAGGCACGCCGGGCAACATGAGAATAGTTGCTGGCCCAGTTACGTGTCTCCAGGGGGAGTATACCGCCTTTCTCTGATATTCGAAAGATGTATAATTAATACATTATTCTGTAAAAGTACGTAAAAGTGTGTTATGGTTTTTGTAACTTTAGAAAGCATCAACCAGTAGTATGAAAGACAACCTCATAACACATGTAATGTGGATTAGCGCAAACTCTAAAGCTGGCTATTACCCTTCTAGAGTGTACAAAAAGGTAACCGCTTGTTCATCACGCATACATAGATATGTCTATTTATCTGATCCGTTTAATCATGTAGAGAGGCATTTAAATGTCTGCAAAACTAAAAGCCTCACCCTTAATAAACATAACATTCAGAGGCCAATCAATTTGTCCATCATATTTTGGATAATAATTTTCCTTAATTATCCTGATAGTAACATTCAATTTCTTTCTTTGTGGTTTAACACGTACATTTACTTGGTACGATCCAGGTAAGATGATTGAGCCTGTTTTAAGATGGTAGTTGTATTATTTAGACTTCAGAACCATACATTGTCATAGCAGAAGTGTGAGAATAACCTTACAAGGTACAGAGACTCTGATACTTGAACTTGCATACAAAAAGCTAGCAACTCTGTGTACAATGATCCGTCTCAGTACAGACAGAGTTATTTTATATCAACTATCAAAAGCCACCCTATAAACAACTCCATAACCCCCAAGAGAGATCGATCCCAACACCTTGTTTTTTCTTCTTCTGTAAGGGTGTAAAGTTCATGTGTCGTCCACCGACATAGTGGCAAGCAGACAACAATCACCACCCTGCCAGTGTTGTCACAAGTTGTAGACAAGCGAGTGTGGACTTCTGGTCTTTGTTGGGGCAAGCTTCCTTTCAAAACACACAGAAGTAAACAACGACCTGAGCACAGATCAGAGGTGTCAAACGCCTTGGAGGAGAACATCACAGAATATTCACAAGGCGCTACTGTGGAACAAGACTGCTGTCACCACGGCGCTCAGAGTGTGCAGAAAGGTGCTTTGCAGGGCCCCCTCCTCCTACTCCGTGTTCAGTGTAGAACAGATTCTACACGGGTCCTGCAACGCTCGGAGAACCTGTGATGTTTGGCTTTACAAAGCCCCTAATCAACACGTCTTAGGGAGTTCAATATTGACGTATTATAAAAGTGGAATTTGAAATGGTAAGACGTTACGAAGATACTTTTTGTTTTGTGTGTCTGAGAGATTTAAATACCATTATGTCAGGACACTGCTCGTGTTTGAATACAGTATTTTTGGACGCTGTGTGCTCTGATGGTGTTGATAGAGGATACTGTTGACCTGCCAATCAAAATCCCCGCCAGGATTTCAGGAATTATATTTCTAGAAAAATAAATATTATTCTGTTATTAAACTTTGTGTACATATCCCACTTTATATCCTGGATAATACTAAATGAAGTCAAACAGTAAAGTTCAGTGACTTTACAGTTAACGTCTGCTGCTTTAACAGTAAAGCATTTGTTTGTTGGTCCCGATAAGCAGCTTTTCATGCCAAATTTAGGATCCACCGCTACTAGGAGACCATATCTCATCCTAGGAGTCAGAATCGTCCGGTTCGACTCCCGCATTTCTGGGTCGTGACACTTTGCTGGCCGCCACACTGCTGTTTATGTCAGTCAGTGGAACGTAGGAGTAGTCATGGCGATCGGAGAGGCGTCCGTGCCCTGTTGAGGCCGGAAATGCACGCATCAGATGACCCACCAGGCTAGCCAATAGCAGAGAAGACAGGCCTATGGCGATGATCAGCCACGTTCGCCTGGAGAGAGAGAGCAGGCTCTTTAGTTTGATTTGATGCAAAAAACAACAATCAATGAATACTGGTACATGGTACATAACTACAATCATGGAATACTGGGACATGGTAATGAACTACAATCATGGAGTACTAGCGCATGGTAAAAACTCCAAACAATGCTGATGTATACAGCACAACTACATTCATGGATATACAAAATCTAAGTAGATCATAGTCTCGCTGGTCAATCCTCTGTTTGGTCCTCTTTGTTATTCAAAAGTCCACTGCCAAGTTTAGAAAGCTACACTCTGTATTCATTATTTGTTTAGCCTTGCTTTTTATTGCCTCTGGTGCTAAAATTCAAGTATTGTTGTCTGCCAAAGGTCGGCTATCATGTTCTCACAACGGGCTGGACATACATAAACATGGGCAATAACCACTAGGGTGAATGTTGCCATAGTTTATAGCACCCTGTGATGAATGCAAGTAAACCCCTCCCCCGCAGCCCCCACCCCATCCGTCATATCTTATAGTCCTAATCAACGGTCTCATTTACAAAAAGAACATGGAGAGTAAAATAAAAGTGGAACGAAAGAGAGATAGAAAGAAAGGGAACAGAGCGGAGTGGTGGAGTAGAGGGGTGGGGGTCTACTCTCCATCTGTGAGCGGAGAGCCCTTCACGCAGGCAACCATGGCGACGGCGAACAATCTCTAACTTGCATGTGAATGGTTTATGGATGCTAATGAAGACGTGGGCCCTGCCGCAACAGCAGCCTCGCACACTCTGTGCCGCCGCCGCCGCGCGGCTCAGAGTGAACACTAAGCGCACCACTTCAACACAACTGTTGCGCGCTCGGACTGATATCTGGTTATTAGTACCATGGATTTATCCATCATCAGTGTGGAAAAACACAAGCAGTCCGCTTTGTTCCCAAGAGCAGTTTATAAAGAGGGGTGAAGCCAGAGTTTATGTCAACGGTTTGTAATTTGAGTTCTAATTTGTGAACTTTTAATGGAAAGATACAGGGATACAATACATAGAAAAGTTAAATCCCCCAAATGCATAATCCATTTGATATTAAATTTGATTTGAAATCCAGTGACCTGATGTACGGTCTATGTTTAATTGGTCTCATCATTGTACTGTGACTAACTTTGCCAACTGACCCACCCAGATCCCCCCCGTGGGAATAAATGAAGTGTATCGTACCAGCAACAGGCTAACAACATAATGTCTTCTAATGGAAGGTTTTCTGATTCTGACCATTCGGATTGTTAGTGACACTCACTCTGCCAGGAACGGCTGATTCCCGGAGGCCTCTTCCTGTCTCCAGGTGGTAAACATCTTTTTGGCTAAACAGTGACCGGCTGTGGAGGGGAGGACAACACACAAGGAAATAACTACCACCTCGAGAATGTCAATATTATCTTAATCACTCAAGTTGTTTTTAGCCAGGAGATCAGTCTAGCCCAGTCTGTCCCCTGCTTTATTGTGCTCCTTATGACTCATTTTTACAAGATGGCTTTTAGTGTGATGTTTTTATTACTGCATACTTACCTGTATACTGTCTATTACCTTAGAATTGAGTACTGTTTTTATGTGTATGTGTCTTATTTGTTCTGTATTTTATTCTGGTTGTATTCTATTGTTCTGTAAAGCACTTTGGAACCTGCTATCGAAAGGTGCTATACAAATGAAGTTATTATTATAAACCAGTTTTAGTTCACTGGTCATCTCCTATAAGGGTTGTATACATAATCCATAAAAAAAAGACAATACAATAAAATACAATACAATACAATTCCAATAACAATAGATTCAGATAACAGGAAGTAATTCTGCTGGTTCTGTTTCCATAGAAACATCAGTTTTGAGAGCCTGGAGAGGGCTACTTCATTGCTACCCACTGCACTGAGGAGGGCAGGGTTCCCTGCCAGGTCACCATGGTAACCATAATCAGAACACCAACCGCCCTCGTCCTGCTTTTGTCGTTAGAAAAGGGCAAAAGAAAAGGGACTCTTGACATAGGCCAAAAAGAGAACTTACCGAGGTCAAGAAAAGAGAGCTTTACATAAATGTTCAGGACATCAAGCGGGCAGTACAAAGTGATAACAAGCTGTACATATGTATGTTTGTGGGGGTACTCTTTGGCTGTGCATGTGTGTGTTTGGCTGTGCATGTTTTTACCAGAAGATGGTTTTTCTGATGATAGTTTCTGCATATTGCACATTTGTCAGTGATTAGACAAGTATGCATGCATGCATGCATTATCTTAGAAAGTATGTTTGTGAACACGTGCGTGTTCTCTCATATACACATTTAAAGTTTTAAAGCAAGTGTGTGCGCGTGTGTCATACACATACCTCTCTGTAAGGTCAGGTTTACCGCTTCCTGCAGTGGGTTGGTACAACTTCCTGTCTGTGGGTCACATGGGCACTGGTCCTCACAGTGACACTCCTCAGAACAGGAAGCGCCATAGAAACCCAGCGGACACTCTGAGAGAGAGACATCGAGACAGAGAGAGAATGAAAGACAGACAGAGCAAGAGAGAGAGAGAGCAAGAGAGAGAGAGAGAGAGAGAGAGAGAGAGACTATTTGTATAATCAAGTCATGTGATAAACCACAATGACAATGTTTGTTATAGAAGAAGAGGAACAGCCTTTGGTAAACAAGACAGAGCATAACAAGAGTAAAAACAGAAGAGATAGAAGGAGTAAGAAATAAAGAAGAGAGAGATAGGGATAAAGAGAAAGAAGAAGAGAAAGATGGATTCATGTAAATAAAATAAAAAAGTAGAAGTAGAAATAGGGCACACGAAAAGAAAGAGGAAAATGTATCAAATCAAAAGTCCAAAGAAAAGGAGAGACAAAGGGTAAGTGAAATGTGTTTTGAAGCGGCGCACCTTGTTGACACAGGTCATTATGGAAACCTGGGCGGCATGTGCAGCGTCCGTGGACAGGGTCACATGAACCTCCATTGGCACAGGCACACGTTTGATTGCAGCTGTCGCCGTAGAAACCTTGCATACATTCTGTTTGTGTGTGTGTGAGTGAGTGAGTGAGAGAGAGAGAGAGAGACACAGACAGACGGACAGACAGACACTAGGTAAACAAATGGAGATTGCAGTCCAACAAGACTTCCAGGAAGTTCCGGCGGTGGGACAGTATAGGTATAAACAGGACCAATCAATCAAACACATACATATTTGGCATAGATAACTTATTTGAATTCCCTGATGCTTGAAAGGTATTTTATACAATCACCGTTCTACATCGCCATCGGTCTCCAACATACATAATCTATCTCTCCCTCTCAACTCGCTCTGTATTTCTCATCTATTTCAGCCAGAACCCACTTGTGCGTTTCCTGATTTGCTCAACAGCTAGGAATTTTCCACTGCTTAACCCAACACTACACCCATCCATCCTGTGTCTATCTCCTTAGAAGTTGCAACTGTACAAATCAGCCCAAGAAGTACGACTGCTAGAAAGGAAATAAACGTTAGCTTCGGAAGCTGTTATTCTAGCCTGCAGTAAGCGTATGGCTTTGAGTGGATGTTGCACAGCTAGCCGGAGCTTTGAGGGGGTCAATGAGGACAGATATGTATGTCAGCAGTCAATTTAATCTCTGATCAAACGGTGAGCATGTGCCCTTTGAACTGCAAACTTTGTAGGTTTTATATACGTAGATCCAGTGATTTCTCAGTTAGGGCTGGGCAATGTCACACAAATGATCATAGCATGTCATAATTCCCGGGAATTATACAAGGGTGTGTTATCATCAAGTATATGGTTATTTAAGGTGGACTAGAGCTTGTCCCTTGTCTCTAGTATTTAAAAACTCTTATTTTGATAGCAATTATACCATTCAGGAAACATTTTATTATTATAAGACAACTGGGGTACCATGAAAACTCTTATTTAGGTGTTTCCTTAAGATATGACACCACCAAGATATTCTCACACAATATTGCTCAACACTCCATGTGTGGGACTGACAGTCTTGATGTATTTTACCTTCACTGCAGTTGTGTCCCCTCCAACCAGCATCACACACACATCCTCCTGAAAAGCATGATCCAAGACATAAAACATGTGCATTTTTTACATCCCATACGTCACAAAACCTTACCTAGCGTTGTCTTGGTGCATCAATGAAAAATACTCAATAGTCAACAGGCTAGAGAGGTGAAAGATACTGGTTTCGAGCCCCAATGTCAGCAGCCTAACCTGTAGGCATCCATGAGCAAAAGCTAACCCCTGACCTGTCCCAAAGAAATTACCTATATCTGTGTACAGGTCTGTTTCACTCCAAGTTGCTTTGAATAAAAATATCTGCTAAACGACTAAATGGTCAATTTTAAGGTGGCAGTACAGAACTTGTCAGACACAAAAATACCAGGTGTCTTGTGGATGTCTGTTACTCCCTTGGGGGTCACGCCCCACAGTCCAAGAAAACCACTGTCCTTTACTGAATGGTACAACCCAATTAAAAGGAGTGGTGGACTAACAATACACACAAACACAAACAACCTTTTCTCAGTTTGACCTAGTTTTGCTGCCCCCACCCCCGAGCTTCACTTACCGCTGGTGCAGACCCCGTGAGGCCCGCAGGCTGGCTGCTGGCACACCAGATGCTCACAGCCGGTCCCCCGCCAGCCCTCCAGGCACCGGCAGACCCCCTGCAAGCACTCCCCATGCCCACTGCAGTCCCTGGGCTGGCAGCGGCGAGGGTGGACGCACAGAATTGTGGAGACGGCCCGCGCACAGCGCCACCTAGCGTCTGCCATACTAAAACATGTATGTGGGGGGGTGGGGTGGGGGGGGGGGGTGGGGGGGGGGGGGGGTGGGGGGGGGGAGGAACAGTGAGGATAAAGAGGCAAAAAAAAAACATTTAAATCTGTAGTACCAAAATGGTTTATACAGTGTTCTATCTAGTATTCTAACAAAATGCTATACATTTCCCATTTACTCCATTATAATGTCATGTCTTCCATGGTACAGAAAAAAGGAGATGGATGATCCTTTGTAAACATAACAATGGAATAAAAGACCATGATTGGTAAAGCATCTTATTTACCAGTGATCTGAAGGGTAGCTAGCCAATGAGCTGTTGACCACGAAGGTAGCGGACCCGCCTCCATCCAGATTGATTGCATTGACAACTCCATTTTTCTTGAGGAACTGTGCCACCTCCCACAAACTCATGCTGTGAAATAAAGACAAAGAACAGCTTTATATATACATAATACATACACAGAAGAAAACACGATGAAAATGATGAAATGTTTAATTACAATTGGTATATTTAAACCAAATTGGAAAAAATATTTTGTTCTACGCTGAAACACTTTTCTGTTAACCTTTTCTGTTAATTTGATGTCCACGGCAACGTTGTGTCTCTAAACATCATTTGGTTACAAATGTCGATTTTTCGGTTTTATGTTTATTCTACTTGTGCATCATCCTCATCATCCTCATCTCTTCAATCAAAACAACAGCTCACACATACGTACGCAGCTGCCTTTTGGCGACGCATTAACCCAATCCAGCAACAATTCCCTCCCAACAGGAGCATCACCCTGAAGGTCCCGGGCCCTCTCGCTTGGACCCTGAAGGGCAGAGTACTGTCTCTCTGAGGGAGGCTTTTATTGATCTGCCTTAGACATGGTATTGATCCAAGATCAGCAGGGTGCGTGGGGAGAGGCCCCAGACATGTCACAACACGCAGCCACGTAGTGCTAACCAAAGACGGATCTTTAACACAAACACATACATCCCTCCCAGGGTGACTGATGGTCCACCACAACGGGGTGTGTGGAAGTTCGGATCAATGGAAATCGTTTGCTGGGCGGGTCTTTGGGGGAGGGGGGGGGGGGGGGTCTTAAGGGGGACAGGGCGGACAGGTCCTATTGAGTCAGGGGAGATAAATCTAGAAGCTTATTGAATCTGGTGCTACTTCCCATTTAGCTGGACGAAATCCATCAATACGACTGCTGATGTTCTCTGCTTCCTATTTATGTCTGTCCAAGACACTTTGTTTGACACCTGAGGTAGAGGGTTAAATCTTTCTTTAAATTCTTAGGGAATAAGGGACAACTTAAAAGGGCGCCTTTTTTACCGTCAGGTACCAGGCCAGAAATGGCCTGTAATGGCTAATCACACTCACAACTGGTGGTAAGATAGGGGCACTTTAAATCCTCTGCTGCTTTATTTATGAGTGTTGAAGATCCTGCAAATTACCCTAAGGCACAGGGACTACGCTTTCTCATGCATATATATAGTGCTCCTATGAAACCATGAGCCAAACAATAGACTTTCACTCAGGACTATTCATCAATGGTAAGGGTCACTGAAATGACCCCTGACCTGTCTGATTTAGGTCAGACAGGTCAGGGGTCCCCCACAGCTGATGGAGAACCCAGGCTGGCCCTTATTAGCTCACCCTCTAACTGCAGTCTGTCCGTCCAGGTGGAACAGGACCACCTTGCCGTCTGCATCGTGTCCAATGGCCGTCCGGGCCGACACCACATCCACAAAGTTGCGCAATGACCCTGTCGAATAAGAACAGCTCAAAGTTTAGAGTAATGTGTATCGCTTGTATGACTTGTCTGATGGGAATACCTATCTTGTATGTCTCTGTCCAGACTTATCTCTAAATCTCTAACTTATCTCAGTGGGATTTGCTGACCTGAGAAACGCATGAGGAAACCCATGTTACCTTAGCCTCTCATCTAAGGTCTGTATTTCGTGTTTAAACACCCATCTACTACCAAATCACATTTTGTCAGCTTTTTACAGTCCCTTGTTATGCATGCATGCATGTGCGGATAGCTTCGTCCGCTAGGTACAACGTACCAACTGCAGTATATCACCATGGTAGGGGACTAGGTCTGTATATTGTATTGTTGGTACCTGCACTATCTAGCCGTCTGTAAGGTATGCTGTAGTGTTGGTATGAAGGCTGTGTTCCTGGTACCTGTCTCCTGTGTTTTGTCGCACTCTGCCTGCAGGCTCTGGTTTATGTATACCTGGCCTTTCCTCAGCAGCCACACCACCCCGCTGACCAGCTGGACGAACGGGTTCACCTGGTCCATAACATCATCTTCTGATAGGTACCTGGGGAGACAGGTCAACAAGAGAGAGAGAGTGTGTTTTTATCCGCAATGGGGGAAGTTTCTGTTGGTGAAAAACTTCAAACAGGATGAAGAGGAATCTGAGGTGTCTTACCATTTCTACAGTGAAGTACGTTTTAAACATTAGGTCCATCTGTTCATCGACTGATTAGACCATTTTTTGAGTTATAGAAGTGAAGTAAGTCGAATGTAGTTGAAACAAACAGCAATGTAATTCAAAGGAAAGACAATTATTACTAGTGGTAACAATTAGCAATAGCACTGAGAGTAGCATAATAGTAATTGATTTAACAGCAGTAGAAGTTAATGCAATCTTTAACCATGCTACAAATACAAGCACAATAACATTTTCTTAGACTGTGAATACCATGTGTTGATGTTTAACCGCTTTATAATCTTAAACTTTAACCCTTGAGATTGGTACTTTTCCATACATTCTATGGTGCGTCATTGTCTTATAGCAAGTCATAAAACAACACAGAAAATTATGAAAAACCCCAAACAGAACAATGTTGAAATATTCATGGGCCTGGCTTGCCTGAATGAAAGAGGAAGGAACAAACTGCAATGCTGCACTTCTGACCCTTCCTCAAAGACAGAAACTAATAGAAGTTGATGAGCTGGCAGACAGGTAATAAACCTGATAGTTTACCAATGTTCAAATGTTATTTTGGCTAAAGTAAAGACGGATCTACACAAAAGATCCATGAAAACAGAGTCAATTTTAAGACTGCCATTTGCATTGAAAGAGGGCAGCGTCTAGCCTTGTACTTTTTACTTTGTAAAAAAAGTTTCTGTTCTAACGAAAGAAGATAATATATCGGTATGAACAGAGTAACTAGAACTCTAAATCTAAAACTCACACCTGCTTGTCATCTAGACTGCTGCTGACAACATCCATTATCCAGTATAGGCATCAAGCCAGACAGGCTGTTACCTAACCACAGACAGGTTCAACACTTTGCATTGCTTGGCTCAGATGAAACAGGAACTAACTTGACCATTTGCACCTTTACTCCTGAACTCGTGCCTAACTTTCTAGAATGACAGGACATATGGGGACAGTGTATGTCTGTGTTTACCTTTTCCTTCACAGTGAATGTGTTGTTTTCCCCAAAGGAGCCGGTGGATTGTGATAGCTATCCCCTAACAGAGTGTATGTTGCTAGTCTTGGGTTCCTCCTGCTGTCGACAGTTGTGTTTCAAAATGAAAATGGTAAAAGGAGATGATAATAACAGCCTAGCCTTTCTCCCTCCCTGCAGCTCAAATGGCTGACAGCACAGGTAGGGCTGAGGGCATCTTGCTTAGTCCACAGGTACACTGTGGACATGGGAGTGGGAAAAATAACCCAGAACATTTCCCTTACTACTATACTATCCTAGCTCCATAAAATGCAAGACTTCTAGGGCACAGGCTTACTATTTACTATTCATTTAAAATACTTATTGGTCATTGGAGCTTCGAACACAGAACCTTTCGGGAGTCAAACACCCTAACCCCTATACTCTCCTGGCCCCAAAAAACCTCAAACTAAAAAGTAAACCATGCCATTACAGTGTCCTTGTTACCGTTTATTACACTAATAATAACTGTGTGATAATCTCTATGTGTAACATCATGTAACAAACATGTTATCATGTATGGAACAACCTGTTACTACAGTGTCATTCCGTATGTGTAATAGGGAAATATAGTTACACATGTGCGATAAGAACATTATTCTTAAACCGTAATCTCTTGTAACATGAACTGTAACTAGGACACTAATGTAATGTGTTACCAACTCAGACCTTGCGTTTGGTCCCTGGTCGGCCCCCCTCTTACCCCAACACCAAGGTCCCGTCTTTGCGGATGCCGAACTGTGCGTTCTGGACACCGCTGCTGTCCCGCACCAGCCTGCCGTCGCTCACAATGTTCCCCAGACACTGGCCCGTGCTGGTGTTGAAGAAGCCTGCGTTCTGGGAGAACAGGCACCCCGCTGACTCCGCCGTCTCCTCCACCGTGGCCCGGTGGTTAAACCCACAACCTCCTGGCCCTCCCGGCTCCAGGACCGACAGAGTCCTCAGGGGGTCATGGACCGTGGTCATGTGACCTGAGAATGTAATGAATGTAAACGTAGGCGTGATGATGACCATGAGTTCAACTGTTTAGAAGGGTCGTTTGAATTCAGTAGCAAATTGTCTATTTCTACACAATGTGGGATGGACACAGTATAATAAATAAATATATATATACATATATTGTTTGAAAGTCCTCACGCGATCATGGGTCATATATTTTCTCGTTATTGCCCCACTTCAATCCTACTTGGACATCTTTCACTCAATCAATCAAACTTTATTTATTGATATATTGCTTTTCCTGCAAAACCTAACTGACCATATGCCCATTGCGTCAACCGGGGAACGTCTGATATGAACACAGAGGACTCCGCCACCGGCACGCCACGGTACTGGCTGGAGGGCCAGGTCTCGTAGGTCACGTTGCCATGGACGATGGACTGGCAGTCTCTGATATGCCGGTGAGAGTGGGCGGAGCCATGGCGCTTGGCGTACGGCAGGAGGAGGTCATCGTTCATGGAGACCCTGGAACAGACCACATGAGAGGATCAGTCAAGGATTGTCTCATTCACAAAACCTAAATAAGACATTGTGCACACATTGTTAATACATTTGCACCAGTGGAAAATAACCACCTTACTAAAATGTGCAAATGGATGTTCCAGAAAGGAAACACACGTGTTACATAGCTTACACTGTCATATTGTACATGCGCGCACGGCACACACACACACAGATATAACATAATAATGTTTATCCCAAGGATTTACACACATGCCATATAAAAAACATTAAATGAATATCGAGAATATCAAGGCCTATAGCTGCTACTGAATAGATCTGAAAGATTATTATATGAATTTGAGAGGCTGTAAATTGCAGGCAACATCAACACCTAGTGGCCATTTCTGCATGTTACAGGGAGTTCTTCAGAGGACATGTTGCATTGGGTCAGAGAAGCAAAACTCAGGCCATCTAACGTTCGTGTTTTGCGGATAGCTCAACTGTGTCAATATTTTTGCACACAATTTCCCCAAATTATCAAGATACAGTTCAGCCACAGTTCATGTTTGGAGACCGTATGCGTGTGTGTTAAATAGTGTGTGTGTGTGTGTGTGTGTGTGTGTGTGTGTGTGTGTGTGTGTGTGTGTGTGTGTGTGTGTGAGTGCGCGCGCGCGCGTGTGTGTGTGTGTTCGGTAGATAAGCATGAAAAGCACAATAATGAACTTAAAATAAGTGCAAATCAATCTAATAAAGAAACGCTACGTTTTTTGGTTTGTAGTTTACTATAATTAGGGTAAATGGCGCAGGGTAACAATAATACGGAAGATGACATTTTACACAGGAACCAGTAATCCTAATGTCAATAAAAAAAGTTCCGTTCTAGAATCACCCAACACCAGCTTTATCTTACCTGTTGTGATGGGTCTCCGAATGCAAAACCCCGAGCCATAGCAGCAGCCAGATAAACAGACATTTTGCTGAAACTGTTGCCATATGTTGATCTAAAGTAGAGAATCTACCAGTGTCGGCCTGCCTGCCACACAGTTATTCACTGAAGACTCAACATCCAGACAGCGTCATGTCAGCAGCAGCAGCAGCAGCAGCGTCGCTTGATCACGTGACACAGCGAGGCCAAGTTTTGCATACGCTTTCGACGTCATTCCCCAAACACGATGTCTCCTACCTTAATGTGAAACTCGTTAATCCCCCTTATCTAGGGTAGCAAATAACCACTGCTGTCTTTCTTTTTTGTCGGTCAATTACTGTTACAATATCTAAGCGGAACCATAAGGCGTTGTGGGAGGACGGTTAGTTATGTAGCACACTTTAAGGGTCAAAGTTGAAGGGTGTGTTGTGACTATGGCATTTAGTTTTGGTGCCAGGCATGGCATTTTTGCGAGTAAAAGTTGGCT
Organism: Lota lota; assembly: GCA_026745465.1. Classification (NCBI taxonomy): domain Eukaryota; kingdom Metazoa; phylum Chordata; class Actinopteri; order Gadiformes; family Lotidae; genus Lota; species Lota lota. The sequence continues at coordinate 3,485,828 of JACYXH010000826.1, forward strand.
GTTTCACGCTCTCCGGGGAACATTATCCCCACATATAATTGCTATTAAAAGATCGGCTGAAATACAGGCCCTGCGAAGTTCATCACACTCAAACACAGATTCACAACATAACGAGGAATATTGCATCGATCTTGTTAGGTAAGTTTAACTGTAGACTTTATAATTATTTTTCCCAATTTCTTCCTGTTTATACATTTCAGACATCCGCATAGTAAATAGTTACAACGTAAGTAGTAGTAGTAAGAATACTAACAGTAGCCCTTTCAAATACGTGTGTGTGTGTGTGTGTGTGTGTGTGTGTGTGTGTGAGAGAGAGAGAGAGAGAGAGAGAGAGAGAGAGAGAGAGAGAGAGAGAGAGAGAGAGAGAGAGAGAGAGAGAGAGAGAGAGAGAGACTATTTGTATAATCAAGTCATGTGATAAACCACAATGACAATGTTTGCTATAGAAGAAGAGGAACAGCCTTTGGTAAACAAGACAGAGCCTAACAAGAGTAAAAACAGAAGAGAGAAGTGATGAATGTGTAATCGTCATGTGTTCAACTGCCACCGGTATGGGACTCATTTTATATTTGACTCCTACGAAAAATACAATATGCTACAGGGTTATCTACGGTAGAATGGGTTAACATGTGTGGTCTGGTAGGGTACAGAATGTACAGACTGTACCCTACCAGACCACAGCTGTTGGTAGGGTACTGCTACCCTACCAGACCACAACTGTTACCCATTCTACCTGTTTTGTTCTTCAGGAAGCGAGACTATGACGGGTTTGTGTGCTCTCTGCTGTTCCCGGAGGTCTCCCGGCGCTCCTCCCTTGCCCTGAGAGCCTTCAACGTGGAGCTGGCACAGGCAGGTGTTTTAGCTTTCAGCATCTACCTGGTAACAGTGTTTGCCTGGATACAATGTAACCACCAAGTACCACCAGTACCATTCCTGCTGTTAATAGTAGTGATGATTGGTATCAGTTCAATAATGACTAATATATATGCTGTTATAATGCATAAGTAATTATAAGGTAGGTTTGAAAATGAATAATAATAATGTACATACAATGTAATAATTTATTTAACATGTCTGTCTTGTCTAGAATATACATTTTCATAAAGCAATACATAAAGTGATACATAAAGCGATACATAAACGATGCATATGTTTGATGTGATAGTGTGGCCAACCTCTTTGCTGATGTTTCTGCCCTAAACAGGTGAAGGACTCTGTTTCCCAGAAGACAATTGGTCTGATGCGCATGCAATTCTGGAAGACGGCGATAGAGGAGATTTACAGGGATGACGCACCCTTACAGCCGGTCTCCACAGAGTTGTGTAAGGTTGGTATTACAGTGTATCTTTTCTAGGAGACGGAACTGCTGTTTTCTTTTTACGTATAAAAAAATGCCCTTTGAATAAAGTAAATGTTTTTTATATTTGTGTTTATATGTCAACCTCACCCATCAGACTGTACACTGTGTGTGGTTCTGCAGGCAGTGAGGCAACACCATCTTACCAAGAGATGGTTGCTGAGGATCATTACAGAGAGGGTAAGAAACAATTAACTTGCATTGTTTTGCCACCCTAACCAGATTTTTGTTGCTGCCTTTTTATGATAGTACCAGGTGTTCCTTGAACACTGTACGTGGGCTGGTTGTAAAGCTGGAGTCTGTTTTTCTTTTTTGGTTAATAGGTTTGTTGTTTTTGCTAGGAGTATAATAGTGTATAGATTAGACATTTATACTCATTGTAAATCGGTTTCAATTCTAGCTCTAATGCCATACTTCATAACTGCTGGGAATGATTTGTTTGTCTTTCAGTAGTTTATGAAACGATGCACTAACTAAGGCAGGGGAATATTGTGTTGCTTTAGGAAGTATTCAGGAAGGTTGTGTTGTTTTAGGACGTATTCAGGAAGGTGGGGTTGATTTGGGAAGTGTTCAGGATGGTTGTGTTTATTTAGGAAGTATTCAGGAAGGTTGTGTTGATTTGGGAAGTATTCAGGAAGGTTGTCATACTTTGGGAAGTATTCAGGAAGGTTGTGTTGCTTTGGGAAGTATTCAGGAAGGTTGGGTGGCTTTCTGTGTCCCCAGGAGAAGGACATGGAGGACCGAGCCTACAGGAACCTACAGGAGCTGGAGGCGTACTCTGAGAACACCCAGTCCTCCCTGCTTTACCTTCTGCTGGAGAGTCTCGGTATGAACAGCTGCTGTATGCAATGGAGGGGTTTCACGTTAGTGTGGAATGGACAGCCTGTCGCACAGGAGGCCGGGCTTCAATTCTCAGAGGATTTACTGGTGACTCAACCAGTGAGTCCGCCCATTATCTTATGTTTAAATTGTTCTCAGCCTTGCATCCAAGTCGCTAAGTTATGAAAGAGGCAATAATGTATTGATTGTGAGGAGGTCACATACTCACCATTGCGCCATAAGGTTATAAGGGAAACGTTTGTTTATAAATGTTCTATGTTGAGTCTGTGATGCATGTGCAGCTTGCTTGTATAAGCATATGTATATGCTTATGTTGCACGCGCTCACGTGTGTGTGTGTGTGTGGTTGGTTTGTGTTCCCAGGTGTGAAGAACGTCCATGCTGACCACGCAGCGAGCCACATTGGCAAGGCCCAGGGCATTGTGACCTGCCTGCGCGCCGTACCCTACAACAGCAGCAGACGCAAGGTCTATCTACCCATGGACGTCTGCATGCTGGTTAGTCCTATCATCTCCTCAAGGGGCAGATACATGGGCACCAATGGTCATACAATGGATGAATGTTATGCCAGCACACAGAGTTTAAAGATAGGTCAGAGAATGCAGGAGTGACCCATTAGTGGCCTTTTCCATTATACTATACTGGCATGGCTTGACTTGGTTTGACTCGGCATGGCAGCCCAGGGCGGCTGGGATTTGCGTCCCCATTACAACAGGGCTACCCGCTTGAAGGTGTGTCTTTAACTGAGGATGTGCTTGTCTTGAGTCGATGACACAACAACACACACACTTATTGTTGCCTATTTCGTATTACATTATACCGAAGAAAAACGTAAAATGTTATTGGGTTTGTTTCAGACAGAAGGAACACACACAATGATATCCGCGATGATGAACTCAGATTTAGGTCTATTGGCCTATTCACCCTTTTGTGCTTCATAGTCCCAATAGCTTATTGAGAGACGACGGTCCATGTTCAACAATCCTTGTAGCGTTGCAAGTGAATATCGTCAAACTAAAATCACCGCGGTGCGCTGCTGTCTAAACCTTCATTACCCTTTTGGCTTAGGCTAATATAGTTATTGGAACAGACAAATAATCACAAATCAAGCTGTTGAGAACTCTAGCCATACTCTGCGTGCAGGGTGATGCCTCTCATACACAAGAACGCTTTTATTTTATATAATTATTATATTTTTAAAGGTCTATATTCCTCAAGACAGGATTAAACTGTGATTAGGATTGATACAATTATGTTTGACATTGTTTGTTGCCCTCAAGCTCAAACAATGTAATCCGTTCCCTGTTCTCAAGGTGGAAGCTCACACAAGTGATCATTACATTGTGACATTCTGAAAATTATTCCAGTTCTGAGGCATATTCTAGTTGGAAGTAGGGTAGATTGAGATGAATGATGTTAGCTATTAAGCTCCCCTACTGTCCTCCGTAAGATCCAGGAATTTATTGTTGTTTAGTCAATTATTAGATAATGTGGCTAAATCCGTGACTATAATGTCAACAAGACTTTTAGAGATTTTCTTTACAGTTGTTCTGCTGAAGTTATTGTTTTAGATGACAGTAAATTGCAAGCACTTACCACTCAAACATGAAAGTTCAATAGTCCTAAAGGCATGAGGTAAGATATTGATACTCAGTATCTAGCTCTCAACTGTTCATGCTCCTGCTCAACCTCATACTAGTTCCTCCTTTTAGCCTCTAGAGGGCCCTGTTGTTAAACGACAAAGGACTGTCATAATTCCGTTTTTTGTTCTGTTGATGGCATGACAATAAGAATCGTAAACACTTTATTTATTTTGGATATAAACCTAACCGAGTTCATTCAAAACAGAACATACACTTCCCTTCAGTACCGTAGGTTTCTATTATATTTAATTGAAGATCCTGCTCCATTTCTTTGGTCCACAGACTTTAATTCGTTTTCTTTCCCCCTAAAACTTTGTTTGTATGACGGCCAGTCGCAGACGATGTAAACCCATCCCTTATTCGACAGTGAATCATGGCGCCCCTGTCCCGTACTTAATCTGGCATTACACATGAAGCCGCCATTAAGTTAACTCTGATCCAATGAACCATCCATAAGTTTGTCCCCTGAGAACTCTGTGTACCTGTCTAGAACTCAAACATGCTAATCAAATATCACACGTACAAATCAAAGTATCTGATTGACTCATCAATTTCCTCAACTTGTGTGTGTGTGTGTGTGTGTCACCAGCATGGCGCCTCGCAGGAGGATTTCATCCGCGGCAGCCGGGAACAGAACGTACGCGACGTCATCTACGACATCGCTAGTCAAGCTCATATTCACCTGGAACACGTAAGCATCGAAGCTCCTTCTCCTCTTAATTGAACACAGGAAGTCAGAGCAGCTCTTCCCGCTCCTCCATTAACTGAACCCAAAAGGTTAGAGCAGGCTCCTCCACTTAATAAACACAAGAAGCTAGTGCAGGCTCCTCCCTCTCCACTTACTGAACACAGGAAGTTGGTGTACGCTCCTCCCCCTCCACTTACTGAACACAGGAAGTTAAAGCAGGCTCCTCCCCCTCCACTTACTGAACACAGGAAGTTAATGCAGGCTCCTCCCCCTCCACTTACTGAACACAGGAAGTTAAATCAGGCTCCTCCCCCTCCACTTACTGAACACAGGGAGTTAAAGCAGGCTCCTCTCCCTCCACTTACTGAACACAGGAAGTTGGTGTACGCTCCTCCCCCTCCACTTACTGAACACAGGAAGTTAAAGCAGGCTCCTCCCCCTCCACTTACTGAACACAGGAAGTTAAAGCAAGCTCCTCTCCCTCCACTAACTGAATACAGGAAGTGAGAGCAGGTTCCTCCCCCTCCACTTACTGAACACAGGAAGTTAAAGCAGGCTCCTCTCCCTCCACTAACTGAATACAGGAAGTGAGAGCAGGCTCCTCCCCTTCCACTTACTGACACAGGAAGTTACAGTAGTTTCCTCTCCCTCCACTATCCTGGAGCCTGCTTTAACTTCCTGTGTTCAGTAAGTGGAGGGGGAGGAGCGTACACCAACTTCCTGTGTTCAGTAAGTTGGAGAAGACTCCAGGAAGTTGATAATAAGTACTGGCTTAGAAATGTAATAATCTCAAATGCACAAAATAAGACCTACAAATGTATTTCATGAATTTGGGTTTGCAAATGTATTTTCGAAAGCATTCGTATTTTGCAAAACATCCATTGTTAAGTGCAGAATTTACATATGTTCATCCAAAACATCTAAAATCCCATTATTTAATATAATAACATAACTTTCTGACAGGATGTCTTTCAGACTAATCCATACATTCAGCGTCCACACCGAATGGAATTTTAAAACTAAAAACTTGTCGTCATAGCAACAACAATGGTCTGTCAGGTTACATGCCAGTTAGAGAGAGACAGAGAATGTATCACAAATGAAACTCCCACTGTTCCTCTAAATATGCCTCCTAGAAATAACCATGATACAACTTTCTACAGGATTGTGAAATTGGAAAATATATTTTAAAACTGTGTCTTACCATTGTTAATGGTGATGTTAGAGGGGACTCTTTGGGAATATACACTTATTGTTCGTCCCTTGGCAACAGCACTGTATACAAATAAACGCAGCTTTGACTCAGTGTCCCAATCTTAAAAAACATTTGAGAAACTATCTTATCTGAAACACAGGGATCCAAACAGTGAGCCCATTCGTCTTCAGTATTGTGAGACTAAAGTCTTACGAAAATACAATCATATACAAAAGGATGAACCTCAGAGAAAAACAACTATCTCCAAAAAAAATTAGCATAATATGTAATTCATTCTTGGACCACTGGAAACCTCTCTGTAAGACAGAGCGTGAATAACTAGTTATTCAAGATGGAGAGACATGGACTGAACACTTTCAAACACAGTTCACCTATTGGTGCACCTGTGCACCAATAGGTGATGACCTAGAAAACAAAAACAAATACTAGAGAATGTGGAATTGATCATTAAGATAATCAAAACTCCCTTGATTTCACCATTACCATAGAGCTTTCACACATGCAGTTTATCCCTGAAATGTTCCAGAACATTTCCTACATGGGGTCGTGTGTGAATGGAAACGGATTGAAATCCCGTAAAATCTGTACCACCAATTTCCCACCTCAAGACCTAGTGACATTTCTGGAACACTGCCGGTACGGCTGTGTTCCAGAAACATTGCTGGGAGAGGCACGTATTTGAATTTGCAACTGTTTATTGGAAATGTTCCAAAGCGTAGCTGCATGTGCGAATAGTCAAAAACACTAGCATTGCCTGAAAGGTTATCCCAGTATTTTACCGGGGACTAGGTTTGAAAGGTTTGGAATAATGGGTTGATAATACCTATATTCACTGGAAACTAATTTCATCCCCAAAGCTACAGAAGAATCAGTGTAATTAGCACCATAGGAAAGGTGCTACTGAATGGTAGAATTTGCCCGTGACATAATGTCCTCCATAAAAGTCAGATTACATTCGTGCCGAAGCGTCGCACATTCGACCATATTTTTACTCTTACCACTTTTATAAAAGCCCATGTACATGAAACAAAAATATAAAGTATTCATGCTTGGTGGATTTTAAGAAAGCTTTTGATTCCATCTGGCACAAAGGACCCTTTTGCAGATTGCTGGAGACAGGTATAGGCAGGAAATCATATGATTTAGTTAAAACAACGTATAACAATAATGGAATGGAAACAAAACAACCAGCTATTTAAAAAAGTGCCTTGGTCTGGGACTGGGCTGCAATATGAGCCAGACCCTATATAGAGTTCTCAACAACTTTATTCTTTATCATTTGTTCGTTCCTTTAACTAAATAAGCCTAAAGGGTGATACATTGTGTGAATATTTCACACCATTAGATCGCTGATATCGATACTCAACGCTTTTCCCAAGGACATTGTGTGGCACTCTGGGAAATGTGTGTAACATTGTCCTATGTGTAAACAAGAATAATCTGAAATAAATCGACTGAATTCATCATCGCGGATATCATTTTGTGTTTCGCCGTCCGTCTGAAACAACCCAAATATTTTCAATGTTTCTTAAACTAATCAATTTGATTTTACGTGAGGCTATAATATTCAATGGCAATGCAATGCAATGGCAATGCAATGGGAATTGCATTGCCCAGCCAATTGCCCAGCAAATCCAGGTGTACAAAATGATATCCGCGATGATGAATTCAGTCGATTCCAACTGTGTCGAACCGGGCCAGTGTAGTATAGTGAAAAAACGCCACTGGGTGGCTTTACTGGGTTCCTCCAAAACCAGGACACAGGGTGGTGACGTTCAAACACTGTTTTTTGTAGAGTTCGAAGGATAAATTATTTTCATAGCAGGTTTAACGTGCTGCCATGTAGGAGATCTCTGAGTGTGTGTGGTGATTGCTGGTTTAACCGGTTCGCATTGACTGTTCAATGCACAACAGGTGTGCAGCCCCACCCAAGTCGAGACTAATCAGTCTGACTCGGGCCAGGTGAGGCTGCTTGAACCAGCGATCAACCAGACACACTCCACAGCTACAACGATCCACAGTCCCTGGTTTTACTTTGGCAGAGGCCAAATGCTTAATCTTTGCTGATGACCTTGTTCTGCTCTCTTCCTCCAAAGAGGGTCTACAGCTGAGCCAAGACCAGTATTTTGACCTTTCAAAATCTATAAAATTCTCAGAAACATAAAATCCCGCCAGGAAATACAGAAATTGAATTTCAGTTTGGCGTTCATGTCTACTGGACATTTTGGCATGGCTGTAAATTAATTAAAAGAGAAAGCCAGAAGGGGGTTTTACACCATCAGAAAAATTCTAATTGACATTCCGATTAGGACCTGGCTCAACATTGTTGATTCAGTTATAAATCCAATTGTGTTCAAAGTAAATTCAATTTCTGTCCGACCCTAAATCAAGGCTGCACAGTGGCAAAATATCTGTCCACTGTGATTGATAGAAAACTGAAGAAATCCCTGACAATGTACCGGCTCAGTAAACATGGCCATAGAGAAAGGCCGTCACAGACGGACCTCACTACCTAGAGAAGCCCGGCTGTGTTCATCCTGTCCCCGGGAGATTGAGACGGATGCCCACTTCCTACTTCAATGAAATTGAAATTGCAAGGATACAAGGAAATAAGAGCTCCTTACTTAATTAAAATAATACTCCATAGCCAAATTCATACAACTTACCTGGACTCAGAAACGGCCATATCTGTGTGGCCAGAAGGGCAAATGCATAGCACTGGCTTCTCGATACATTGATTCTATTCATACTATTAATATTAGTATTTCAGAATGTATTCATTGTCAATGTTAACTGTATTATCATTGATGTATTTGTCAATGTTTTGTTATGTGAGAGAGAGAGAGAGAGAGAGAGAGAGAGAGAGAGAGAGAGAGAGAGAGAGAGAGAGAGAGAGAGAGAGAGAGAGAGAGAGAGAGAGAGAGAGAGAGAGAGAGAGAGAGAGAGAGAGAGAGAGAGAGAGAGAGAGAGAGAGAGAGAGAGAGAGAGAGAGAGAGAGAGATGTTATGAAGTTGTATGCACTGTGGAACTCACCTTTGACCTCTCAAAGATAATGGGTATTGTTTATTGACACAGAGTCTCACTATGTTGGATTAGATTCCAGCCAAAAGGATATTGTCTGAGAATATAGTCTCTGAGGAGTAGGGCTATCATATACGGCCATGCAGGCTACTGCTAATCGCCTCAATCAGCTCCATTGTCACGGTGTGTAAGTGCACCACAGTAACAGACAGCTTTGTTTGTTTGATTCCTGTCTGATCAACTGTCTTCACAGGCTCGGTCGTTCAGCAAAAATGTTCCTGCCTCTGCTGCCCCTGCATTCCTCCAAACGGTACACGCACGCACACACACACACACGGTAAATACAGCCATGGTGAGACCTTCCTCACATTACACTATTGGTTCAAGGGACCTCCTCTTCTTCATTCTCCTCCTCACCCTCCTCTTTCACCATGAGGAAGCTGTCATCCACAAAGACCTCAGGTTTCTCGACCTCTTCCCACTGGTTGCTCCATTGACGTGAAACATAAAGGTTTTAAAATTGTGCAAACAAATAGAAGTGGTGATGGAAGTGTATTTGTACTCGGTAGGGATAAATATATATTTAGTAAATGTTTTTATTTAATTTATTTATTTTTTGTGTGTGCTAATCACAGTTGGTTACCCACTATCCCCAAAACAGTCAACATTTATGATATATATATATATACTTTTTTTTATTAATTACTTCAAACTGATGTTTAGCTTTGAACATTAATATTATTTATTTCATCATATAAAGGAAAACAACACAGATTTGTATACATAAAAATTGCTCCCTTCTCTTTTTAACAAGACCAGACTTATGTGATGTGGCATGACTCATATAACATATAACATGAACACTCAGGCTACGGGGGTGGTAAAGAGATGCAGAGGTAGAGAGGAGTGAGAGAGGAAACAGATAATGTCCCTTGACCACAATCTACAGCCACGTGATGAAAATACATTAGGTGACTTCGTGTAACCTCGGAAACCAAAGAGAGCCTCTTCTCAGAAACGGAGATGGGCTGTCTTGCTGACGCGTGTAAGCGTAGAATAGATTGTAGATGAGCATGCCTCATTGTCCTCCTCCGTCTCCGGCCTCGTTGTCCAACACGTCAACCTGCTCACCTCCTAAGTGCATACTCCACATGGCACTGCACTGTAGCATCCCACTTCTCTTTTCTTCTTAGCTGGCTCTTTATTGTTGTTGCATTCTGGTTGCTTTTAATGCAAGCCGCCATCAAAACAAATGTTTTTGTCAATGTAAATAATATCAATTATTTACATTGACAGAATTTGCTGACCTCACCTAATCTACCTGCAGTCATATAAAAAAAAAAACAGCATGGTATGCTTCAATGAAAGTAGTGGATGGTTTACATGTGTATGTTATGTTGTGTGTGTGTGTGTGTGTGTGTATCATGCTCTTCTGCGTGTGTCATCTTGTGTGTACACATATATAATGCATATGCCATGCTCTTTTGTGCACGTGGGTGTGTGTGTCGCCCACACTAGAGGGAGGCCCCCCCCCCTGCCTCCGCAGCCCCACGCTGAAAGTTGAATGTGCACACAGAGATTCATTTTATATTCTTAACGTGTGATGTGGTGCAGCGTGGCCTGAAGAAGTGGTTATGTGCTGGCTCCTGGTTCTTCTCGCCTCTCTCTGTGCACGTGCAGCGCCCACACACAAATTGACTCTTTTATCTCCTAATGAGAAAGGAACGCCTTTAATCCAATCCCAGACAAGCCTGTATACGCTCCAGAGAGGCTGCCTTTGACTCTTTGTTGATTTGAGTTAATTAATTGAATAGATGGCATTTTGAAACTGCTCTACAGTAAATTGTTTTAGTTTTTTTACAATTTCCAGGAGGTGTGTCACTCTCTGTCTCGAGAGAGGGAGAGTTATTTGTTCTTCTTGTGGTTGTTTATTCAGTGTGGAGAACGAAACCTCACCGCTGTGCTTTCAATCTTACAACTGCAACAGCTGGTTACAACTGCAACAGCTGGTTACAACAGCAACAGCTGGTTACAACAGCAACAGCTGGTTACAACAGCAACAGCTGGTTACAACAGCAACAGCTGGTTACAAGTAACCAGCATACAAGTCATAGCAGCTTGAGCTAAATAGATATCACTATGAATGTATTATGAATATACAGATATTATATATTATTAATATAAGATTATAGAATAATCATCATGATAATCAAAGTTCAACCCATGTATATTTACAGATTTTTCTATTACAATTATATTATAACGATATCAAATTAGTTATAAAAGTTAGTAAATATCCCAACCGTTTGGGTTATTTATTTAGCGTACAAAATTGTGTGTTCCATGTAGCTCCATGTTTAAGTTACCTTCCCCCAGTAGCATGCTGATGAAGACTGCATATACAGACACACTTGGCAGAGCTCTTCTTCTGTGATGTGCAGGTGGTGCTGGAGGACTACCTGCAGAAGGTGCGGCGGGCCGACTTTGACGTGTTCCACCCCAGCCTGAGGAACAGGAACCCCCTCCTCGCCTTCCAGCTGTACCTCCGCTCCTGGAAGAAGACCTACTGACCCCCAGATCACCGCTCAACCGTCTCTCTCACTTTTGCTCTCTGGTCCTAAGTCACAGACCACCCACCCCGATGACTCAAGAGGACAGACCCCTCTCTGAGGAGGTTGTGGAGTCTAAATGTGTGTGAGTCTGAACAGGAACGTTGGTGATCACCAAACCTCCAAAGCTGCTTGTTGTAGTCGGCCTCTGTCCCTGAACACTCAGGAGCACAGATATTCACTGTTCTCAATCCAACCCTTCACCCAATATTTATCTACTATTGCACAGTGTTATTGTGTTATAGTGTATTGTTCTGCACTGGTCCTGGTATTACTATGACTATGGTACAGTATTGGTCACCTTGTACACTCATTCCAGGTCTACTAAGACTGGCACAGGTTCCATTAATATGCTATGATATCCATATAATGTGTGTGTGTGTGTGTGTGTGTGTGTGTGTGTGTGTGTGTGTGTGTGTGTGTGTGTGTGTGTGTGTGTGTGTGTGTGTGTGTGTGTGTGTGTGTGTGTGTGTGTGTGTGTGTGTGATCAGTAGGGTTGTCCTGGCCCTACTACTGTTTAAAGTAGTAGTTTATACCAATCCACAAACCCTAGGCTGTGCACAATGTATTTATTACAATTACAAAACAGGTGGCCATGTCAATCAATAACACGTAAAATACATTGTTTGCTTGTATTTAACTGATAAGCTCCATTGTCATTCATTATATATTTTTTCTATTCATTATTTTCCCAAGCTCTTGTGAGGTGCTATAAGTAGGTACATGTTTATACTTGGAGTCTTATGAAGGACTTTACCAACACCTTAAAATCCCAGACTGGAAAACGGCACTGGTTATACTGAGACGTCTTTCCAGTGGGCAGCAATAGAACAGTATGGTTTTACTGGTCGGTTACTGGTGAACACACAGTGGAAGCTAGTGGTTGTGCTGGGCAGCTCCTGGGTGTGTGAATGTGGTTTTATTCTGTAAATGTATAATGCTGTGCTTCCGAAAAATAAATATATAAAATATGAACCAGGAACAAATGGATGGATTTGTTTTTTTGTTGTATCTAGCCAGACACACTTATGCAATCATCAGATTCTGGTTTGGATAATGGGTTACATCTAGCAAAACAACATTCAGACTAGCACCATAGACTCTGAGCTGCCATTTTGTGATCTGTGTGCGTGTGTGTCTGTGCGCACGTTTTGTAATACTTCAGTAAATGTCAACACCTCAAAGATGTAGAGATTCTCTCATTAATTTTTTGGGGCAAAATGTGTGTATATATTTGTATATAAAAAATATAATTATATATATATATATATATATATATATATACATAATAACTGGCTCTAAAATCATGACTTTGAACATTGTTTCAGAGAGGAAGAGGACTAAGTGGTCTGGTAATGAATGCCCCTGGCTGCTCTCAGTGAGTGCAGCAGTGAACTCCTAATGGAGAGGCTATGAATTAGGTCTGTATCTTCAACGCCCAGCAGACAAAATTACCTTGTAGTCCAGGGAAGCCTGCTTGTTTATTTACACAACCTGCGTGCACCCGACCTGACTGACCAACTATTGGACTGTAGTCAGCTTCAGCCAGAGACATTGTTTACCTCGCTGAAATAATTGTATGTGAAGCACAGCGGCACATAATTACCTCTTGTGAGTTGGCTACATGACTCCAATGCTAATGCTTTGTTTAGAAAGGTGTGTGTATTCAAGCAGAAGTTCAAATCTTCAAAAGTATTGAGTGATGAATATATTTTTCCATGAATGAAATAAGCAAAAGTAATGATGCAGTAGTGAAAAAGGTGATGTTGATGATACTGGTTAAACTCATGAGTTGTGTGTAGGGGAGGTGTGGGTGTGGGTGGTTGAGATCTGTCTGTATGTGGGTACGTAGGGTGAGATGGGAGGGGGCGTGACTCTTGGGACCTGATTAGAATAAAGATGAGTCATCAATTTATCATGTTATCTCTGAACACACAACAGTAGTGGGCCAGGGTAGGAGATAAAGGTAGGAAGAGTGTGAGAGAGAAAGAGAGAAGAAGGCAGACCTTTTGTTGAGTATAGTTATATTCACTCCATGCCATCAGCAAGCCTGTTTGTTCCACTCCTCCACTGTGTATTTTAGAAACTTCTGGTAGACCTACCACTGTGTGCATGCGTGCATGTCCCTGTGTGCATGCATGCATGTGTGTGTGTGCTTGAATGTGTGGGTGTGTGTGAGCAAGAGAAAGAAAAAGATTATGGAATAATTTCCTTTCATTGTCTTTGTAGAGTCAGTGTGGCAAATTGAGAAAATAAATTAGTCATTAATAATAATAATAATTGATTGCATTTATATAGCGCTTTTCTAGGAACCCAAAACGCTTTATATAGTAAGTTTGTGTGTGTGTGTGTGTGTGTGTGTGTGTGTGGGGGGGGGGGGGGGGGGGGGGGGGATGACACCTCATCAACTATCACTACTACCACACTTCATAGATTAATGTGTTCTTAAATAAGGATTGTTATCTTTGGAGTTCTATTACATTTGCCCATTTAGAATGGTGATCCATCACCATCTACTGTTGAATGTTGACCTTTTGGTGACCAAAATTGAGGCTATTGCACTGACAAAACCAACGTGGTAGTCCACGATTACCCAGCCTTTCTTTTTTTGGAATTATATTGGATTATATAGTGTTTTATCCCTTTTGTGATAGCTTTTTTTCAGAGAGACCCTCACTTCAATAGACTCAAATGTTTTATATGAGTGTTCCCCTGAACTCTTTGGAGTACTTTGTTGAGAGAAGGTGGACCACTTTCCCCCCCAAAAGTGGCATTAACAGACAAGGTGGATGGGAACATTTCTGCAACACGTGGGAGAACGAAATAAAAAGCACAAAATAACGTACAAATATTTATTTGCCAATTAAATAGTCTCTGTAGAGTTTTTGTGTTGCATAAAACATTAACATTTTCACACAAATAATGGCCTCTCGTTTGTAGTTCTGTATGATAAAGTCTTTCCACTGACCCCGGAGACACCACATGGCTAGCCCTTAGTGGTATCCCAAACGCTGGTAGAGAACCACAGTTCTATTTCACTGGTCAACATTATTCCTCTTTTTTTTTTGTTACCCCAGAGATATTGGTGAGTCTTTTCCCTGGAGCATTTCAGAGACTGCAGGTAGGACAGTTTGGCCCTTCCCCTGTAATGAAATAGATTCAATTCTGGTTCGGTTGGGACCAACATTGCTTTTTGGAAACTTTGAAAAGTAGACCTAGAAGAGACGCTGTGGTGGCCTGTACGGGCCTGAAAGGTGCCAGTAGATACTTCCAAAATGATGTCATTGTCTAGGGCAGCATTAAGTAGCCAAGTGTCAAGTGATGAGGTTCCTTGATAGATTTATAAATTGTATTTAGTTATTTAGTTTGTAAAACTATAGGTCATAGCTTACAAGTAGGATAAAGATTAAGATTGTTAAATTAAAAATGTATTAAAAAATGTCGGCTCTAGAGACATTTGTCGATTCTGGGCTACTGAAAAACATGGTGGTGCATCAATGCGGGCTCCGTGGGAGACGACATGCTCCCTATGTATATAATGGGCTCATTCTAAGGTAATGAAAACACAACGATACTTATGTTCATGGGACTATACTATGGTGCCCAGATGTGCGTGAACTCACACTTTCGGGGTTGTTATATGGTGTGAATTATATTACTGTAGCCTACCTCCACTAGCCAATGTTAGTCTCATCATACACCACCTGTTGGCCCTAAATTTGTGGTTTACGTTATTACTAACACTTGTTTAATAGGTATTTTCATTGATACTTATTATATTGAGATTTGCTAACCGAGAGCACGTCTCTGGTTCGCCTATTTATAAATATTATCTTATGTAGTTCCCTCTTGTTCTTGAGCATCGGACACATATGCGGTCCATTTTTTTTAGAAATCCTCCATAGTCTATTATGATACAGCAAACAGGTCTTTATCCAAATCGACATATAATGTATACATTAATATACAGTTCGTATTAACTAGTGCAAATATCAAAAATATTTGCAGGGGATAGAACGTCTGAGCTGTTAATGTCTTACACATCGAGTGCACCATCTTGAATTGTGCTCGGTGACATACCACCAGATGAAAAGCTAAGCCAATCAGGTAAGAGCATGGGGATCTTTTAATCTATGATTAGCTTTCGGTTCCGATATGACATTGCCTAACACCCTGACACCAGTGGTAAGATAATGGGCTGATGGACTTGGAGTAATCAGAAGTCAAGTTGAACGTGCACTGCACTGATAAACAGTGGAGCCTTACTTTCTCTCCTCCCAACATCCACGTGCAAAGTTACCTTCCCTCCAAACCTTCACATTCAATGCTACTTTCCTCCAAACCTCCACACCCAATGTCACTATCCCTCTTCAAAACCTCCACTTCCAATATCTCTCCCTGTTTGAAACCTCCACTTCCAATGTCTCTCCCTGTTCAAAACCTCCACTTCCAATGTATCTCCCTGTTCAAAACCTTCACTTCCAATGTGCCTTGGAGAGCAAGGTCGCTTTACTGTAGGACTGCATGCGAGGCTGCGGCTCAAACTGAGCATATACTCTGATATGCTCTGTTTGAGCAATCAACTGATTGCTGAAGGAAACTCTTAAAAAAGGAAGATTGTCTGGTGATAAAATGGTAATGGCATCGTTGGAGAGCAGGGAGTGTGTGAGTGTGGACACCATTAATTAATCACACTTTGAAGCACACGTAACATTGTACTCAAATTGAAAATAGAAAAAGCTCCTGCTTCAACATTTCAGATTTTCAGTGACCGATTAATGATTAAAAGAGCAGAAAGAAAGCCTTCTGAGACTTGACCACATAAGGAAATATAAATATAAAAATAACCAACATTTTCTTATTTCACATACTTGTATAACAAATCAGATGCTTCCAATTAAGGCTCTCAACTAAAACATATTTAACATGGCATCTCCAATGAGCCAATAAGCAGGTGGCAGACCACTGATTGCACGTTGAACCTCCTGCTGTGTTGTTAGTATCAAACATCACAGTAAGAAAGACGAAAGAAAGACGTGTATACACTTTAATTCAGTTGCTATATATTTGCCCATCTGACATAGTCATGGTTAAAGAGGAATTCCCCCTCTTTCGCCCAGTAAAAATGTTTTAGTATCGCTTGCTAGCAAGTTTCTCTAATTGGAAGTACATGTCAGTCCTTTGTAACGTGTGTATTATTTTTGTAAAGAAAATCAGTCTGTTGATTGATATGTCAATGCACAGCCACCATGTCGACCTCAAAGTGTGGATGATTTGATACGATCCATGTGTGCACTGTCAACAAAAGGAAGGAATATTAATGCTAGCCATTTGATTGCATGATGCGTTTGCGAAAAAACACTCAAACTAAAAGCTACACTTTTGTTTCACATTTATATGCATGCATGCACACACACAAACACATCCACACACACACACACACTCACATGCCACTGAGAGTGTTCTACACATCTGCAGTATAAATAATGCTGCACCTGTTTTTGAAGGCAAGTGTGTACAAAGTTAAATACTGACTCAGGAGCAGAGTTCTGAATCAAACAGTTGCCATGGAGACGTGCCCATGTACGTCTTTTCAGAAGACTATTGAGCAATCCCCGGTGTGACCAAGACGCTGTGACCAACTGCATGTAGAACAAAATGGAAAGTGTTGCTATGCTCTGGAACACTGATGTCTGTGGTAGTCCAAATAGACCAATTGTATGATGAGCTTGTGTTTATGTGGTCGATCGAGAAGATGAGAGGCAGCCAAAAAGAGATTATGCATTGTCTATTAGGTTGTTTTGGTCATGTTTTGAAACCCTAACTTTTTTTGTAGTTTCAGCAGTTCAGCAGTGACACTCAAACTGGAGCAGGATTATCTAGTGGCTCGGATGTTTGTGTTTCAACTACCAAGTAAGCCTCCTTGAGCAAGATGCTGAACCCTTACTTGTTCCATATCTACTCATCAAAAAATTTTCACAAGCTGCATTGGATAAAAGCGTCGGCTAAAGGACTAAAATAGTTTATAGTATTCACTCTGCCTCTCTCTTGGATAACTTTCTGGCAAAGCTCTCAAATACAACCTCATCCACGTCAAGGTTGTTTGTCTTCGATCAAGATTGAAGACACCTTTCCATAATTTAACTCTACTCAGCACGAATCCGGACTGCATACCTGAAATAAAGTAATTTGCTATAATATTAGCCCCCTAACGTTAATTCCCTTGACTGAACAACTGTTTTGTACAAGGGGTCACAGCTAATGGGGAAAATTAATCTGCTGGCAGGTTGCATCCCCAGTTGGCGTGGTTGTCATAACAGCGACTTGAAAAGCTTTCAATGAGATCATTCAAGAAAACCAAATACATCAAAGCACTGATGCGTTCATACCGATGTGTCAAAGTATTGGTTTGTTAACGTCTTTCAGTCTTGTCTTTGTGTAGGAAGTATTTCTGATGAAGCAGAAACTTGATGCCTCAGGTATCGTGGTTTCGGGGCTAGGCATGACTCGAAGAGTGGTAAAGATTCAACACAAATTAGTTTATTCAGAGATACAAGGTCTACGGATATGCACTCTGGAGGTGGTTCATGAAGCATCTGCCGGACCAAGGGCAATCTTCAGTCTATACAGGTATGGGCGGAATGGTAAAGAAGCCACACTTATAGGGTCTGATTTATCTCAGATCCATAAAACCTTAATTGTCTTGACCACTCTATGTATAGAAGCAGAAACTAGTCAGAACTGGTGTTCTACGAATGTGTAGTCCAATAAGTTAATAATGTTAGCTTTAATATCGTGTGGTCTAATGAGGTAATAGAATAACATTATTTACAGCACTTCAGAGCCTGCAGAGTTAATTGAAACAAGGGAACATGAAAGCTACTGAGTGTAACAACACCAGGTTTGAACACGTGGATATGTTGTATGCCGTTCAAAACCCAACATTTGACGTCAAACCAGGAAGGACTGTGGTTTGATGGAGAAAACTGAGATTGGACGAAAGACTCACTGCCTCTATCAGTGTTCGCATAGTGATGTTAGCGAGAGCAAGAGTGAAAAGAGAATGTGTCTGTGTGTGTCAGTTTGTCAATCTGTCCCTGTGTCTATAGAGCTCACTTTGTCCCCATTCTGCATACACACACTCACCTCCTCTTCTTCTTTAGATCACTCACGTGGCAGCTCTCAAACAGATCAACGGCAATGGGGGACAATGGGACCTCTCGGGTCGATCTCCTCCCTGCCTCCGCACTCCCGGCGCTGACGAGAGCGACGGGCATCTCAGTAGACAGGCCCCGCGGTGTTCGCCCCCCGCCACAGTCCGACGATAGGCCGGCACCTCTTGGATGCGGATTTCACCAAGGAGGCCTCCCCCCCCCCCCCCCCCCCAGCCTGCTCCAAAAGATAAAAAGCATCTGTGCGCAAACGTGATCCCCTCTTCCTCCTCCCCCTCCTCCTGCACCCCCTCCACCTACCTCCTCCCCATCCTCCTAAGCAGTTCCTCCTCCCCATCCCCCCCTTCTCTTGCTCCACGCCCCCCCCCCCCCCCCCACTCCTCCGCATCCCACATCTTCCTCCTCCTCCTCTCCATTTTGCTTCTCCTGCGTCGAGCGTGATGCGAACTAAGCGTAACGAATGGCCTTGCAGTTTGTAAAGCTGCTTTGTGGCGCAGGAGCCTGATGTTGACCAAAGGGAAATCACGCACGTTTAGCGTCACCGAATAGCATGCCTGCGAAGTACGTATTTGGTAGTGTATGTTTTAAGTTAATATTTAACTTTGGAAGGGAAGGCCCTGTACATTATACGACCAAACACCATTGGTGCTTTATAGTGTGTCAGTCAGTGGGCCTATCGTATGAGATCTCTTGTAAACAACATGGTTTTGATCTTCCTCCTCTATCTCTTCCCTCTATCTCTTCTGTTGCCCACAAGCTCGAGGGCTCCATCACCCCCCCCCCCCCCTTCCCCCCCCCCCCCCCCCCCCCCCCCCCCTTCCCTTTCCCCAACGTCTGCATTGCTTTTCGTCTCGGCGTTGTGTCACGCACGGGCTAAAAGAGTGGTTCACGTGACTCGTTTTATCTTTCCCCCCCCCAGCGTAGGTTGAGACAGTGGATGGACGGTCTCTGATGTGATAGTGCGTGTTGGTTAGAACCCGAGGTGATTTTGAGAAAGGAAAGAGTGATGGATGGGCCTAAACCCTAGGGGTCAGTTCTGACTCTATTGGAAGAGATTTACCGAATGCTACTAGAGATATTCGGTATCAGATATTCAGTCGCGCGACTTAACGCAAGGTCTTTCAGAAACACATAATAGGCCCATCATTTGTTTTATAATATAACATACCACCAAGAGAGAACACACGCGAAACTCATTTTTCTTTCTTTTTTGACACAAACAAAGTTGATACAGAAAGAAGTAGGCTATTAAATAAAATAAATTAATATTTTTATTTTTGAATCCACAAAGGTTACTAGGCCTACATCAAATCACAAAGGCCTAGCGAGGGCAATGCCAACATATCATGGAGACCAACGGAACGCAGAGGGCTGCGTTTCCTATTAAATAACACACACAACGTTCCATGCTTACAATGTCATACAAAAAAAAAAAAGCTATTCATAGGATATGCAGCCAAGTCTCAAAGACAACATCATTGTGTACAGAAAGAGCCACGATCAACGTATACATGCGTCCATCATCCATGAAATAGTCATAATAATCTCGTTTTTTTCTAAACCGGTTCAGCCGGTGTGTTGTTCAAAGTTTTAGGTGTTAGCGGCATTGTTACTGAAGGAACAAGGCAACAGCAGTTTTTGCGCACGCATTCTGAATTTCTGGTCGCGCACGCTGTAAATGATGACATTCCAGCCGCTGTTTGTTGCCAATATCCAAAAGGAGAAAAAAGAGAAGTTGCACCATTCATTTCCAAGGACATTTCCCACAACAAAAACAGCGATAGGCGTAAACGAGGCGGTGAAGACGAGCGTTAACGTCCCGATAATTTTGGCTGCTTTTATGTCCGAGAATGTGGGTTTGGATGCGCTTTGGCACTCGCTCTCGGCAAGATGTTTTCTGCGCTTGGAGTATTTTCTAATGGTGGACAGCGATATTATGTTTATGACTACTGTGCCGCCGAGGAGAGTAAAATCAAAAGTTGGAAAAAGGAGAAGTATGTTCCACGCGCGGGTTGGAAACTCGCCAATCGTACCGAGTGCGTAATTGCACATCCGGCTACAGGAGTTGTACTCGAGCGCTATCTCGTTGCTGAAAATGATGGGAGACACAGCGAGGAAAAAACTCCCAACCCACGAGAAGATGATGAGTATTGTTGTCCTCTTGCGCGTGATCACCGACTCCTTGTGTAGCGGTCTCAACACGGCGATGCTCCGTTCAATGGTCAACAGGAATATGGTCGAGATGGACACCAAGGTGCAGCCCGCGAAGACGGGGCCGATGATGTTGCACGGGTGAAAACGTATTGCCTGGGAGTTGTACGAGATCCAGTCCGGTGCGGAGTCCCGCAACATGAGGGACACCTCTGCGTAAACGGTGAGTGGCACCACGAACATGCCCACGGCGAAGTCCGCCACCGCAAGCGACGCCTTGAGGTACCCCTGCGGCGTGTGGAAGTGTTTGGTTCCCATCACCACGGCCAGCGTGATAAAGTTCCCCAACAAGATGGCGAGAATCAATAGGACCAAAAAAACCACCAGGAGTATCTTGTTTGTCAGCGTGCAGCAGCACAGGGTGCAGTGCGCCGCGTCCGTGTCCGTGTCCTCCGACATGCTCATCGGGTGCCTTCACCGTGAGGCGTGAGGGGAAATGGCATTGGTTTACTGTTTCGGAGCCGAGGACGCACGCGTCTCCAGAGGCATACTACTGTCTACAGCACGAGCAGCAGCTGCAGTAAACTCCTCTGGCTTCGGGACATGACGCACGCTCTCTGCACTCTCACGCACTGATGCTGACACTCGTCCGGCAGCCTCTATACGGGATGGAACAGATGACACCATAGTTAAACTCGACAGCAGTTGTAGTAGTAAATACATATGACACAGCTGGATTTCACAACCCTTAAACCACTATAAGGTTTTATCCTCCCAATCCAAACATAACAAACCAACGGTCTCGTATTCCAATTCGTGCTTTTAAATACATTCATCCATGAACGCAATCTTATTTAACTCACTTAAATATGACAGGAATAGACTGTTAATTATTATTATTATTATTATTCATTATTATTTTCTACCTTTAATTGTTATACAGTAGTTAATGTACTCAAACACGTCCAGGCTATCCAAATAGCGCCCTCATTACGCTCCGCGACGGTAAAAACAGAGGCGAAATAGACCAACGATGTTATCTCAATAGCACACTGAAAAGACAAAGATGCCACATTACACATGGAAAATCGAAATATGCAGGCAGTCCTTCCCACACTGGTACATAAACTTTAACAGATAACACAGTTAGGAAAGCCATTGGTCCGCGATGTGGCCACGCCCAGAGAGATTTGGCCTCAATCGTCCGCCCCTATTTAAGTGACAGTTCCTCGGATCTTCCCCACTCAAATCAATCAATCTGTGGTAACTGTATTTCCTGTATACTACTACTTATCGTTTTACCACACACAGAACCACACACACACACACACACACACACACACACACACACACACACACACACACACACACACACACACACACACACACACACAAACATGTTATACAGAAAAGCCACATTAGGAAATCAATGTGTTTATTTTATAGTTGTATAAAATATCAACGTTTGGCTCAAACCCTTACAGTGGACACTGCAAAACAAAGCCTAATAATCCCATGGCAATGTGTTTGTGGTGGGTAATCTCTTATCCAGGGGTCATAGTGTTCGGCATAGGTCTTTCAAGGCATGGCTTCAACTATGATAGAAGCCATATCAGACATCCATGTGCAGAACACACGTCTGCTTCTGTAAGACGATGTATACAAAAAGTCAGACTTGCTTTTTGATACTCTGTTGAAGTTAAACATTCTGAAACACACAAGCACTATATTGTAACTTTTTGTGGAGGCATATGCATGTGCATGTTCCTGTGTGTGTGCAAGCATGCATCTGTGTATGCAGGTGTGTGTTTCCCTGAGCATGCGTGTGTGTGTGTGAGTGTGTGTGTGTGTGTGTGTGTGTGTGTGAGAAGAGCTCGGAAGAGTGCAGCAGCAAGACACTTTTTAAGGTACTTGAAGGTAAAAAAGGCTCTTTGGAAAAAGGTTGAGGTTTGCCTGTGTAAACCAGAACCTTGTCTGCAGAAGAAGAACTCAGACAACCTGCCTAAGTTATACCCTAGCGGGACTTGACATTTCCCTCTAAAGTTCACTCAGGACATTCTAGTGGCATTTCAGGAACACTGCGTAAATGGAGCAATTTATTTGATGGCCACTGTCCCTCGGTTACCTATGTGGTAACTTTTGAGAACAACCTGGACAATTTGGGCAGTAGAGAGAAAGACCATTATGTCATCCATACGTTGACAGTTACTCAGTAGATTATTTAGGTTAACCAGATGTTTTAAAATACTAAATATTATAAAGACCATGTCCAGCTTTGTTCTATTGGTGACCCAACAACATGGGCAGCACAGCTGATATCAGATGCTGCATCCCTTGTTGCCACAGAGACCAATGTCTGGTGCGCTGTCTAGAGTGGGACGTCGGTCTCTTTTGGACAGCATAGAGATGGAGATCTATGCAGTAGGTAAACAGACAAATACCACTTAGCATGCCTGAAGAAAACACAGTGCTATGCATAATGCTTTGGGGAGAGGACGTGCTTGTCAGTTATAGAGGTAGGCTGTGCCCAAAGGGAACTTTCTGCCGTGGGTCAAATGTTGAACCAAAGTATTTTACTGCTAATTAGGAGCTGTCCTGTACAACTGCCATCTAGTTGGCCATGAAAGATGTATTAAGGCACTCACCATTTGATTCAAATGGTGAACAGGTGCCCACTATGACCAAATGCAGTTTGGAACTCGGTTTAAACAGTAGCTATCATGTAAAATCATGTGAGTGCCATAAATAGAAAAGGATGCAATTACTAGTTTTATCTCTGTCTTACAGCCACTTTCCTCCCAAGCAAAGTCTATTTTTGAAAAGAGGACATATTGCAATCTCATGAGGCTGGAATTCAAAGTAAGTTGTAAAAATGTAAAGATGAACAGAAGGAAT
Organism: Lota lota; assembly: GCA_026745465.1. NCBI lineage: Eukaryota > Metazoa > Chordata > Actinopteri > Gadiformes > Lotidae > Lota > Lota lota. The sequence continues at coordinate 3,509,419 of JACYXH010000826.1, forward strand.
GGGCCCTGCATGATTTCTGTGTGTGTGTTTCCGGTATCTCCAAGCCTAAGTAATGTAAAATGATAAACCACTTGCCAAATGCCATGGCAACACAAGGGGAAAAATTATTATTGAATCCTATAATGAAAGAACAAAAACAAAAACAAATCTGTCCTCAGAAGGAGCCACATGTACATGGCTGACATTACATAATAACCCAGATTATGCAAATGGATAATTAACAAAGCAGAGACATAGAGGAAATTATAGTGTATAGTAACACAGGGAGGTATAGAGGAGAGAGAGAGTGAGTGAGTGAGACAGAAGGACAGAAAGACAGACCGAAAAAGAGATGCAGAGAATGAGAGTCAGAAAAAGAAGAGAGATAAAGAAAGAGACAGAAAGAAGAGCTTGAGACAGAAAAAGAGAGCGATGCAGATGGAGAGAGAAAGAGACGGAAAGAGAGAGAGAATGAAGTATTTACCATGGAGGACGACAACCAGGCAGAAAGCACCTAATCTCACGGCTGACTTCCCTGCTGTCACAGATATGGCGCTGAGTCGACTGGGCATGCAGGCTCCCCTGAAACCAGGAGGGGTCTGCTGTGACCGTGATGGGCATGGAGACAGACAAGCAGACCTGGAGCTAGAGCCCTGCCTCCTGGGCCACTGACCCACATATCAACTGGTCCCACCGGCCCTTTAATACCTACAATCCCAACATTACCCCAATACTGAACATATACCCTGGTCCCATATACCCTGGTCACATATACCCCTTAGCAGCCCTCCCTTACATACTTACATACTGTCACTAACATACCCCCCATCCCTAATGTCCCAAACGTACGCTGTTGCTATCATACTACCGGTCCCTATCGTACGCTGTTCACTAACATACCTCCGATCCCTAACGTATGCTGTTCACTAACATACCTCCGATCCCCAACGAACGCTGTTCACTAACATGCCTCCGATCCCCAACGAACGCTGTTCACTAACATGCCTCCGATCCCCAACGAACGCTGTTCACTAACATGCCTCCGATCCCCAACGAACGCTGTTCACTAACATACTCCGATCCCTAACGTATGCTGTTCACTAACATACCTCCGATCCCCAACGAACGCTGTTCACTAACATGCCTCCGATCCCTAACGTATGCTGTTCATGAACATAATCCTGTTATGTACTTTGTTCACTTAAATACCCCAAGTTACTAACGTGCGGTGTTCACTAATATAACCCAAGTCCCTAACGTACACTGTTCACAAACATACCCCCGATGCCTAATGTAATTTGTTTGCATGGTAATATGTGTGTGTGTGTACGTGTGTGTCTGTGTGTATATGCGTATGTGTTTGCATGGTAATATGTAGGTTGTGTGTGAGTGTGTGTGGGCATGTGCATGGTAATATGTGTGTGTGTGTGTGCACTCATGTACGTGTGTTTGTGTGTGTGTGTGTGATTTCAGTTGAAAGGAGGGATCTTACCACTGCGTGCCTCCCATTAGAGGTCTCCAGCCCTCTCTCCTGTGAACCTGGTACTTTGAGCACCAGGCCAAGACAAGACAAGACAAGACAAGCCAAGCCAAGCCAGTCTCTCAGCCGCATGTCCTTTACAGGCCAACTTGCAAGAGTGCAGAAGTGAGTTTACCATTAACATATGCAAGGCTGAATGCTTATTCTCTCCTGGAGGTTTTCCACTTCTCCTTACTAGGTTACCTAGCCTAATCTACAGTCGAGAGCTCTTAGTATAAGGTAGGGTCCTTATTGACTGGGGCAGCTCAGTGTTTGTGTAATTGTCATCTATAATAACTAAAACAAACATTTAGCAACCTAAAATGGCTGATCATTTCTAGTTTATAGAAAATGTTTAAACGTATCTATAAACATTTATCCATTCTTTTGATTCTTTTTAATTGGGCTATACGGACGTACATATGTGTTATTTAACTTAACGCAGGCACCGGTTTACAGCTGACCACCCAATCAGGCCACACACAGTCATCTGTCGGTCAGGAGCCTTTGAGTGACAGCTCTATGAACAAATGGTGAGTTTACTGTTTACTGTTGAGTCAGAGTGGCCCACCAAAGTGCTGCTGGAACTGTTTTTCATGACGACCATGGCATTCTTAGAATGACAATGGAACCAGGGCTCAAAAGAGGATTGCCTTTATTGAGTATCATAATAATCAGTAGGATTTATTAGTGCAGAAGAATAAATAGGTCACGTGACACCTATTTCTTCAGCTGCCAATCAGTTTGAAAATGGCAATTAACAGGCACCTCGACAAAATATCACGCAAAAATAATACAGCACACAAGTGGGGATTGTTCTAGTTCTCAGGTCATATCTTATTGTATGCAACTAGTGGTTAATGAAATGCTCATGTCTAATTATCATTGAAGGGAAGATAATGTTGCACAACATGGACTCACGTAAATCCTTAACTCACCACTTAAACAGCCATGCTATCCACGCTGTGTTCCGGCCTTGAATGCCTATATCATCCAGAGAGGATGGAGGAGGTGGCAGAAGCACATTTTCTGTTTGTTTGTTTCTCATCCAATTGTACGGCTTGACTCTTATGGCTGGATACTTAATTAAAGTACTTCAGCCTTTAAGAGAGAGCGATGGGGAGAATTTGACAATTGTAAATTACAGGCGCACCAGGAATAGCTTTTAAAGTACACCACACAAACAAATGAATGTACGTGTGTGTGTGTGTGTGTGTGTGTGTGTGTGTGTGTGTGTGCGTCCATGCATTCATGCACGTGTGTGTGTGCGTGCATGCGTACGTATATGCATGCGTGTGTGTGTACATGTGTGTGTGTTTCTGTTGTCTCTGTGCCCTCTGCCGGTTCTATTAGACATAGTTGGCACAGGAAAATAGAATATTCCCATTGAATGACCATGGATGGACCAATGGACCACCTGGACCAATGGATCATGATGCTGTTGTTTGGACCTGTTAAGGAACAAGTCCTGTTAAGTCACTGTTGTTGATGAAAATCATTCATGGTTATTTGTATATGATGTGTAATGGTCTGTACAATGTAGCATCTAAGTGCAACTAATTTGTGCAGTCTAATCAACCAAAAATCAACCATTCTGTTTGAAAATCCACTATCCCCTTTGGCATTTGCAATTCATATTGAATGATGCTGTGTATATTTATGAAGCATATCGGAGTATGCTATGTGAAGAAAAGGAACATTAGGGCAATTGTGAATGCGTCATGGACACACGGGTACGGTGATGGACAGTCACGTGCTGCTCATGATGGTTAACCGTGTGTCCTTGTGGATGGAACATAACAGCACTGGCATCATTTATCAGGAGGGGGGAGGATGATTCCAATGGAGTACACGTTCCTATGGAAAAAATGCTTCTGAGAAAAACAATGCTGCTTTTTATTAGTTTTTACTTCTTAGTATTCTATGTTAGACTACAACACATCTCTATTAGCATACAAATGCAAAGAAAGAACCATGCACATAGTGAAAATATAATCGAAAAACCAACAGGGTAGGGATGTTAATTCCTCTGCCAAAATTGGATGTTGGAAATGGGCAAAATGTAAGTAAAATATAAAATTCCTGAATTCAGGGAAATTCAATGTGCAGATTGCACTGGAGCAGAACTAATCGCAAGATGGGACTGAACCAAACCCTCTGCAGGGAAGCTGTTGTTTCCGGCGGCTTCGTAAGGGCCAAGCGATACCTGGATCCATTAAATAGCTTACACACTGTGACAGATGTGATTGGTTGTGAGCTTGTCCACTTGGTCATACTAATAAGGGAGAAAAAATGGAAATATGCAAATCAATATTTATAACCAACAAAACACATTCAGCCTTTATTCTTTATAGGCTAAGATATATCCAATATTGGTCGGGCTTCAATAATCAGTTTATACAAAATGTAATATTTTATATGTATATTATTTTTTGTATAAATACAATTATACAATATATAATGTATAATGCATCAGTGCTGTCCATGATGGAAACTGTCCTATAATTAATATTAGGTTATGTTGTTATGTTTGATCTGTTTCCCTGTCAATTATTTAAATAATAATAATAATAATAATAATTATTATTATTATTATTATTATTATTATTATTGTTTTTGGTGTTTTTCACCCTCATTGCCCTAATTGGAAAACATTTATTTAATTTCCTATAACCTACATCTGTAATTAGTGTAATCTACATTGAGTGACAAGAATGTACAGTTATGTAAGGCATAATCTTAAGGATTTAAAGCTTACTGTAATATGGTTGAACTCGGACGATAATGCTAAATAACCATTGGCAAAGTGGAAAATGTGTATTTCTTGAAAATACACGCCTGATGATGCCTAGCCTAAATGATATAGCCTTATTGAATATTAAATATGGAAATGTTTCCCTGCATTGTAAAACTCAGCCACTGGTACTTCCATTACTTTGGACTCCTTTAGGTTGTCACTCGGATACTTCACAATGTATTAGTCGTAGGACTACTTTCAAGTGGTTTTCTTGCTTGTGAACCAAAAAAATTAAAATAAATTAAAAAAAGCCCAACTTTCACGAGACTCCAACCATGTCCCGTCCTGTTTTACATGTGTCAGCCCTCTAGTCCCTCCCCGACTCACTGCTGCTCCCAACCCGTGCCCAGCTCTGAGACCCGCCGCTGCAACCGCAGTCTGTCAACGTAGCCATATTGTTAGACGAGGGCAGACGAGTTCCGATCCTTACCTTGGGGTTGGGAAGAGTATACATTTTCACCTAGTTTGGAATACAACGGAGTTCAAACTTACTTGGAAGTTTCCCGAACCGCAAAGTGATCGTCGGGTATGTGCTTTCCCCTCATCAAAACGGTCTGTTTTGTTGTGTCGAAGCAGTTTTGGTCATGTTAGCGTTTTACTTTTTCCATTCAGGCTAGCACAAGCTAACAGGCGGAGTGAGGGACATTGGACTACACTGGCCAAACGAAGCCAGCAGTTAGCTGCAGTAGCACTCCTAAGCCTTCATAAAAGAGTATACAGATTGGTTGATGACTGTAGTGCTCAACGGAAGCATCTAGACCATCTTAGTCTCACTAAGAATGGACAAGACTGCTTTATTTTTGTCCGTAATGCACTTCTCTAACTTTCAAACCTGCTACTCGATGGCAGAAGTGAAACACTGCCCAAGATATAGTGTTTAATAAACTGTGTTGACTCGTTGAGCTCAACAGGAGAACAACATGGTTCTAAGGCAATACTACTTTATAGGCTTACAACACCTATACATTTCTAATACATACATAAATAAATACATATAGGCCTACGTATTTCATAGCTTTATTCGGGTATGAGTCACTGGTGTCAACGTTGGTAAACATCCATTCGAGGGGTTGTTTACGAGGGAACGCCAGTACTAATTTTAAACCTTCTGTGTGATTACATACAGCGACAACTAGTCGGTCAGAGTATTTCAGGTCACCTGAGCATCATTCTTATTGGCTGTGACTATATAACTTATCACTCTACCATGCATCTTGCCAAACAGAATGGTTTTATGTTTTCAACTTGTTTTCCTTCAGATCGTTCACCTTCTAAAATAGTTTTTTTTTTTTTACTAAGAATAAGTGCAACCATTCTATATAAAATGTATCATGCACTTATGTAGTTAGTCATTGTTCAAATGAATGGTTATTCATTAAAATTGTAATACCCCGTTTATTCCATAAGCGCTCATTGGACCAGGGATCATTGCATGGAAAATGCCTTCTACTTTTAAAATTCACATACAGCGAAGCATGATTCCCCCTATTCACATAAATGCCAGACCGTTTCTGGCGTAGGTCAGACTCAGGTCTGGAGGTAGGATAGTGGAGCCTTCCTGATAAAGACTGATGGCAAACGCAAGCCTATCCTTGTGTGTGTTGTTTCTGTGTGCCTGATCTATTAACTTGTTTCCAGTTAATAGGAAATTGATGTAATTTAGTTCAACCTTACCTCATAATGACACTGGCCTTTTCAGAATATATGTTAGCAAGATTAAAGAAGTAAGCTTATCTGGTGAACCCTTAACATCAAGAATCACTGTACTGCTCCTGTTTATAAATGGTGATTGTACTGATAGACCAATACTACAGGGGTATTTCATAAGCAGAGGTGCCTATGGTGGATAGGATTGTACTCCATTAAAATTGTCTTCTGTCTCACTTGCACACATTACCACATACGGATACGGAACACATGATGTAGGCCTAAAAGACTTAACAGTTGTCTTAAAGGTCCAATGTGTAGAATTATCCCCTCCCCCTGCCCTTCCCAATGACTACAGTGGCCAGTACCGGCCTGTATTGTGTAAGGTGCTGGTTGGTATTCTCATTTTGCGAAAAAGCAACATATATCATATTTCTGCAAAGTCCTTTCCACTAGATGCCACTAACATCTACACACTACACCTTTAAAGAAGGTGTACGAGAACTGGAGATGATTCAGTCTCAGGTGTATTGAGAGTATCTAATCAGCTGGTTTCCCATGGCTCCTTCATTCACAGTGGGGGAAGTTTACGTAGTTTGATTAGAATACAATATATCTTCAAACCAGTCATGGCTACTGCAGTGTTTGGTGGCCATTAGGGCTGCATGTTGTATAAAATGTATTTGCAAATTTGAGTCATGGCTATGGCTCAAATATGGCATGGCTGGCTATGTCCCTTTTTCAATGCAGCCATCACTTTTGTTCAAATTTGTAGTTTCTCATGTTCTTTTCTCACAGATGAAACTCATTTGTGTTAGCAGTCGATAATTTCCAACAAAAGTGATTCCTGCAGTTATTAAGTTACATAGTTTAAATTGAGAGCAAAAGTCATTATTGGGCCGGATAATTTAAGATGAACAAACTGCATTTTCTTTACTGTACAGTAAAATCAAATAGTTGTCATTGTTGAAGCATGGTAGAACCAGTTTTCCCAGAGCCAGGCTAGGTGAGCTGTTCCCTGCCTCTTGGGCAGGGCACCACTGCACCAGATCCTAAGGGCACCTCCCTGTAATCTAACATGCAAGCCCTCTAATCCAATAGGGTGCTGTGTATATAAATGGCTGCAGATTACATGTGTACGCATAGACTACTTCCTGTCTGGACAGGATGTGTTCACCTCTGCTGGTTACAACCTAAGCTTAGACTCATTCACCTTGTTTAGTAAGCCTTTCTGTCCCTTCTATATTTATAGCATGCAATCAACAACATGATCTTTAAGAGGCTAACAAGACTAGCTCATATGTGGTGGAGGGATGTCATTTTCTCCATTAGAGTAGGAATGGTATGCATGCACATACTGACGTGCGTAAAGCCTGAGTGTTGTTCTACTGTCCTCTGTCTAGTTAATATTAAAATTGTTTACTCTAGTCTTTATTGCTGGGTCAGAGATCACTTCTATCATATCAGTATAGGCTGCAGCCAGACTTTTATAGAGAATTGAACTTCTCTATGGTGATCTGATTGGCAGAAATAATAAGGTATTTCTTTCACATAGTCATTATTTACGTTAATGGGTTTGAGTTAACCTACGGATAAAAGAACTAGGCACTACATGCATAAATAGAGGGAGAGTAAACACCAATACAGACTGTTTTGTTGTTCAGAATGTCTGCCATTCTGGAAGGCTCATCAAAATGAGGGCAGACACTTTCTGTTATTAAAAAATATAGCAGTCATCACAATTTTAACTACACATTTAAAGGTTTTTATATATTCTTGTTAGAGTGCAATTCAAATGCCATTGCCTATTTCCATGTGATTGTTTTAAATCCATCTACTTAGCAGGCTGAACAGTGTAGTACTTAAAAACGTAGGCACACTTTGAGTTGAGAATTTACCTTGTGCTTATGTTCACATGCTTCATCTTAGTACAAATCTGCACTGTTGCTATTGGTACAGCTTAGAGCATTGAGCTTTGTTTACTATATGCACGCTGCAGTGTTCACAATGTGTTGGCTAGTAACAAAAGTACATATGTGTGGTTTTATAACTTACATTTGTGTCTGCACTGTCTTATCTATGCTGAAAGTAAAAAAGTTCATTTTAATCTTGATCCTTAGTCAGTGGTAAAGAATTAGCCATGGATCAAGTCAAGCAAATACAAGCAGTCAGCCATAAGAATTAACTTCTTCCTTGGAGAAACCACCTACAGTTGGTGGTGGAACTAGTGTTGGTATTGTAACACTGTAGGACATGTTTGAGACACTGAGTCATTTGTATGCCCAAACTCTGACTAAAAAAAGCAGAAGTGAATCCTCGATAAATAACCCCCCACAAGTCACCTCCCGATTGGCTGACCAGCGCTTACAAGAGACTGTATATTGGCAATGAGTTGATGCTTGATTAACTTGCACTATAATTTATATAATTCAAACTATAATACAGCAATTATACGATGAACCAGAGCTCTGAATGCATGCCAATGCCAATGTCATAGCATTTCAAACTATGATAAGCATAAAAAGACAGTAATATTAACAGTGATATTACTAAACATTACTATGTTATTAACAGCAGTTATCCGTTTTGGTAGAACTTGATGTAAAAACATGGAGGCAAACAACTTTCCTTTCTGCGAATTCCGCTTTTATGACCTACATTTTAGTGACTTATGTGACTCTTCCAAATCTGAAGAGGTCATTTTTAGGTTGCATTGACGTATGCCAAATACAAAGTTTGAGGCCATATAAACAATACAATGTTTGGAATTGTGTGGCGACATCGTGTGTAGGAGGTATGCGCTCAGCACCTCCCTACTGTCAACCGCATTTAAAGTGCAGCGTCAATTCCCCACGTTCCGAAAGATCAGCTAAATCAGCTTCCAAGCCAGCCCAGCCTTCTGCAAGGGATCCCAGACAAGCCCAAAGTCTCCTCTCAACAGAGGAGTGGATACACAACTGGCACAGGAGGGCTGTTTGTTTTAATATCTAATAAATGTGTAGGCTGTATCTAAATGTTTTTATTTTTTTACATGAACTAAAGTTAGTTAAAAATGATACCAGGTCATTTTAGTAAGGCTCAGCTATAATAACGAATTAATAAACTATACACAATCTAAAATTAAAAAGCTCTGCTTAAAGACGTTCCATGCAAATTAAACCCTCTCTGATAAATTATGATACTAAAGGTGTTGTGTAAATAGTGTCGGGAATCCGCCTATGGTTATATACTACTGCTGCTTTAGTTTTTTCGACTTGGTAGCTCTTTTTGTATCTAGTAGAAACAGTAGGTCAGTATGCCTTTTAAAAGCAAAGAAAGGAATGTTTGAAAGATGTTTTGACACATGCTGCTGGTCAGCGTTTAACCTGGGAATTTACTGATGTCAGCACGGTGGGACCAAATTACCATTTATTTTGTTAGCTGCTGTGACGGTTCAAAGCTAAAATTAGCCTCCCCTTGTGTTGGGTAGTTTTTCCAAAGGGAAATTACACTCTCACTCAGAAGAATTGAGCATCAGGTCTGCAGTCCAGTAGTCTCTAGATTAATTTCTAAAGTCTGATTGCAGAAGCGCTCAAATCTAGGTGAAATCGAGGGGCTTTTCTCTTTCTTTCACTTCATATTCCCCAGCTTCCTGCTCTACCATGGTCTTCAAGTGAAATTACTAGCCTACATTAGCTTGGACCTCAATGCATAGACCATCAGCCTTCAGTTTGTTTCAGCACCAAAATACTGTCACTCCTCAACTTTCTATTGAAGTAGACAACCTGCCTTCTTATTTTCTATGGTAGAGATGTGGTCTCCAACATGACATAGTGTTAAGTATCATTCATGGAGACCTCAGTCTATTATTAGAGTGATTAGTACCTCATGCCTCTCCCCAAACTGGTAGTGTGGTTTTCCCCCTCCTATGTGCTTTGATTGTATCTTGGTGAGGTGTGTATTTATGCGGTATGTGTTTAGAGACCTGTTTCAAGTATGTGACTTTCTTTGGATAGATTGAGTAGTTTCAACTGCTTTGTGGCTGGACATATGACGATCTGTCCAATGCTGTAATGGGGATGCTCATCTTGATCTACTGTCAATTCAGGAGTGATAGTGAATTTTCAGTAGTCTGACAATACACACATCATGGGGAAAGCCGACCTTGCTAGGACAGTTGAGGTTCATGCTGGCCTATGTTGTCTTTCTCAGTTTTCTGTAGATTTCTTAAGGCATTTGGACATCTCCTCTTGTTTGATAAGGGATACACAACATGGTAATGTTAGATGATCTTGCCTATCCTGCACACCTTGGTTGCTTTATGTACTTCACTAAATTTGGATGCATATTTAACTAACGAGCAAATGACACCTGGTGAGAAACATCTTTTGTTTGGACCAGTGGTGGCTAACTTTTCAGAGAAATCCAAAATAGTTAAGTGAGTGAGTATTGACTTGTTTCACAAAAGTCTAATTGCAATGTAATTATTACCTGTCATATTCTCCCAATACTAGTCTTGATCCAAACACATTGCTGATCGATCGTGTAGTTGAAAGGATTTGGCCGGTTTGCTAAAACCCCAGATTAATTGTTGACATTGTCTACGTCCAGTTGTAAATCAGCCATGAATTTTGTTTAACTCTCCGCCTCTCGTGGTGTTCCGAAACTGGGCACTTTACGAGACATTTACAACTCGACATTTACCTGGGGTCCTAAACAAAAACGGCAGAATCCCTTATTCAATAACTAGCAAGATTGAGCTTGGTGTTTATGAGAGACTGTCTGACGATAGGGCTCAGAGATTAGGCTGTATTTTGGAGACAAGACTGGAGAAGAAGAAGAATGTTGCATGTTGGATGTTACAGTGAGATAAATGGTTATTTGATGAACATGACCATTTCAGCCCTAACCCTTGCAATTTCTATTAATTTGAATGAACACAAACAATTTCAGAATGTCTTATTTAGAAAGGCAGATTTTCAAGTTTTAAAAGCCAATAAACACTGCATTATTTCTTGCATAATAAAGGCAAAAGTGAATGTCATGGATCATTCTCATTAGTGTGAACAGGGACTAGGGAATAGGTTGACGTTTTTGATAGCCTATTTCATTGTAGTCGTGGTGTCCAACACCCAGTCTTAATTAGCATACATCATTATTCACGAGGCAGGTCACTATTTTGGGAATTATGCTGTTGCATCCGGCAACCCATTAATCGTCCTTTATCAGTAGCTGAGCATGTGTTAGCTTTGTGTAATTGTCTATGTTGACATGCAGGGTGCTGGTCTGTGTCCTCCAGTGTATAGTAGCATGCACAGGTTAGCCTCGAGCTAATTAGGGCTATGGATGAAAATCATAAAAGCTATACAGGGTGAACCATTACTCCATCACATACAGATAGGAAAACCAGTTTATCTGGATGGAAAATGAAACCGGGCCTGAATTTCAGTGCGGGATTGCGGATGTTGCGCATCATTTAATTGATTTCCGCAAATCTAGCACGTATTATGAGGGAAATTCCCGCACACATTTAGAGTGATGTCTAATAATGTTCAGGCAACGTCGACTGGCCAGAACACTTGCACCGGTGCATAATGCGGGACAGGCTGCATCAGACCAACTGCCGCCCTTGAACGCACCTGGCGCGCTCTCTCTCCCTCTCTACAAGGCTACAAGCCCCCCTCTGCTGTTGCAGCATCTTTCGCTAGCATATGTAGCAGGCTTTCCACAGCTGTCTATAGACGAGGCGCAGCGCCTGCGCTAATGACCGACCGCCTCTCCAAACCACACAAATTCACTTTTCACAATATGTCAACAATGTGCGCGTTTGTTCATGTTAGCATCTGCATTCCATTTCAATAGAAAATATTATAAATAACCATAAGCTATTATAAACCAAAGGCAAATTAATATAATACATCTATGAAATCAAAAAGTGTCTGGTCTCTGTAGAGACGGAGAGCTGACTTCTGTCTTATTACCTATACATTTCACATCCGATCATGACAAAACCCATCGATAATAGAATGTAGAAGCATTTGACTGATAACAAATTTTAAATACATGTGAATGAAGCATTACACCGTACAGAACAAATGCGGCACCATTCACTTTAGCAGAACAGCTCAAATGCGCTACTGAGAATCATTTTCACCAGCGTGAGTGTGTGCGTAATCCCTGCCTGTTTTGATGTGTGAACGTTCCACTCTGCTGCGAACGCAGATGGCGTTCTTTTCATGACGTCAGATTACCTTTTCCGAGGTAGTTTGATGTCACGACCAAGGGGCACCGGCGGCAGAGAACCAAGGGGACGATAAAGTTGGGCTTTTCGGACACTTATAGTATAACGCTGCTACTGTGTGTGTGGATGGTGAAGCTCCGTCTGAGCAGCGATGTATTTAATGTCCGCGTCTGAGTGAGGGTTAGGCTTCCCGGTCACCTATAGTATAACGATACGGTGTGTGGTGCATTTCATATACAACATCGGTAATTATAATGCTCATAACAGATACACAACGACGGTACTAAAAAAGTATCATAAAGTTGGCGTGGGTTGTTACCATGGGGATAACACGCCACCCTCTTTCCTAAATGTTCAGCTCAAATAAATCACTTAGTGTTCGAATTGCAGCTGAAACAGTGGGCTCACTGGCTCTTTAAGTCACGATACGATATTATTGCGATTCTAAAATTCTTTAGTATTGCGATACATATATATGCAATTTCTTTTAACCTTTTTTCAACTGCAAATGATGTCCCCAAAGGAAAACATTGTCAATATCTGTATCATTAAGGCCATCTTTGGATGGTGGCACATGAAGTGAGCCTTCAGGTTCGTCATATTCCCAGAGAATTTTGTCTTCATACGACACTGCTTGCAAATCGCATGTGTCATATCCAGTCATTCGTCCCTTCCATGTTAAGAAATCCAAAATGAGTCCAGACGTTTGATTTAAACGCGGACGGTGCGTCTCTAATTTCTTTCTCCGATTTCTCCATCTTCTTCGTAATGACCAACTTCCTCCCGCTGATGTCGCCTCTGCTGACCTGACCTCACCAGAAAAACTCAGCACCATCTCGTGGACTGAAATAGCAATTGCTTTTATTATTCTAGTACCAAAATATTATATTTTTATTTAAAAATAGATATTATAATCATCGATACTTGCCGTCCGTGTATCGATTCAATATCGCCTCGCAAAATATCGCGATACTATGCTGTATCGATTTTTTTTTTCCCCCACCCCTAGTGAATAGAGTAAACATGCACAGCTCGTTTTAGAGACATTCTTTTTCTTTTGTTTTTACCGTTGCAGAGTGTTCGCCCATCAATGTTTTTAGTTGTAGACATAGATCTCTCATTTAGATCCAACATATAATATAATAATTATTATTATTTACTAACCCATGGTTAAAAGCCTACAAAAGCCTAATGCAATTGACGTAGGCCTATTAGAATATGCTGTAGGCTAGATCTAGAGCCCTCTATATCACTTTGTTAGAGGAACCTACCAGCAGATTAAGCTAAAGCTATCATTTGAGTGTAATTTGTTAGAAATGGCAATGTAAAAATATCTGAAATGTAAAAATATCTGTTCCTAGTTAACTGTGCTGTATCAGGCAATTTAGATATTAGACCTCTCCTGATTAATTTCCCACCGATCAGGTTTTCGTAACTGACTAACGTTAACACAAACGGCAGTGCCAGTGATCAATGTTAACAAAATTAACCCTCAGGACAGTAAGCAGTCCAAAGGCAAGTTTCATGCTAGCTGGCACAGAATATCCATGGCTCCAATTTATCAACGGTGAAATGAGGTGCTCTATTTGCAAAATGTACACAAGTAGTATCCAGGGATCCATGAAGGTATTATTCAGGCCTATTCATACACATTAGAGAATTTATGCTACATGTTCTGCAGACCGTGCTGAGAGAATTGTAAACAATGGCTTCGGGAGCTTGTTCTGCTGGACAAACTACGTGACACCATTTCTAAATTACCCCAAGCTTCTTTTTCTGCATTAGCGCACTCTGCGCTGTGAATTGGAAAGGACGGCTTAAATTTGTATTGGCTATACAAAATGTGTGCACCGCTTAAATGCGTGCATTTGGGTGTACTTGAAGTATTTACAAGAATAAATTCATAAGGATTAATACCTGAATAAATTCGATATTTTGAGTTTAACATATTAAGTGAACATGTTTTGTTATTCATATCCCTTATATCAAGGATATCTCATGTCGGGCATTGATTTTGTGTACTTTTCTGAGACAGAAGCATGTCTGGTATCTCAAATGTATAAAAATGTAATAGTCTATGTGCTATGTTTTATTGAGTCAACAGACTAAATCCACACATTTAATTTCAGATCCCTATGAAGTAGGGTAGTGGCCGACACAACAAACATAGGACTTGTGTTGTTGGTGCATCCCCACTTTCTACTGGCCAAAGTGCCTGTTGGAGGAGATAATTGCACTAGGCAGCTCCCAGCGGCCACCTGTAGAGGATGGGTTGCCTGGGCTAAGTGGTTAGTCACAATGGGACACTGTGGTTTTCCTGGGCAGATCGTAGTGGCCTACAGTAGAAGATTGTGGTCTCCTAAATGGCTACCAGTGTACCTTTTTCTAAATTATGTAAATTTGATGGAGGTATGATTGATTGTATGATTATTGATTAACATTACTACAATTTAAGTGTTTTCATCAGCGCATATATATTGTCATTGGATGTTCATAAACTTTATATTGGATATGAGTCATCATGACCTAATATAGGGCTGAAAATGTACAAGTAAAAACAATGACAAGTAATTGAGTTATACAGTTGTACATAATGACTGTAATGGACAGGCTTATCCCCCAAAAGGCTAGCTGTGTGTCCTTGTTCAGGATGACGGTGTTTATCACCCACAGTAGCCCAGCTCTCTCTGCGACTGGTCATCCTCATTCACCCCCAGTGAATCTGACACAGGTGCCTCCTAGTCAGCATGTGATGCGACTGGGAGGTTAGTGGTTGCCAACTCTTCATTTCACATCACATATTTTGCCACTGGAAAATGTCATAGCTAAATTAAACTTCTGGAGGTTACCTGAATGTTACCTGTGAAAATGTCCCAGTAGTCTGCCAATGGGCCCATTTGGCCTGAGGATGATCTGCTGTTTTCTTGCCAAAGGTAGGTCACAGAGATTTATTTGGAAACGGGAATTGGTAACTTCACTTGACTTTTCAGAAATAAGTGCTCTCGGCTGGAATATCACTTGCTAAAATAAATTGTATTTCGATGTGTATTTATCAAAGCAAGCTTCATACATCTTCACTGCCTGACTGGATTACTTTTCACTAAGTGACTCACAGAGGCTGATACGATTTAGAAATAGGGTGTGTTTTTTCTTTACTCTGGACGTGTCTCTTCTAGACATTTTATGGCCATTTAGTCTACTTACTATATTTTTGTACGAGTATGAACCTCTGCCACCCACCCAAATACAGGTGATTTATTTGGCAGTTGGGATAGTCACCTACCTTTTATGGTTACATTTGGTGGCTAGATATATCAATGCCACATGTGTGACTTAAAGTACACTTCATTATTAGATGCTGCAGTTGTTTATCAGCAAAAACAAATTCCCATATTTTCATGGTGAACTTTCTTAGTGACTTAGTGGTTTCACATTACAGACCCTGGCAGAACTGATCTTTTTTGTCCAGGTTTATTCCATTGTTTTGTCCTTTGCGTCTTGTTTTTTCGCTTCAGGGTGGTTTTCTGATACCAGTGCCCTATTTTCTTTGCTGCGTGATAGCATAACAAACCCCTGATCAGGCTACTGCAGGTCTTTTATTTTAAACTATTCATACCAAGTCACTTAACCGTTATCATTTGTTTAAGGTACTCTTTGGCAGTTTATTTCTTTTATTTTGCAGGTCTTGTGTGAAGGCAGAAATGGCTACCTTTTACCAGAAAACGGAACCCGGCAATTTTACAGCATTTATACGTGAAAGGGGCTCATGTGACAATGTAATGAGCATTGATTGGGTTGCTTTTAAATTCTTAGGCATAAGCCTTTTCATGATACGTCTATGTCAAATTCCATTAGATCATCCAGATGGAACATTATTCATTCATATCATCTAGTGCTACTCGATTGATTTGACCGCACATTTGGCATACATCACACATTTTAATTATTGTGCCAAGTCAAACTTTTACTAATCAAATGAATCAATCAAACTATAAGTCATTTTCTTTGCCATTGTTGTTTTAGTTTTGTTTAATTCCTCCACCACAACGAAGAGTGTCTATCACGTCCCCCGATCTCTGATCCATTAAGGTCATGACCAAATATGGATGTTGGGATAAACCTCATAGTAACAGGCATTTGATAGGCTGTGAATATCTTTTTTCAGACATATGTGATTTCGGTGACTAAGGGCGCCCAGTGCAAACCTTTTTCATTTGAGCAACTATGGTTGGTTTAATTACACCCAATTGCTCATTGTGCTGTTACATTTGGTTGGGTACAATACTAATAAACTGTAAAGATGATTATACCACGGCCTGGTAGGTGGTTGAACACCACTGTGTTAGAGGATCCTACCAGCAGATTAAGTCCCCAGATGACTTGGTGCGTCTTTGGGGGTCTGCATGTGGTGAATTTAAAAGCAGTTTGTGTGGGGCCTTGAGTTCTCTATGTGTGTGTGCGTGCATTATCATGCATGTGAGCACCTCTCTGCTCTGACATCCACCCCAGTCCCTGGCAGCCTGACAACCGGGTTGTAGTTCTCCAACTCCTTCCGCTGGCCACCAGCTGCTCTGGGCTCTCCACGTAGCATGCAGCAGTCCTTACCGTCTTTATTATAATGAACTTTGAGCCCCTGCTGGTGTGCAGTCAAACACTCGAGGCAACCACTCCCAAATAGCCCCCCCCTATGCTGGCATCTAGGTCACAGATGAGAATAACCAATAGGCTATGAACAATAATGGTAATTGTAATGGTCTTATTATTAGGTATTTCATATAGGAGAGTTGGTTCGTGAGGAAAGAGATGTCGAGGCACTGGTGGTTTACAACTTATCTGAAGTTAGTGAATCCGTTCAAATAAATGAACACAGATGGATGGTACGTGACAAAGGACATTTTCACATCTAATAAATGGGTGCGACCAAATTTGTTAGGGTGCCACCAAATGAAAAAGTTAGTTGCACCAATGCCACCAGTAGAAAATGCTAGTCTTGAGCCCTGCACGTAACGACTAATCAGCCATCGTCCACACAACCTCTGTGACCTTTGGCATGTTCACTGGACAGATGGCCTTCCATTTCCATTCATGTGTAGTTAAATTAATGTGTGTTTCGTCTCTTCATTCAAACATTTGGCTGCGTATTGTGGTTCTATCAGCCTCCATTAACATTCATCAAAAGTTTAATCAGGGTCAAATGTATCCGTCTGTTTTCCCTTCCTCAGCTCCTTCATCCTGTTTCTGAATATTAACTGACTGGTCAGCATTATTTAGTTACCTACGTTGAAAGAACACAATTTCCTCCACAGGACCATGTGGACATTTTGTAGCAACTTTGTGATACTTTTTTAGTAACGTCGTTGTGTATGAACTTTATAATGAACGTTGTATATGAAATACACCACACACCGTAGCGATATACTGAGAAGCTTAACCCTCACTCGGACATGGACATCAAAATAAATCGCTGCTCAGAATGAGCTGCACACATACCGTAGTGTTATACCGTAGTTGTCCGCGAAGCCTAACTCTCCCACGGACATGATCATCAAAATCAACAGCTGTTCATAACGAGCTCCACACATCACACACACCGTGGCATTATACTTTAAATGTCTGAGAAGCTTAACCCTCTCTCGGACGCCACATACAACTGCTGTCCAGAATTGTTTTAAACGTTGACTACAAGATATATGCGCGTTGTCAACGCGCAAACAAAGTGTTGTCTGTGCGTATACAACATGTAGTTAACGTGTAAAAAAATATTTTTACACCACTCAACGTCAATTTTACTGTTTGGCTTTTTATACCAGACAGAGCACTACACGTCCACACACACCTCGCCTCCGGTGTCCCTTGTTCGTGACGTCGAAGAGTATACTAACAGGCACTTCGGCGTCACGAAAATACCATTTAATGCGATCAAGACACTACGTTCACATAGTGTTTTGGGGAGACTGGCAAAAACATAGAATTGTATTATGTTTTTGCTAAATTAGGGTCTTATTTCAGTAACGGTGATAAAATGGCATAGGTTACTACGTTGGCAATCATATTAAGACATATTGCCACATTTATGGGAACACAACCAATTTATTCCAGCAGCACCTGTGACAGACACATGCAGGTGTGTGTAGCACCAAGAGGTGCAGATGCCAGCTAAATCCTGCAAAAAAGCTTGGTAGCAGCATTTTCAACAGTCCTTATGAGAAGAAAGGGCCCTGGTGGCAGGCGATCACAGATGCAGTGACCTATTCCATCACAAAAGATATGGTCCCCATTTATACAGTAGAATAAAGGAGTTAAATAAGATGCTGCAAACGATGGACCATATATCTTGATCTTTTTATTTTGTTTAGAGAAAAACTGAAAACAATCAAGGTTTAAATCGAAAATTGTCTGCTAGTTTGAAAAAAATCTAGATTAAATTTTTAGGGCAAATCGCCCAGCTCTACTTCCAGTAGGTTAATGCAACAGCACAACAATTGAAAATCCAGTGGATACTAGGGAAAGAGAGGGCCAGTATTAAACTGCTGAAAGATCGCTGTTGGTTATAAATGTGTTTAGCATTGAAATGCCCCCTGTGAAGCTGAAGCAAGGTTTTCAGTGTGGTGGTTGTTCACAGCAGCAGCCTAATGGATTTTTCAGCTGAGAAAGCTAATGTCTCTCTCTCGCTCTCTCCCCATTCTATTCTATCCAAACTTTCTTCATTCTCCTTTCGTCCTGTTCATTCCTTCTCTCATTTCCTATTCTCCGATGCTCAATTATTTTCTCCTTCCGTCCATCCCCTCTATTTGCTCTAACTCCACCCTCTCTCTCTCCCCCTCCATCCCTCCACCAGGCGAGGTTACCATGGTGGACCGGCTTGCCAACAGTGAGGCCAACTCCAAGCGGATCGGCGTGGTGGAGGGCTGCTTCGGTGCGGCCGGCCAGCCCCTGGCCATCCCCGGGCGCGTGCTGATCGGCGAGGGCGTCCTCACCAAGCTGTGCCGCAAGAGACCCAAGGCACGGCAGTTCTTCCTCTTCAACGACATCCTGGTGTATGGCAACATCGTCATCCAGAAGAAGAAGTACAACAAGCAGCACATCATCCCGCTGGAGAGCGTCACCATAGACACGGTGCCAGACGAGGGCGACCTGCGCAACGGCTGGCTCATCAAGACCCCCACCAAGTCGTTCGCCGTGTACGCCGCCACCGCCACGGAGAAGTCAGAGTGGATGAATCACATCGCCAAGTGCGTCGCCGACCTGCTGACCAAGAGCGGCAAGTCGCCGACCGGGGAGCACGCGGCTGTCTGGGTGCCCGACTCGGAGGCCACGGTGTGCATGCGCTGCCTCAAGGTCAAGTTCACGCCCGTCAGTCGCCGCCACCATTGCAGGAAGTGCGGCTTTGTGGTGTGCGGGCCATGCTCGGATAAGAAGTACCTGCTGCCCAGCCAGTCGTCCAAGCCGGTGCGCGTCTGTGAGTTCTGCTACGTCCATCTGACGTCGGTCGAAGGAGGCTACGCACATCGCTCCGACTCCTTCGGCCGGCATGGGTTCAACAGCAACCTGTCGGACGATGAGGACGAAGACGACAGCAGCGATTGAGGAAAGGTTGTACCTGGCGACCCCTGAACCCTAGCTTCGCCCCCAGCCCCCTGCTGTTCAGGAAGGAATGTTTTGTTGATTTATTTCACTTTAATTTTCTTTTCACAACCCTTGCCCAGAATCATGCTTACCAGCTAGAGGTGAAACTTGAAAATGCAGCTTGTGACTGCATTTCGTCACCGTGCTTTGGTGGCCTTGCTTTTTAATTGCTGATGTCTTCCTACCCTTGGAGTTTGAAAGGATTGACTGAAGACACACATGCACACACACCTCTTTCAGACCCTAAACCCATGTGTTCAGACGTCATTTCACAAGACAGTGGTGCTACTACATCTCCAGGCTACCCATTTTTGTCCCTGCTTATAATTGCATCCATGATTATTTCTATTCATTTTTGTTTTTCCATGATGGAAGTTACGCATGAAAAGGGCCCTAACCAGCTCAAGTATGAAACTGCTTTTATTTTTTGCAAATGTTTTGCAATTTCACAAGGCTTTTTTTGGGAGTACTTAACTTTAATCTTACGCCCAGGATCGACCTTGCACTGCAGGTCCTGGCTTGCAGAACGCTTGTTGACTTCTGAGGGTTGTATCTGAGATTTCAATCTATGACTCAGTGTAGCTCTTTACAACCACATTTTGTGGTGTTAAGTAATGATGACCATATAGAAAATATGAGGTCTTCAATAAGGGTAATAACGGTCCAGGTAAGTCACAGTTCGGTTCGTTTCACTGTTTTTGGTCACGGTTTTTGGTTAGTTTCCGCACTAAAGGTTTTATTGGACTGTTTTAAACCCAGGGTAGGCTCACTATGGCATCAAATGCTCAGTTCCCTTTCCATGTCTCAACATGAATGTCTGCCCAAACATGAAAGAGTATATTTGGTACTTTACGTCTTCTACTGCAGAATATGTCTGTAAATGCTTTAAACACGCCCAAGCCTAGCAATTTCATAACAGTTTTTGATGGGAACCGTTTCACCCCTACTTTTCACAGTTTTGGTCTTTCAAATTGGGTCAAAAATCATGCCATGTATTATATTGTATACTCCATTCTACTTTCTAGGGAAAAGCAAATATCAGCAACCCATCCCCATTTATTTCCAATTTAGTTTGGGAGGGGCAAGATAGTGGGAATGGTCAGAGAGGGTTCGTTGAGAGAATGAGATGATGAAAACTGCTTATCTGTCCCGTGTGGGTATGTGTTATCGATAACTAGTTCCGTTGAAATCACCAAACCTTAATTTTCCCGGTCAATTCAAGTCTCAGCTTGAACTTGAGCTCGTGTTATGTTTGCAGCACCGAACCGCAGTGGAAATAAATAGTCACTGTAGCATTGGCTAAAGCAACTCTGTGTTGTGCTAATTAGCACTTTAACATTGAGATGGTTGGTTCCAAAAACCTTTGAAAATCTCAGGAAGTGGAACATTCCAGTTTCTCAGTGTTACACACAAGCTAGTTTCTATGGGAATCTTCTGGCCCCCAGAGACTCTGCTGCTGTCACTCATCCCCAGTAATGAGCTTTTCTCTGGCCTGAACTATTATCCAGTGCCTTAAGCGTGATCCTTTTTTTCATGACACCCATTGTGGCAGAGGTGTTATAACCCAAGGGACGTGTGGATCAGTATCTTATTAGGTGTCTGTTTAGACATTGAGCAGAATTCAGATGCTTTGGAAACCCCCCCCCCCCCCCCCCATTTCACAAGACAGAAAACCATTGAATGGGCTTCCATTGTGGCATGCCTCACTCTTTTTCACATTTTGTCAGGCAACAATGAGTCATAAAGAAAGCGTTGTTGCTAAATGATTGTGCAATTCCATCGGTGATGGCTCCAATGAGACGATGGAATAATCAGGAATTCAACATATCGTCTTCCCTTTCACGCTATGTCACAGAAAAATAGCACCTGGGCCTTACTGATCCCCACGCTGAGCAACAGGAAGTTACTCAAACCTACAGGAAGTCAGTTCCCCTCAGGGAAATCCTTAATTGTGTCACTTAATGCACCAGAGTGCATTGTCAAGTCACATGACGGCGCGTTACCCTGGTCATGTGATTATGCTGCAGAATTGGCAGGTAGTGAAAAGCTGCTTGGCCAGTGTAATGAACGATGTGTGTGCATGATGCAAGTTGTCAGTCCTGCCTTTAGTTTCTCTTCCTGTTTTTCTACATTTAACCTTTTTAAATGTTTCGTTTAATCGTATAATAGGGGACAATAACCACCACAAAGAGATTATTAGAATGTGCTTTGCCCTCTAATAAAACAGCTGACAGTGAAACAAAACTCTAAGGTTGTTGAGATTAATTTCACTGGCAAGAAGCAGTATATCATAAGTACGTATGTGACCTGCAGCTCCAGATCCACAGTTCCAAACCCTAAACCACAGCTAAACAGTTTGCACCTATTTGTGTGTTTGTTACATTTGGTGGCTTTGTCATCCGCAATCTAAAGCGAGAGTAGTCATCTTTGAATGACATGCATTCAAAGATGATATATAGATATATTTTTGTATTTGCCTGACACAAATTTGGATACCCTGGGCATCACAGACCCCATGCTAAGTGTAAAATCAAATGTCACCTTCCTTGCTTTCTTTATGAAGATATAAAAAAGCATTTATTTCACAGTCGAAACCTAATGCTTGTGCAACCAATTACTTACTTGACAGGTTGCTGAAACGGTCCACTATAAGACTGTTTAGCGTCTTCTGGTTATGTTCACTGTCCATTTAGTTCTAAATAAGTGGACCCAACTAGCTTAGTTATGCTTTCTCCGCCTGCTAACAGTCACGTTCCCACAGGCGAAAAAAAAACGAAAAAAAGAAAAGGGATTCTAGTCTATTTCTGTACATATTTTGAAGATGATTTGATGTATACCGTGTAAAACCCGTGAAGGTGTTGCTCCGGCTGTACAGCAGCACCACAGGAGGTGACGAAGATTTTTGAATTAACATGGAAATCCACATTTGTAACAGAACTAAGCGGTTGTTTCATGGGACTGGTTGGCGCATATCTGCAAAGAGAATGTTATACCTGTGAGTCTGCACGCAGCGCCTCACCGTCCAACGCATAAGCTCTGAATTGCACTTAACACGTTGGTCTTTGGCTCAGAGCTTTAAATGGCCGTTGAAACCAGGCCATCAGCTGAGAGCTTGTTTTGTTTTCCCTCTTCCTTTTGGTGTTAAACAATGATTTCTTTTTTTTCTTTCATCCTTAAAAATGTTTCGTATAGATTTGCGTTTGGGTTGTACTTGTACAGTATTAGTTATGTAATGACGCTGTCTCTAGCCCCTTGCCCCCCCCCCCCCCCCCCCCCCCCCCCAAGACAGGAAGTCCTCTGGGTTTATATGCACTTGACTTCCTGAATTACAGAGAGATTGTTTGTGTGCATGTGTGATGTCTTCTTATTTCAGAAACTCAAGTGAGGTAAAGTTTAATTGTATAGCCTTTGACCTCAGTCAAAAAGGGCTTCACAGGCCCAGACTGCCCCAAACCACAAACCCCTCTAAAGGGCAAAGGAAAAACTCCACAAACCCCAGAGGTCTTTCCACGGGTCAGATCTGAAGAACCTTTCTACAAAGGTAAACACATTTGACTCTGGACTTTCATCCATTAATTGGAAGATAAGGGTCACGTTGGCTGAGCTGATGCTCACCAATGCTGACCATTAAAACAGACTCCCCAGACAAGTGGATGAAGCTCCCAGTTATAGATCCCAGCCACTAGGTCAGCATTAACCCAGGTAGAGGGTGCTTGTCGTGGGCTGTCCTCACCACATCCCCCCATGATGATTCAATCAGTAAAGGACCCCTATTTTACCACCAAGTGATAACAAAATCGATCCATTTTGACATCAGAAGTGGGCGTGTCTAGCCAGATGTAAAATAGAATAGATGTAAAATAGGGGCTCTTTCAATGTGATAGTGTTTGTATCTGTTATCTGAGTGGCTGTTTAAGACCATGGGCCAATTAAACAATAGGCAGCTGGGGCTAGACTAAATTGACAGACAAGTTCTGCTTGTGACCAACTTCGAATTGTAGAGCAAAGATAATTTTTGAGGGACTATAATGAAATTCAGGTAACTCATCTGATGAATGAATTCTGGATTTCTATATGCACCCTCATCTGCTTCTTGGTGGTGTATTTTTATTTCCATAAAATATTTTCTATTTGTTGGTTTGATTGGAAGGTGTTTATTTTTGCATTGGAATTCTTTATTTTAAACAAAAAGGGCTTCAATTTGAATGTAATCCAGTGTGTCATTGTTAGATAAAAATCTTGACAATTTTAAATAAAAGAAAATTGAAATATATATCTGTGTATAAAATAAAATAAATATATCTAGGGTCATTTATAATACATTTTTTCTTGTAATTCTATGGTCACTCCCAACTTTTCTGCCGTGTAATCGAACTTCACCTTTCCCTGACAAAACAATGTTTTGTCAGTCTTGCCGCTTTGGCACAATGAAGGGATTATTACAGAAACAATGAGGCTGAGGTGAGAGATTCAAGCCTTATTGGAATAAAACAAAGCAGCCGGCTGTAATGGTCGCCTCAAAAGAATAAGATCCTGATTTATCCAGAAAGAAATATTAAAATACAATGATAAAACCCACCCATAACAATCCCTTATTTAAACTTTTTTTTTTTTTTATGTGGCATATTCTCCTGGCAAAAAACATCAGGTGAAAAGGGAAGTTGGGGGAAGAATATCTACATTGGAAAAAGCTTGTGAAGGAATCCATTCAGATTAGTTAATGCACTTTACAATTCTGTACAAGCTACTAGCTTCTACCATGATGAAGACTGCAATTCTTCAGCCAAAAGAAAAGAAGAAACGGCATCTGTGGCTGACTGTCGCAGGCTTGTAATAATTAAACCCGGCCGATAATATAATTGGACCCAAATTAAATGATTGGATGGCGTACCTTTATGTCTACCTACCTACCCGGCTACCTGCGCGCCCTCTGTCCGTGCATTCTGGCGCATGACCGGAGTCTTTCCCAATAAGGGAGGCATACCCAGAGCCCTGGGCAGACCTTTAAATCAGCAGCTGTGAGAATTGAAAGGATATTTTTTTTAATGTTTTATTGAAAGTACATTTGTACATATCTCTCAAGTAAGAGGGGTACCATCATCTTTATGAGTGACGGATAAAGCTTCAAGGTGATTGTTGGCGAGTGGTGCTCAAGTAGATAATGAGATATAATGTCGCCAATCATCTCTATTATAACAAAAGTACACTGAATGACATTTTTCTCAATCGCATTTCAGTGATTGAATCACCAACCAAAGTGATGGTCACAGACAAAGATGTGAATAGAATAAAATCCACAGAACAAAGGGTTGCTAGTTTGAACCGTTTAGGTTGTTAAATGTTGCTCTCCTCTTGATGCAAGATGAAGGTGGGTGTATCATCACCTAGCCCAGTGGTGCTAGCTTGGCATCAGCTACATGCCTACAGGTTGGCAGGTATTCTTGCTCATCCATTACCTGTATCTGTATTCACTGAAAGACGTTTAGGATAAAAGATTATCTTAAAACAACAAAATCACTGTTAAATTATAATAGTAATATTATTATTTGATAAATAACATGTTAATTGTCCCTGGCAGTTGAGAGCAATGGTGAAAAAACATCAGTTTTTTAATGAATAATTTATAAAAATGTAATAGATAGTATAGTAGTTTGTTTTCAAGTATATAATATTTTTATATATAATAGTTTCAAGTATGGATGCACACGTATCACACTATTATGACGACAAAGAGAGCATGTCCCATAATCTCTCAAAGGGAATTTCACTCTGTACTGACAACATAATTATGTTTAGATTTGAGAGGCATGTCGTGTATAGCAACGTGGATAAATTATAAAAGAAAGGGCTTTTAACTTAACTATTGGCCATTCCAACAAGGGTCTCTATGATAACCACTCAACACACATCTTGAAAGGAGAAACCGTGCCATCTAATCAGAGAACATGACAGTTGATGGGTGAGATACATCCGTATGCACAGGCTGGCTGGGTTTCAGGATTATCAGTCGAATCACATTCTAACTGTGTTTCAACTTGGATTGAATGTCTAAATAAGATGGCTGGAATCACGCTTAGCCTTCAATTGACTACTTTTCTAAAACAGGTATCTCAATGTTAAACAAATCTGTAAATCACGGACCGGATATGGAAATAAACAGCTCATGTTGTCACAGGAGAAAGAAAGACAACCTTTCTTGATTGTGAGAGAGAGACAACACTTCAGGCTATACTTTGTTTGGTGGGCCCTGGGTCTATCTAAAATCTGACTAGCTCAGTTCATATCAGGGGATAGTTGGCGAGGTGAATAGGAAACCTTGCTCTCTTCTGAGGTAGACTTGTTTGTAAAATGAAACAAATCCTTAAATATTAACTTAACCCTTTATAATCCATAACTATTTTCAGCTGAATCAATCATTTGATGACTCGGCTTCTTGGTTCATGTGTTTTGTACCCAGGATTCTTTCGGTGTAGAAAGGTGAACGGGATGGTTGTCACCTTTGACCTTTGACCATCCTCAGGGTTTACAGGTGGCCCCATGAAAGAAAACCCACCATTTAGGTGTTAAGTTACCTTCGTTCCAATGGAATCAATGGAGTAAGCCAAATCAGGCATACTCTATATCATACGCTGTGGCACAACTAGACAATAGAGTATTATTTTAAAATGAGCTCAGTTGGATCTGTAGGTTTATTTTCTGCTCAGTTATTACAAAAAACCTTTTAACGCCAGAATATCTTAGTTCTTAAAAAGTGACCTGAAGGCGGAGCTTTATTTCTGACATTTACACAGTGTGCTTTCTCTGGACTTAGTATATCCAGAGCACGCTGACAATGTCTGCCGTGCACTCTGAGGAGAACCTGAAGGGCTCGCTGGATATAGTCCATCCATATTATGCTGTGTGTCGGCTATAGAGGGGGGCCCGCCTACAACGCCACATCAATCAAAGTAATTGCAGTTCCTTGTGTGCATTGAAGCACACGAGGAACTGCAATCAGAAGCTGTCTTTTGATTTGATCCTCTTAAACCTTTCCACATCAGAAAACACACACACATGCGTGTGTGTATATTTCAGATATTATATTTCATAATATTTCAGAAAAGAAGAAGTAAATGTTGAAATTATGAACCGCCCTCACCTCTTGTACTGCTATTCTTAAAATACCATAAAATGTTAGTAATAAAGCGTTATAAAAATATTATTTAAACATTATGTTATGCCTTTATGGACAGGACATTGAAGAGAGACAGGTAAGTGGGTTGAAAGAGAGAATGATATGTAGCATAGGAACACAGGTAGGAATTTTACCTGGGTCACTACACTACTGTATTGCCTACATGCTCACTAGTGGCATGAGCTACCCAGCCACCCAAAGGTGTTATTATTGAATATTAAAAGTTACCGGATCGGGGTGACAGGCTGAAATTGTGTTTATGTTGTTGTTGGAACACATGTATCACGTTGCTATGGTGTCATTACAGTAGATAATCCATCAGTATTAGCAGATGACTAGTCTCACAAATCAGACTTTAGTAGGACTGTTGGGGCCACCATTAACAGTGGACACACTGAATATCAATGCAGCTCTTTAACCAAATTGATGCCTTCAGAAATATGTTGACTGAAGTGATTCAGCAGATGTTTTTTTTTTTATCAGATGTGATCAGCCTTCTCTGACAGTCCCAGCAACATTTACTTTTTTGAACAGTTCATAGTTGCTGTTATGAATAAGGAATAGGGCCCAATGGTGAAAGGCTTCTCTCTAGTGTGTCGTCGTATTTATGATGCAGTTGAAATCACCTCTAGGATACCACCATGCTAACAACCAAAACAAACATGCAACAAGATCAACTGAATTATTCGGTTTGGTCTAAAGTGCAGGTTTTCTCAGGTGTCCATCCAGTGTGTATCCAAGGCTCAGGCTGAAGAGGAGCTCGACCGTCTGAATATTTTATTCTCTCCTTGAATGTTTGCCCTTCCCTTAAGGACTCAATACCATCCGCGTGGTTAAGCCTGGGCGTCTGAGGCTTCAAATGTTTAATGAATAGCTCCGTATCTGGTCATCTCTCATTTCGATCATGCATCGAAGCTCTCGAGAATAGCATGCAAGTCTTTTTTGGGTCATTTGTGTGTCAATCAAGCAGCATCTACTACACTCGCATTTTGTGTGAGCGTTAGCGAGAGAGAGAGAGAGAGAGAGAGAGAGAGAGAGAGAGAGAGAGAGAGAGAGAGAGAGAGAGAGAGAGAGAGAGCATGGGTTACAGGGCTTCTCATTGCTTTACACTGCATTAACTACATCTGAGTGTGTGTGTGTGTGTTTGTGTGCATACAGTGTGTGCGTGTGTGTGTGTGGTCACACCGTACACTATTAAAATCTGTGTTTACGTCAAACAAAGCCTACTACACATTTCTGGCAATTACTTTACATACTCAACTGATATGTCATCTCCTTTGCTAAACATCACCGTAATCCTTAAATCCCATATCAAGGCGATTACTTCCTTGATGTGCTAATGCACCAAGAAAATAAAGTTCACTTTATTAAAAAAAAGACTAGAACTAGAAAACCAATTAAATATAATGATGAACCAAGGCTGTAATTAAAATAACACCCATAACACCCACACCCCCTTTCTGGTGTCCTTGGGAAGACCCCCCTTCCCTACAGGGACCAGACCCTCCCGGGGAGACCCCCCTTCCCTACAGGGACCAGACCCTCCCGGGGAGACCCCCCTTCCCTACAGGGACCAGACCCTCCCGGGGAGACCCCCCTTCCCTACAGGGACCAGACCCTCCCGGGGAGACCCCCCTTCCCTACACGGACCTACACAGGTGAGCTAATCTAGTCTACTGTAATGGTGGGGGTTTGGAGGGGCAGCAGGAGAGTTTAGGGGTTTGGGTGATTGACTTTCATCCGAAGGGTTGTGGGTCCCAACCCCAATGTTTGCAGTCTACGTGTTGCACTGCATCCCAGAGCAAGATGTCCTAACCCCAAGCCTGCTAAGTAGTCCTATATACTGTTTGGAGGACACTTTATCGTACAATGAGAGCATACATTTCTCAGCATGGGTGGTGTTATGCACGCTTTGTCTATCTGTCGTCTGATGTGGCTGAGGTCTCTGGTTCTGAATCGTCTCTGCAAGCAAAGCACGGGACTCAATGTGACACAAGGCGGTATCACTCGGAGAGATTCAAAGTTTATTCAAATACATAAAGCAAACATACAGTTTTTTCAAGGGAATATAATGCACCCAGCGTAAGGTGTTTATATAGTTATCTTCAGGACTAGATAATAATACTGAAGCAAAATAGAAACGTATACAGAAAAGTGGCACACTTGGTTAAAATAAGAATAATATATAGATGATGCATGCATGGCGCAACAACTAACTGAGACATCCTAATAACAAGATACGTGAATGACACGTGCATGACAGGGTCGTATACAGAAGTAGAGAATGTTCAAACAACGACATTGATAAGTTACATGATGATGCACGGTACAACTCCCAACAGGTGGGCCCAGTTGGATTCGAATCCCTTGGTCTAGGAGTGTTGATGCCGCAGAGGACATACAAGAAACATTCATTATTTTGCCAAGGCATGAAACCGTCCAATCCTAGAGCAGATCCAGCATTCATTAATGGCTGACCCCAGGGACCCATTAACAATAACCGCCGGTGAATTAATACTGGGAGGATTTCTTTAAGGCCTGCATGGGCAAACATCCACATACCCTCAATGATGTTATTCTGATTACAGTCATTACTATAATCTATAGAATAAACTAATAGAGAATGCAGTCAAATAGTTTATATTCGGTGAAGGAAATGTGTGATTTGTGTAGCAGAGGGGAAAAGTCTCAACTCTGAATCCCATGGGAGACAATTTGACATATATGTATATCAACATTTGTTTGTGGAAATAGAAAGAATTCTATATAATTCTATATCTCACAATATCCAAACACACACACACTAAGGACTTAGTCACAGACTGTAGTGAAAAGTAAGGTATTCAACCTGCTTTTAAAAGTGTTCAGTGAAGGGGCCTCCCTGAGGTCCTCTGGTGGGGTGTTCCATCACTAAACATGAAGCCCAAGACAGGCTTGGTTTCAGTTTGACTTATATGAGTTCGGTGTTCATTTTAAAATGACTCTTAACCTCACTGAAATGGGTTTACATTCAGATAAAGACTTCAAATGATACTGCTTGAACAGAGGAAAATATCAATTGAAAAAAATATTAACTTAAATTAAATATGAAAAGTATGTAGGCCTAGAGCAATGGCTAGGCTGACTTCAAGCTAGCTTTGGCGAGATATGAACTAAGACAGCTGACTGATAGAAGAGGTGCGTTTACCAGGGAACAGTGCTTCTGGGATCTGGGGGGGCTCACAGCCATAATGTCAAATCTAAAGTATATTCCTGGTAAATCACATGGACCACCCAGTGGATTGGTGAAGAACTTACAGCAGAAGTGTGAAACAGTGTCACAGGAAGACCTGGCAAATAGTTTGCTTGTGTTGAGCTGATGTAATTTCTTGTTCCTGTAAAGTTGGTTCCTGAATTCTTGAATTCCAAGAACCATCGACATAACAAAATAAAAACACTTAAGAACTATGTATATTGACTAGTTTAAAAAGCTTCTATTGCTACCTTTTCTGAGGTTGCCCAAAAAGGCCCAGTACAGAGTAGGTAACTGAGTTGGTTTAGTTTTGGATGATGTAATCGATGAACAATTGTTTCATACCATGTAATTATATCTTACTTCCTGGGTACGGTTAGATGAGCACCATCAAGACTGTGACCCAAGAAGTATATAATAAAATATAATGATGGCAAATGTGAAACCTGGAGATATATTATTTAAATGTGATTTATTTTATTGAAGTTTGTAACATCCGTACTATATCTTTAGTACTAATTAGTATTAAAGATACAGTACGGATGTAGTACGGAACAAATATAGTGTTGATATAAGGATGTTGAAGTTAAATTTAACCTCAGCTACCTCCAAAACAGTGCAAACCTGGAGAACCTAAGGTCATCTGATAATTCACCACAGCGTTTCCACACCATCAAACGCCCAAAGAGTGGGCAGAGCAGTAAGTGTACAGCCCTTGCAATAATCATGTACAGTCATGAAGTACTAGGTCAAGAAGAGCACACACCCTATGACTCTTTTTTATTTGTATGTTTAATGTAAACTTTTTAATGTGATTTGTATCACATTAAGCCTATTTATTTGTCATCTCTAGCAGACAGCTCATCTCCGGTCTTTCGTTCTTTGTCTGACAGCTGAAGGCCACAGCAGGCGACGGATCTCCAAGCCAAACACACTCTCTTATTTGGCAGTTTATTCTGTTGAGGGGGTGTTTTACGTTGTAGTTCCAGTCCATTTGCCATTCTCCATCTTTAGGAACAAGATGAGAGGACAGACCTTTATGAAACAAACAAATGATCATAGAGATCCACGTATGCAATAAAAGACTGAACCAAAAGACAAACAAAAGAATTATTTTGCATAACGGATTATGCACAAGCACAATCTACAACGTCCACAGCCATGTGCTTGCAAGAACAGACAGTTATGGAATGGAACATTCTGTCGTTTAAATAAAAGAAAATAACATATTGTGCCACAGCTTCTCCATGTTACAAAAAAAAGAATAAAACAAGATTCAGAATCAAGGTTCAAAATTCATATTGTTCAGGCAGCAGAGTGCATGACAGAACAGTGTAGTTGTTACGGTGTACCGACAACCAGCCAAATGTCTCTAGATACAATCCCCAATGTCCGTAGGGACCTTTGAGCAAGATCTACCAACATCCACTACCTGCTCGGACAACGCTATTAGACAACCAGCTATTAGTGAGTGAAATGCTCTGTGAGAACATCTGTTTCCACTTGACTGCGCCTGCCTCTGTATGAGCCAATTTAGATTTTAGAACGCTCCCGGTTTATTTTTGACCAATCAGGGCTTCTTTCTCCTGATTGGTTTGGAGAATCCATCCTGCCTGTCGATCACAGGTGCGTGAAATACAACACTTTTCAATGGTGGAGAAACGTAGGGAGGGAAAGGAGGGAGCAGAGAGGGAGGAAACTTTCCTTTTGGTTGTTAGGATTCAAAATCTTGCTCTCTTCTGATCTTTTCTGTTCTCTCTTTACAACTCTCCAATCTAACCTCCAGCAGCTTTAATGATGAAGTAAATCAACATGTGGGGGGTGGGGGGGGGAGGTTCCATACCTTTCACCTTCAGTCCAGGGCGGGCCTTGGGTGGACCCAGTCCCAGACGTGGACCGATCCGTCCGTGGCGGCCGAGACGAGGGTCCGCGGGCGGTCTGGGTGCCAGGTGTGGGAGGTGGTGCGGACGGCGCCGGGCGCCGGACCAGAGCGCTCCGACGGCAGGACGGAGTGCCCTCTGTGTTGGAACAGAGCCTGCTGTTCCCTCGCGTCCGGACCCCACGTGGACACGCTGAAGATCTGCACACCGCCATCGAATCCTTTTGGAGGGGATGTCAACACGCAAACACACTATGACGAGAAGTACAGTAGTACAACGACGTAATCATAACTGCGTACTGTTGCAATGCGTGACACTGTCTGACACTGCCATCACTGTGTGTAGGGGGAAGGGGAGGGTTGTCCCTTTTTCCGGATCAAAGAGTTGCCATGGTGACGGCAAAACTCAATAGTCATTCATGGTTCAAGGAACCAGAAGAGAAAAGGAAATCCATGACTCACTTCAGGGCTAAGGCTAATGTAGTTGAACATCCTCAGCAGAAAGCTAGTCTATCGCTGTCTGTCTCTCTCCCCACGCCAGAAATATGAATGCTCCAATGACACCTTACCAAGTGAAGACTTAGACCAGCACCCCCTCAAAAAATTCTGAGCGGGGACACAGCTGGTCCAATTAGGCAGATAAGGAAATTCAAATTGAAGCTTGTCAGACGGAGGAAAGTGTTTTCGGAGCTTCTTTAGTTAGGATTAAAGCTATGTCCTCAACACAACAGAGGATTTGCATTAATGGAAGCAGTAGCAGTAGCAGTATTAGCAGCGAAAGCAGCAGTGTAAGCACTCTTTTCCCTTATCTCTACTGTGACCACAATCTCTGACAGTCATAATAAAGATAACGGTTATGGGCAGGAGATCATTCACCCTCCTGCGGTTTGGTGGTTCTGCAGCCCAGCTTCCTCACCTGACACCGCCAGGCAGTCCTCCAGCGCCGGGGCCCAGGACACCCTGAGGTGGTCCCAAGCGGACCCGTCGGTCGGGACGTCCAGCAGGGCTCGACGCGCGGGGCTGCCCGGGTTCCTCAGGTCCGATACCACCACCTCCGCCCTTGACGAGAGCCTCGCCACCCGGCAGCTGGACGCATCAGGGCCGCCCGCGGACGCGTGCATGCCCCAGTGGACGGGCTCCGTCGGGGCCACCGGTGGTGGCGGTACTAGTGTGGGTGGGGGGAGAGAGGGGCTGCGTGTGTCCACGGCGTAGAGGTTCCCATTGCGGCAGCAGGCTAGGAACACCCAGGGGCTCACGAACTGCAGGGAGCTCAGAGGCTCGGAGGAATCCGTTTCTGACCAAGCGAACACAAAGACACACACACACACACACACACACACACACACACACACACACACACAGCTAATTATTTCAACTATTCAAAACAGCCCGAGTGTAACTGACACTGACAGGAGAGTTGGATTCCCCCTCCCATCTGATCTGCAGTGAAAACGGGAACAAAAACATTCCACCGTCTCCGTTTCCAACCGCCGGTCGTAAAGACTGTTCTCCTGAGGGCCCTGGTGGATCCCAGCGCCGGACGGCCACCTCACCTAGCGTGTAGCAGGTGTTCCCGGAGGCCAGCTGGGTGAGCTGGACGTGGCCCAGCAGGGAACCGTGGAGGACGCAGGGCTGTGGGGACGGGCCGGCTGCCACCTGGCTGCCCCGCTCCCCCGCTGCCAGCCCTGCAGGGTCAGCAGCCCCCTCTATGCTGCTGGATGTTCTGATCGCATCTGTTGTGGGGGAAAGAAAAAAGGTGAGGGTTTAGATGACGGTGTATTCGGATGTCATTAGGGAGAAGGTAGGAGAAGGACGCCTACAGATTAAGCTGTGGACATTGTGGATCGAATCCGGTAGTACCTTTCAGCTGGGAGTGGAACACACTAGACAATACTACCGTGCCCCCGGTATATATCATTTTGATTGGTACTTTGTTGTTGTTTTTGTTCCATCTGGAGTGGTTAAAGTTTACCTTGCGAGGCAGCTGGATTCACAAGATCGTGATCATTAGAAAATCCATCTTGCCAGGCTTCAAGTTATGCGCTATTAGCTGAACCACAGTGGTTCAGCTCAATCAGCGTCCTATGACGAACTCAGTGATCTACATGATACACAATAGACAGTGATAGACAGATGGTTCATGCAATCACGAGTATTTGTTTTAAATGCCTCTGTTTTTCAAACGGTTTCCAAGGACGACTTCCCAGATGGTTTTGTGTAACAACCTATCTGGCGCATCAGGTTAGGTTAAAGTGGCAATCTCAAAGATCTCTTTCATTCTCTATGCCAGCATTTATGGCGGAAAAAAAACAGTATGGTGTAACACAGAGAAGTGAGTTGAAGAGTGCTAGTGTTGCGGTAGGTCTGCCATGCGCTCTCTGGTAGAATAACCACAGCTAGGTGATGGAAAGCGTATCACTAACAGTGCCGCTTTTTTGCAAGCAGGGGGGGGGGGGGGGGGGGGGAGTTGCCACCAACACCCAGTTCGTAACATTCATAATACTGCAAATGCAAGGGCTTTCATCAGTGGGCCATAGGCACAATCACCATTGTATATCCTCATTGTGCATAGATAGTGACTTTACAGACATTTATTTGCATGACAATTCTTCGTGATAAGGAAGCTCACACATACACACACACACTGTCCTCACCGCTCTCATCTCCCCCGACATCCCACACCTGCAGACTGGAGCTCAGCCCATCGTTAGTGACCACACACCTTATAAGGGAAGGCAGGCATACCACATTAGACTGCAAGTAAAGATCAAGGACAACCCAGACACAATTTTAAAGGAGCGTTACGCACATACTAATATTTTTTTACATCTTTTCTTGAAAGGAAATTGCCTCCTTCATTCCATTTACAGAGCACTGCAGTCGTACCGTGTTCCTGGAATGTGTCGGAGACAGTGAACGGGGCCGTCAGTGAAACCGCCATGAACTACTTTAAAATCCCGTTCTGCACAGAGACCCTGAACCAATCACAAAACAAAGCATACACAGGCAAGCATGTAAGGACAAGGAGTACAACATACACACTTTAGTTTGGGTTACATTTTATGTATTAAGTCTTTCATTTACACTAGGTAAACTTAGGTTTGAAAAGCAACCAGATGCGTCTGTGGAATAGCTTAGGTAGGATTGAAAGATTGGTTAGTAGGCTATATTTATAGTTACCTTATTTTCGTCAGCAAAGAGTTTCGGTGGTAAGTGCAGCTCCAAAATTTCATTTCGATCTGTACCGAATCCTGCTACACAGATAGCTGCAACATATCATATTTTAAGTCAGTATTTTCAAAGTCAACTTTTAACAACTATATAAAACAATTATGTGACTTTTATTATAACTGTATTGCAAAAGGCCATAGTTGGAAAGTTAATCTACCATAGGCTATGCAATAGGATTTCTCTACTACTTCTCTGTACAAATTATCCATGTGTCCAACATGTTCATGTTCAAATGTGCTTACTTTTTTCTGAGGTCCATTCTATGACTCTCGTGGGATGGTCAAGCTGATACACATACAAATCCTTGTACCTAAAGCAAAACAACACGTGACACTGGCAGGTGACAATGCGCTTGCGCACTTTACACAGATCAAGTGTACTTCCTCAAATTCGCTTTCATGGCGCGTGCATTGCATGCGTAGTTGAAACTTCTCTCCGTTGCAGCAGAGCGCTCGTCCTACTGCTGTTCGTAACTCGCAATCATCGTAACATCTATATATAAATAAATATAAAGTATATTCTGCCCTTAGATCAGGGGTCTACAGCCAATACTTTTATTTTAACAAGGGTTGGTCAATGAGGTAAATATTGTGTAGACTTCTGTGTTGTGTAGTGTAGTGTAGTATAGCTTGCAGTTTATCACAATGGGCAACCGTTTGGAAATTTATATATCTCACGTTTTCAGCGACTCAATGAGCCAGTCATCAAACAGGTCGTCCTTTACATCCCAGATATCCATTAACGATGATGTTTTGTTGCTGACCCGCCAACCGCCTCTTCTTCCGATTTTTTTCAGGGATTTAAACTCTGATATAAAGTTGATACTGCCCTCTATCGTAAGTTACAGGGATGCAAATAACTTATTTAACCCCATAGGGTAAGATCAAAGACAATGGATGTACTTTATTGTATTTGGGAACTACAACATATTGTTTTCACATCTAAATATGTAATCATTCCAACTATGGCCTTTTGCAATACAGTTATAATAAAAGTCACATAATTGTTTTATATAGTTGTTATTTACGTTTTTTAAGGCGATACAGATGTAGACAATGGAAGAACAGAGGCATCATACCATACCATTACACTTGTAATGTGTGTGTCTGTTTGTACCATGGCAGTACAATTATGGCAGTCCAAAGCTAAACAATTACACACAATATACCCCAAAATGTAAGTAATGTAATAATTTATTATTATTATTATTATTATTATTATTATTATTATTATTATTATTTATATAGTTGTTAAAAGTTTACTTTGAAAATACTGACTTAAAATATGATATGTTGCAGCTATCTGTGTAGCAGGATTCGGTTCAGATCGAAATGAAATTTTGGAGCTGCACTTACCACCGAAACTCTTTGCTGACGAAAATAAGGTAACTATAAATATAGCCTACTAACCAATCTTTCAATCCTATCTAAGCTATTCCACAGACGCATCTGGTTGCTTTTAATAATAAGTTATTTATTATTAATTTAGCATAGGCAACCTTTTATATTATGCATCTTACATTTTGGGGTATATTGTGTGTAATTATTTAGCTTTGGACTGCCATAATTGTACTGCCATGGTACAAACAGACACACACATTACAAGTGTAATGGTATGGTATGATGCCTGTGTTCTTCCATTGTCTACATCTGTATCGCCTTAAAAAAACGTTTCTTTGCTGAATCCAGGGGGAAAGGAAGCATATTAATAAGGGAACTAATGATTTCCAATGCCCACAATGGACATGCTGGATAAAAATGTAACGGTACATAATTGATTATGAGACATGCATTGCCCTTCAAAAAATATGTGCTATGATTCTGTAATGATCAGTTTAGGAGCATTTGTGGCTATTAATCTAAACCCATGACTCTAATCAAGTTTCTAATCAAATATTCCTCAGCTATTCCGAAAATATAACTCATGGCTGATGTACTTTCTAGATGATAAAAACAAAATGAGGAGAGCGAGAGGGAGATAATTTGATTGGTTTTGGGCAGAAGCTGAACACAGAGCGACGCTATTCTTCAGTAAAGTGGAGCTGAAGTCCTTTGTGTTCACCACTGCATTGATAGCTAGCACTGACATGTCAACAATGCAATGTCATTAGCTTCTGGTAATCATTGGTATAGAGTTGGGTAGACAGATTGTGATAGCCAATCATATTTTTGTAGATGCATCTGTTCTGTTCATCAATGCAGTGTTCATTCAAGCCTCTGTATTAAGATGATTTTACTTTAGATAGTCCGCCCTTTAGATATAATTATTTATTGTCAGAAGAAACAACCAGTTTCTGTTTACATTATATTCCAAAACAAAATACCTTGAAAGTCCACGCTTACTCATCTTGTCTCGTCCATGCTTTCATCTCCTCAAGGCTCACCGCAATGCACTCTTCATACACACCACAATCCCCCTACACACTTCATCAGCATGCGTAGCAGGAACATCCAAAGGCCCCAGTATAGTCAGAGCAGCGCTTGTTCATGTTGTGGTTGTTGTTGAAGACACAGATGAAACGCCTGCGTTATCACCTTTAGGGTTCTACTATCAAACACCTTTTCCCATGCAGGTTTGTGTAAGTGTAATGTAAATCACATGAATTAAGGTCATAGTTATGACAATTAGGATTTTTTCAATACTTCCTCTGGGACTAACTGCCTGACTGCACCATCAGACCCACACCTGTTGTCTTCCCATCACATGAGCCGAACAGATTATCTGCTCCCTCCCTCCCTGTGGGTATTCTCTTCATCCTCAAGTCCTAGGAGAGAGACTGACTCATGTCTCTGCGCCTACATCTTCTGCTTTCTCTGTGCTCCTCTCCCAGTGTCTTCTGAGTTATATTATACCTTTAGTCATTATCATACCAAATTGTTTAGAAAGGTAGAGATGATTCAGGCGGACGCTTTGCTAACGCATGCGCACAGCCACAGCAGACAAAACAAGCATTTATACTTGCACTAACAAACACAC
This sequence comes from Lota lota, assembly GCA_026745465.1. Lineage (NCBI taxonomy): Eukaryota > Metazoa > Chordata > Actinopteri > Gadiformes > Lotidae > Lota > Lota lota. Next base: position 3,547,699 of record JACYXH010000826.1, read on the forward strand.
ACACACACACACACACACACACACACACACACACACACACACACACACACACACACACACACCCGTACTCTTCTTGAACACATCACACCCACACAGTAATGCCATTACCTCAAACACATAGATGGACAAATAGACACACACAATAATAGATAGGGAAGGAAAAAGCTCTACGCACACACACACACACACACACACACACACACACACACACACACACACACACACACACACACACACACACACACACACACACACACATATAACTCACAAAGGATCACCATTAATGCACATACAAAATTCTACTGAACACAATCACATATACGTAACTCATACAATTACCACACACACACAATACTGCACAGTGATTAATATCAGCACACTGTTATTACACTGTAATAAGAAAACAAGAAGCCGTCCCGCATTCCAGCCCATCTACCATCACCACATTCATGCACCCTGCAGCATTTGGCGTTTTTATTTTCCTGATTTAATTATCTGGGAGGCTGCTAGGCCAGACAGACACAATACATGATATCAAGTTTTATAGTCATGTTCCATTAACATTATTTAAAGTAAAAAAAAAAAATGAATCAACAATCAACGAGAATGCTAGAGTTTGGTAATGCAATCCGGCTACTAGCTGAGCTGGCGTACTCTAAGTGTGATATTAAAACCTGTGACAGGTTCCCTTGCAGTAGTAGGGATCCCCAGACACCCCAGTCAGACTCACAGGTGCGGGTCTGCTTGGAGTCCCGGTGTAACAGACCTCTCCGTAAGGATTGCGCCTATGTGCAGGGAAACGCTAATGGATAGTTGTTAAGGGGAAAATGCCCTTTCCCCCTTAACAACCATCCATTGGCGTTGACCTTCCCAGGCGCTGACCTGCCCATCCCATAAGTAGTTGACCTACTTCTGGGATGAGCGTTAGGGGGAAAATGGGCATTGTCCCCTTAACGCCCATCCCAGAAGTAGTCCTGAAGTCTAGTTGTGGGCTGTACTTGGAAGGGGAAATTTGTGATCAGCATGCAAACCTTTGGTTGACACAGGAGGCCAAGTGTATTCTTCCCAGGTCACTGTAATCAACTATGGATCCACAGTGTAGGCTTGAACCCTAAAAAGGGAAGGTCAGAGCCCCTAATGGAGCCCTTGTCCCAGTACTAGGGACATGGTCCACCATGTGTGACCTTAACCTAAATCTGGCTGGCGTTTTCTTAATTGTAGACTCCCCCTCACCACAGATTATAATTGGCACCAACTTCCTCACCAGGTACCAGGCCAAAGTAGATGTTGCTAAGCGCCGATGTAGCCTGCTCGGCAGAGGGGTAGGGGTTAAACTCCCGGGACTGTGTGAAAGTGCTGTGGCAGGCATGTTTGAACCAGTCAACTCATTGTCGGTGAGTGTGCCGTGACAGGGTCAGGTCCCCCTCTGACCTTGGTAAAACCCTGACCGCCTATCACAGCAGAGGCACAGAGAATCATAGGGCAGTTAAATAAAAAAAATCTGTTCCTTCTGAAAAGGAGGTAGTCAATCAGCTAGGAAAAAGGCAGGCTCACAGGATATTTTGGCCCTCTCAGAGCCCCTGGGCTGCTCCGGTGGTCATCTTCCGTAAAAAAGACAGAGGTATTCGGTTTTGTGGCGATTACAGGCGTCTTAACAAGATCACCGTGAAAGATGCCTGCCCCCTTCCTAGGATAGATGACACCCTAGATGCTCTGGGTGAAGTGATTCTCTACTCTAGGCCACCCCGGAGTGGCAACGCATATGGAGAAAGTATGTTGGACATATTTCTAGCCTGGTTGGAGTCAGGACGTCAAGGCATGGTGCTGGGCATGCCATGTCTGTGCAGCTAGCAAATTAGTGGGCCCTGCCCTGAGACCCTTTACAGCCTTCAGTGGCCTTGCGACTCTTCGAACGGGTTGTGTTTGATATTCTTGGCCCACTGCCCATGTCTGCAAAGGGCAACCTGCGCATACTGGTGATGACAGATTATTTTACCAAGTGGACTCAGGCATTCCTCCTGCCAGGAGGCAGGTACCGTTGCCTGACATTTGTGGAGAATTGTGTGCTAAGGTTTGGGGCGCCACCTACAGTCCATTCAAATTTTTATTCAAATGTGTGACCTCTTAGAGAACCATAGAACACGTACGACCCCCTCCTTCCCTCAATCAGATAGTAGGTAGAGCAATTGAATAGGACGTTGGTTACCATGTTGAAAACGTTTGTTAACTCATCAGTCTGACCAGGACAGCCTGCTTCCCTATGTGATGATGGTGTACCGCAGTAGTGAGCAGGCTAGTCCAAAGCATATCCCCTACAAGGCAGTGTTTGGTCAGGAGGTTGTTCTCCCAGTTGATCTTCTCATGGGCTGTAGAGAGGGGTGTACAGAAGTAGGGGAGTATGTGCACACACTGCAAGAGCAGGGCTATTCAGAAACACCAGCAGGCAGTGTCTCAAAGCCAGAAGGCCTTCTCTGATCTGAAAGTGTCTCACCAATTATATTAACCTGGGGCCGTATGATGGGGCCTTTATGATTCTAGGGAGGGTTTCTGACTTAGTCTATAGGCTGAAGGGAAATAATGGGGAAATGTGCATTTAAATCACCTGAAGCCTTGTTATGACTTTGATTTCCGGCTGGGCCCCATATGGCCTAACCAAGCTGCTGAACCATTGCGCACAGAAACCCAACCTGTCCAGGCAGTGCACCTCTTGGCAGCAGAAGCTGTTGGTCCCTCAGCGTCAGCAGTCTGCCTGCAACCGCCAGAGCGGGGCACAGCCTGGAGGGGGAAGCGCAGCACAGGAAACGGGGCCACAGAACTGTTTCCACCCGCAGAACAAGGTCAGCGGGTAGTCAATTTTACTACGTTGTTAGCTAATGTCAGACCACCCCTGAGCCCAGCACTGGCTAGCTTACTAGCATGACAAAATACTAAGTTAACAATCAAAATTGCACATTTGTCCTAGGCTTTGTTTTTGCACTGTGCCCTGGGTTTTTCTTGCTCTCAACATACACTTCACTATACCCATCAACGATCTCTCCAGCTTTTGTCTGTGATGATCACTCATAACCTTTTTTCCTGGGCGCAATTCTGCCACCCAAGGCAGCCACCTGTCGCTTATACAAAGCGCTACCCCTCGATAAAGAGTTGTAGCATATGTGCTATGGAGTTAGAAGGATGGAGGATGGATATGGAGTTAGAAGGATGTGAGATGGTAACAGACATATATTGCAGGCTGTATTGTCATGTACTGTGATACACCTTTTCAACACAAGACATGTTTTAATGCTTTCATTGTTTAAATACATGATCATTGAATTGTGTACAAGCAAGACAGTTAAGAAATAATCACAAATTGTATAACATTTAATAATAATAGTAATTATATATACAACTCTCTTGGGGACAGTATTAACATAACTTCCTGATATGGTGTACCTACCTACCACCAGGTATGTCGATTTTGCAAGGTGCATGATCGATAGCTAGATCAACTACCCAGTGGAATGTACTAACTCGTAGGCTGGCAAGTTGATAAATTCATCATAAGTCTGGGTGAACACCCCTTATTTGTCATGTCACTAATGAGTAGATTGTGTCCTGTAATGGATAATTAACATGGTGGTAAAATAGGGGTCCTTCAATGAAGGGCCCCACCCTATAAAGGGTGCCTACAGAATATCTCTAATGCCGTCCATAGAGATATGTTCATCCTGAACAGGTGGTACTTAACCTCTGCTTAAATGAAAATTATTATTATTGAATATTACGTATCACTCCCTTGAAAACTGAACCTTCTATGGCATGGACTGGTACAACCCTTCTGGTTTTGCTTGAGGAGAAGTATCTTACTCAGAGATCAGAAGATGTATCTTCCATCCTACGCCCTTAGAAGTTTTATCATCTAGTGGCAGCCATAGTTAACTCCGTTGGTTTCTTCCCTTATTGAATTTCCTTAGACTCATACCCCACTTAGTGGCCAAGCAGTGAACTACACACATTGTGGAGATGTGCCAGCAATCCAACTTCCCTTTGTGGCTAGTACAAAGTAAACGGCAGCAGTTTGACAGGGAGATCATAAATTGTGTGCAATGGGGGAGGGCAACCTTAACACTCTCTCTCCTGTGTCCTCTGAACTTTTCATCTAGGTATCCCAATAATTGACGTTTATGCTACGGTCGCAACACGCAATTATGGAATCGAGCAGCTAGAGGTGAAGAGAAACATGAGAGATTTGAATAAGAGAAACGTGGAAACCATTCCAACACAGACTGGATCTCAAAACACTTAATGAACCAAAGGGACAGGGCTGAATGTAACTACGGAATAGGCGTCAAATTCTCAATTTGGGTGGCTCTCAACCCTTTTCATGCTGGATGTTTACCACACACCCATCTGAGTTGAGGCTGCTGGCTGAGGTCGGCCAGGTCTCGAGCAGAAAACCAGCTACACTGGCAGGCGTAGGCCCGTCTCCCTCTGCTCCTCCTTAACTTTGCTCGAAGCCTCTCTCCATCTGGCATGTTGTTCCTGGGGAGCACGAACAGACACAGACACAGACACAGACACAGACACACACACACACACACACACACACACACACACACACACACACACACACACACACCAATAGTATCTGTTTCCAGGGTGATCTGCAGGAACATTTACTGCCTGTAGATACGCAAATAGGCAACAACCAGGGTATGCTTCTCTGCATGTCTGTATGTGGAGAGTTTTCTTTCCATTTCATTTTTCTTTGTGTTTTTGTTTTTTATCGCAGAATATTTTAATATTCTATCTGAAAACTTTATAAATATTCAAAGCTTGAAATTATGTATTCGGGCAAGCCCTAGCGAACATGTCGTACGACTCTTACATTACTGCTGTCCTCACCTGAGGAAGAGATAGTCACAGGAGGAGTCCCATTCCTGGTCTTCAAACATCAGGACGCGGAAGTCACACGACGTACACCTCAACTGGTCACACGGCCTATTGGCCGGGGTCAGAGTTCAGCTGTTAATAGTCAGTTTGGCATGAAATAACATTAAGCAGGTCAAATTTTCTTCTTTTATTCTTTAATGACCAAATAATGTTTTCCTTAACGTTTAAAGCCTCTGATATTAATGTTATCAGATGACACAAACATCTCCAGTCCTCTAACACAGTTAACGACAGAGGAGAAGAATACAAAATATAACTAATGAAAAGCAAATTTAAGCACCTCTGTGATAACAAAGTTCCAACTCCGTACGGGATTGAGGTTCCACCGAGGAAAACAGGACGGCATCTGTATGTCAAATAAAAAACATAATTTTATTATTTTTTCTCAAAACTATTGTTGTTAAGATAATTATACCATCATGTTTCGATCCTTACTAATTATAAAAGAATCCCCCATCCCACCTTCCATTAAGACCTCTGTATATATGCTTTTAGACCTCTGTATATATGCTTTTAATCTCCCGTTAATTCAAGCCTACTTACTTTTTCTCTTCTGATTGAGTCAAGGATTTCCCCTCTACCTTAATTCCTTTGGGGATCTGGTCAGTCTGGAAATAAGGCAATTTATCACGCATGTTGTCCAAACCGAGCCTATCTCATCTCTTTGAGTAGGCCTACTCCAATGTAAGTACTTATTTTCCAGAAAGGGATGTGATTAATAGTATATTGGCTAAACGTGGTGTTATGGCCACTATACTACAGTATGCATGCCCAATAAACCCAATATACAGTCACCTGTACACGTGTGGAACCATCATAGTCTTCAACTAATAACTCTTTCAGGAGGGCATCAATGTCTTCTGGTTCACTGGTGTGTTGACATGCAAAGTGTTTAGAAAGGATGCGATATGGACATATCCTAGGTTTATCCTGTTGAGGGAGCAAACAAGCCAGCCTTCTTGGACTTCATACAAATTAAACAAAATATGCGCAAAAAAAAGTCCAGGAAGTGTGTCATTATTATTAAACACTACAACAACAACAACAACAACAACAACAACAACAACAAAAGCTATTTTAAACCGTGACGGAAGGTGTGTATCTACCACGGTAACGGCAGTAAGCTAACACTGTTAGCATGATTGCTATCCAAAGTAGCATGGCCTACCTGTGTTTATTATCTTTTTCTCTCGGGTATTTTGGAGTGTTGCTTGAATCGGTGTGGGTTTCAGATCGTGTTGAATTGCTGCGGAAAAACTTTTTTTCAACTTCATCAAGCAGTTCGTCTAGGTCGTCATCCATATCGAACGGCGACTGTGTTCAGGGCTAGCTTGCTAATAGCCACCTGGACGCTCAAGACGCCTGTTGCTAAGAAACAAAGTGGATTGTAAAATATATACAGGGTTTCTGTGGCGTAATCCGAACTATTGGTTACAACACGCTGCTGCATGCTGTATATTGCATGCATTGCCTAATAATGAATCAAATTATCAGCCAGATAAAAAATTAAAAAACATCTTAACGCCAAAACATTAATGCGTTGTCGGCAGGATTCGAACCTGCGCGGGGAGACCCCAATGGATTTCTAGTCCATCGCCTTAACCACTCGGCCACGACAACTCGACTGGTTAGGTAGGTATTTTGGAATAAATACATTTATTTAACTATTTTGACAGTCGTTAAATCTTAAACGTTTCTCTACATCTGAAAGGGATATGAATGTTTGCCTTTTATGAATGTTTGCCAACGCCAACATCGTCCTCAAACACAGGTAGCCTGACGGCAGAAGAGAAAATTTAAAAAAAAAAAGGAAGAAAAGCTCATTGAAGCACCTCTGTAACACCAGGTTGTATTTCATGTAGGCTGCGCCGTCTAGGCATTGCCATGGGCTTGTCCCGTGCGCGCACTCGCGTGCACTGAAAATTTCAACAATGTACCAATCAACGTGGGCCCCGCCCACATTCCCCACGGCACCGGCGGCGTAGTACAGCCCGGGTTCGTCCGCCTCCATGCTGCGTCCCCGTGTGCTTCATGATCGGGCTGGGGACTCTCATCCGGTTACTCTCAGGCCCCGCGCACCTTCTCATAGTGTGTGGAGGTAGCACTGGGGCCGCTCAGGCGGCAAAAAAAAAGAAAAAGCAATGTTATTTTTTTTATCTCAACGATGTACTTATCCTGAGCCGCTCAGAGTAAGCTGCGAGAAGAGACACCATGACGGTGATAAATCACTTCTCTTCCTTGGGTTTCGCCATCAACTGGGAAAAGAGCTCCCCAGCCGTCAGCTGGTATACTTGAGGCTTTGCCTAGACTCAGCCACGATGACAGCGAGGCTCTCGGCGAGATGCGGTCCTGTTGGCGCTCTGCGGTCTATCATGCACTGTCTATCATGCACCTGTTGGGGCTGATGACAGCTGCCCCAACTGCTGTTCCCTGGGTCTGCTCTTTATGCGCAGACTACAGCGATGGCTTGATCACCAGATGTTGGATCCCAGGCGACACAAGCTCAGGGTGCTCTCCGTACCCCGCTTGGTGTGTTCCCCCGTTGGGGGAAGATCCTGTATGCGTTCCCGCCGCTTCTACTGATCCATCCTCTGTTGGAGAGGATCAGACAGGAGGAACTGTCCCTCATTTTGATGGCCCTGGAGAGTCGTTCAGTTCTGTGATTCCCAAAGCTAGCGGCGCCATTGCTGGTGCCAGTGCACCACCCACCCTACGTGTCAAACGGCTGTTTGTTTGGCTTCTGAGAGGTTTATCCTGCAGGGCACAGTTTGCCAGCAGCGGTTATCAACACTATCCAGAGTGCCCGCGCGCCTTCCACTTCTTCCCTCTATGCAGTGAAGTTTTTTCTCTTAAGTGGTGTGACAGCAACCACGCTGTCCCATCTCTCTGTGAGGTGGGAAGCGTGCTTGTTTTCCTACAGTGCTTACACTGGAGAAAGGTTTGGCTTTGTCCACTATCAAGTCTATGCGGCAGCCGTTTCGGCTGGCCACGCAGGCTGTGACAGTTACCGGTTTTTCAGTCACCCACTGGTCAAGAGTTTCTTGCGTGGGGCTAGACACGTTAAGCCTGTTTTCTCACGTCTCACGTGCTCACACCGCGTTGGGATTTTCCCACCGTGTTGTGTGGGTTATCCAGGGACCCTTTCGAGCCTTTGTCTCAAGGCCCCTTTGGCGCTTTTCTTGGCTTTGGTTTCTGCCAAACGCGCCGGTGAGTTGGCCGCTCTGTCTGTCAGCCCGTGCTGCTTGTCACTTTGAAGGACAGCCTCCCCTAGAACACCAACAGTTATTTTCGGTCGAGGGATATTGTGCTTAAGGTTTTCACCCCCTGCCTCATTCGTGGAGGACGAACGCTGCTGTGCGCCGCGTTATATACACGGTGCCATGGGAAATGTGGGTGGTGCCCACGTTGACTGGTACATTGTTGAAATTTTCAGTGCACGCGAGTGCGCACACGGGACAAGTCCATAAGGCGAAGCCTAGACGGCTACGCCTACAATCATAGAACTAGAGTTATAATAACATAACTATCATGGTGGGCATGATGTGGAATCAGAGTAAAGTCAATGGAAAGACAGGGACGGTGTGCAAGGACAGACAAGGAAAACGAATAAAGAATCTAATAAAATTTATTACTTTTCACTGTTTCTCAATTTCATATTTTTGAGCGTAGCCTTTCATCAATAGTGTCATTAATGACTAAGAAGAGGTTAAGGCTTCTTGCTCAAGGATGCATGTGGACATTGGGGATCTTAAATAACTTTTGTACTCACTACAACTCTCCAGTCCACTCCACTGCATAATGAGTAGCTACTGAGGCCAGATTAGACCATGGAGGAAGTGTCATGGGACAAACTATTTCTATTCTTTCTACATAACTACATAATTGTTATATTATCTATGGGATTGTCTCGTCATACTGTAACTATTAATTCCCTAAGATTGGTGCAAGATCAATCTCCTGTTCCTCCTAGTTCCCCAATTTCTGATTAGGTGGACATGACGAACCTTTGCCACATGTCCATACCTACAACACACTATACTTTATTTCTGGCACTCAACAACACTGCAAGGTGACATCGTTTGTATGGTTGGTGTAGCCTACTATTCATATGTGCCTCCAGTGGTTTCTTTGTTTTGCTTCCAGTTAACGCTGTGAGGTATAACCACATTATAACGCTATGGTGAACGCACCACGTTTACAGATCGCTGCCTCTGTTGGTCAATATTATGTTCCTGCAGTAGAGGAGACAGGAGCTTTAGGACCGTAGTCCTAGGACCGCCTTTCTAGGACCCTCGTTTTTATTATAGATTGAAATACTATTATTTGCAAGTACTTACAGTTTTAAAGGTTTATTCCACCCAAATACTACTGAAAGTGCAGTTTCTTATCATACTATTACTGTTGGTTCTGTCTCACAAGATGGTGCCAGTCGTGACATAACTTCACATTTCCTATTGGGTAATGTATGCATCAATTGAGATAAGGAATTCATGCAGAGTATAGAGTACTGGCCTACATGACACAACATCCTCCGTTTTTGTATTCTTTGAATTTCACTAGACATACAATTGTATTTATTTAATTTATACATAATTTATTCAGGAAGTCTCATTGAGGTTAGGAACCTCCTTTCCAAGTGAGACATGATAGCAGCACAATCATATTGAAACATACAAATATTTATACAAAACATACAAATATATTTCACTTATACAATGAAATAGGCAAGGATTAATAAAAATATACATATAACAATACAGGTGACTTACATGGCAAAACAGGCACAACTACCAGCATTGTTGTCTATCAAGGCTTTGATCAAAGATTGAAACTTGCGAAACAAGGGTCTAATAACTGAAGTTGACCGTCAAGGTCATTCAGGATGCGGGGGGGCTGTGAACTGGAAGGCTTTTTTACCCATCACCATTCTAGCTGTAGGGCAGGTCAGAAGGAGCTGATCCTTTGACTGAGCAAAGCATTTGAATGAAGATTAAAAAAAAAATGAACATAAGTACTTCTCAGGAGTCAAAGCCGTCAGAAATTGGCAACTACTAATCCCGATTAAGATTACCATCTATGATGACTTCATTGAATTACAGCCGTTCAAAGCAATTTGACAGCCTAGCATATCTCTAGGTCAGGAGCTGACAGTGGCCGATAGCAACCTACCACAGGTGGGTGGTTACAGCTCTCTGACACTCCAGAGAGATCAGGCAAATCCAATTGTCTGAGAGCAGACAGTGTGTGTGTTGGGTACTGTGTGTGTCTAGTTGTGTTATTCATAGCTAAATTTGATTTAATATAAATCAGCACGCACACACATATTACCTTCTTTGTATACACATTTGTATACAAAGAAGGTAATATGTGTTGAGAGAGGAAGTGCAGAACTCGGTCAATATCATTTACGTTTAGTTTGAATCCTAAACTATCAAATGTTTCGTTTTAGAACCATTGGACCATTTTGGACCCAACGTTTTGATGGACTTCAGTGCGTTCAAGTCAAGTGGATGAAGGTGTGCTTCTAAATTGATGCTTTTTATTGTTGCTTTGCTCCTTTCCCGTAGTGTATTCTTGAGATGGCCCTGTGGTACAAACACAAGATATAAGAGTTCAGATTCTAGCACCAATAGAGGAAGATGGCTGGTATTGGCCCACAACAGTCTCTCTCTTATTCTTAAAAATGTTCAATAACACTGAAAACAGCCAATGATGTATACATCAAGACTACTATTTAGTAAATGTCTCCAAATAAACTCACTGTGTTTTTTAATTTGCTTTTAGATTCATGTCATTAACAAACAGGGAGGGGTTAGGAATCTTGCTGAAAGATGCGTTCAACTAGAGACATTGGGTTTGAACCAAGAACCTTTTGGTCTTGGATTTAAACACTCTAAAGCACACTAGTCTCATCTGCTCAAAATTGAATTGTTTTTAATTTAGTTTTTCCCGGCCAAACCATACTGAGTCTGGGATCCATCCCCAATGTCTGCCGGGCAGGCTTGAGCAAGATGCCTAGCCCTGCCTCTTTAATTATGCTTGTCTGTATGTCACTTTAAATAAAAAAAGTATACAAAAATAATTACAGTTAATTGGTTGATCACGTAATGCATTCAGGTATGTTTACATAGTTCTTACACAGTATCAACTTACGTAGCTGAACATGAAGAGCACCAGTGCTACGAACAGCATTACTGTGGCTAAAACCACAAACACGATCATCTGGAGCTTGGGTGGACCGTCAGGACAGCCTGTGAACATGAACATTTACATTTAACAAAGAAAGTAACGCTAGAATATTTTGCCTTGTTAAGCAATGAAGATATTCATGCTGAACTCTTTATTATTTAACAGCCCCCAACCAATAAACATTTAACTTTCACTCTGTGTTGTATCAGTTAGTGAAAGAAGACATGGGACTTTCCAGGCACGGGATGAATTTGCTTTCCCATTGTACTTTCCATTGGAAAGTACAATGATGCAATCCTGTTATACTGTCTCTTACTTCCTCTTGCAAATGCCAGTAGAGGCAAAATTGTCTTGCTTGTTTGAACTTGCAATCTATATCGGTGGAAATTAAAAGTGCCCCCTGGGTATGGCAGACCCCTTTGGGGCTGTAGAAACCCTCAATCCATCTAGAAAATAAATAAATCAAAGACAGTAGGCCTACACTAGTAATAAAAACGAGTCACCATTACAACATCTGCCTGTAATATCAATGTCTCGGTGAAGTTAGTTAGTAGTAGTTTAGCAGTAGCGCACACACGTGGGGTATCGAACCCCGGGTTGGGAAACGCTGAACTAGCGTCATCCAGAGAGACGGAGAATCTGAGTATATACCTGTGACAGTGAGTTGGAGCCGTCCTTCTCGGATTTGTTCTCCCACTGGGGCGGCCAGACGACACAGGTAAGTGCCACTGTCCCCAAAGCTGACGTTGGGCAGGAGGATGTCCCAGCTGTCCTCCAACAGTTCCACCTCTCTGATGTACCGTCTGGTGGTGCCGTTGGGCAGTGCTCGCATCAGCAGTTCATTAAGGCGCTCTGGTGTTTCCTGCTGGGAGGTCAGCAGCACACGGTTTAGCCACACAATTGGATGATTCCTCCTCGACTATGTTAAAGTATTTTTGGTAAAACAACAAATGGTGGGAATGATCTTTAAAACTTATTTTGGCCAAACTATTCATTCATTAAAAATAAGTCATAAATATATAAATTAGATAACACAGCAGTAGGCGACAAAAAATTGCATCATTTGTATGTTATTTATGATGCATTTGTGAAGATATCGCAGATATCCTTTTTTTCTTTTTAAAAGGTGGTTATGAGGATACACCCCACGTAACAACAATAAAACATTTAATAAAATAGCGTACCTTATACCAACGCACAGCTCTATACTGTACTCTAGGTTTGTTCACAGCGGTGCATGTTAAAACACAATCTCTTCCAGTATCACACCTCCTCTCAAAGTCCAGGGAAACAGCCATGCAAGTACCTAGTAAAACCCAAGCCATTCGTTAGGTTGCAGTGCAGAAAAGTGCCCGGTTACCCATGGTGATACTTTAAGTAAAATACTTACAAAATGCGATTAGTAAGCCTAGGGTTTGATTTACCACGCGTACGGCCATCATATGGTTTGAGATTGCCACTTCACTTAGTTTGAAATTTACCAGATGACAGTAACCGTTCAACAACGAGTAAGTGGTAAATAAGCCCCCGTTTCAGGGAAGTACGTTGCGGAAACGGGAATTCCCGGGGCGGGCAGCATAGGTTTCGTCATAGGTTAAGTAAATAGATATCTCAGTGACGTGTCATGTCGTGACGCACCTAAGTTTCGATTTCCTGAATCTGTGAAACGTTCCTGATAGGGTATGTCTAATTTAATATACTTTGCAAGAAATGTGAAAAACTACCCCGGCTACCACACCTGATGAGATCCCCAACCACTTATGTCAGGTTTCCTCTACGGTCAGTTAAGAATCAAACAACACTTGAAACAAACGACCGATCGAAGAGGTGATGCATGCTACTGGTATGGTTTTTAGAACGCTAGAAATTAATGCTGTTGGACGTGCGGCCTGAACATATTGTAGCAACCCTGCTTCTACTCGTCCAAGAACCACACAGGTTGTTTTGATTAACTCCCTTTAATTGTTGGCAAACACACGTTATTGAATGCTTTAACAATGCCGAACATGAACTTCTCCATCTACCAAACAGTCTTCCGCTCTCTCTCTCTCTCCTACCCGTATCTCACCTCCACAAGGCCCGCCCCCTCCTACTGAGCACACAATCACAACATTAGCACTGAACACAATGCACGTCCAACTACGCAACATAGAACAGTTACAATATATTTTAATAGCCACAGCCCCATGTGTTCCTCCTGTGCTCCGTCGTTTCATGACCGCTCTGAAGTTAGTTTTAAGTCGGATATTCCACGGATTTTCGACGGGCATTTACTGCGGATCGACTGGTTTCTTACTCAGTTTCACCCAGTGTTTACTGAAGAGGACGCTTGGCTCAACCTCGCTCTTAACCACAGGGATTTCACTAAGGGACCATTGTAAATAACAATGGCTTTGTTTCAGTCAAATAGAAATGTATATTGTTTGAATGAAACAAAACCATTGTTATTGACTTTACCTTCGTGCTGACTTGCTCATATTAGAGAAAACAATGTTATTCTTTTCATGTGCACACTTATTTTAATTGCCAATGTTTAATTAATATATCGTTTATTTTACATAAATATTTGAATTGAAAATAATTGAATTCTTTTCAATAGCTCCCATGTCATGTGGCCCAGTGACTACTAATCAACACCAGATATAATTACTACAATGGAGTGGCCGGCCTTGAATCCAGACTGGTGAGGGTCCAGAAGGTTGTTCTGGTCGAGGTATGCAGAGAGTTGGGAAAATAATGCAAGCCCAAGTGGTTTGGAAATAAATGTTAGAAGTGAGGCAGGTTGGTAGTTCTTTACATCAGATGGATTGAGTGTAGGTGTCTGTGAGGAGGCTACCTGATCCACCTCACTGGTTAACCATGCACACCTGTGCATGGTTAGACCTCATTGGGCTGTACTAAGTGGGGCTGAATGGAGAGGGGCTCTGCCAGGGATGCAGCTAAAGGAAGACACTTCTGGATGTTTATTGCTCAATTATGTCAAACCGATGTATAATGTAAACATGATGCATTAGCGTGGTAACGATAGGACCAACAGATATGTTGGGTTACAAAGGAGTACAATTGGAATACTTTAAGGCACCCCTTTATTATGAGGAATGGTGCAGGTCAATGTGTATTTAGAGAGTTTAGTTTAGTTGGGGGGGGGAGAGAAATACTGCTGGTGTATCTTGCCTTGTGGATGGTTGCCAGTAAAGCCTGCCCTTTGTGGGCTTAGTCATTGAACCCGGGTCTTGTTTTCTGTACACTACACCCGATACAAGCTGCTTGCTACTATACCACCGCTAGGGCCTAACTGCTTGCCCTACAGTTTCTTTAAAATACGGTTCACTCTTGCTGCTTTGGTGGGGAGATGAGGAGAGTATGTCTATCTTTTTACAAAGTATACTGCTCAAAAAAATAAAGGGAACACTTAAACAACACAATGTAACTCCAAGTCAATCACACTTCTGTGAAATCAAACTGTCCACTTAGGAAGCAACACTGATTGACAATAAATTTCACATGCAGTTGTGCAAATGGAATAGACAACAGGTGGAAATGATAGGCAATTAGCAAGACACCCCCAATAAAGGAGTGGTTCTGCAGGTGGTGACCACAGACCACTTCTCAGTTCCTATGCTTCCTGGCTGATATTTTGGTCACTTTTGAATGCTGGCGGTGCTTTCACTCTAGTGGTAGCATGAGACGGAGTCTACAACCCACACAAGTGGCTCAGGTAGTGCAGCTCATCCAGGATGGCACATCAATGTGAGCTGTGGCAAGAAGGTTTGCTGTGTCTGTCAGCGTAGTGTCCAGAGCATGGAGGCGCTACCAGGAGACGTGGAGGAGGCCGTAGGAGGGCAACAACCCAGCAGCAGGACCGCTACCTCCGCCTTTGTGCAAGGAGGAGCAGGAGGAGCACTGCCAGAGCCCTGCAAAATGACCTCCAGCAGGCCACAAATGTGCATGTGTCTGCTCAAATGGTCAGAAATAGACTCCATGAGGGTGGTATGAGGGCCCGACATCCACAGGTGGGGGTTGTGCTTACAGCCCAACACCGTGCAGGACGTTTGGCATTTGCCAGAGAACACCAAGATTGGCAAATTCGCCACTGGCGCCCTGTGCTCTTCACAGATGAAAGCAGGTTCACACTGAGCACATGTGACAGACGTGACAGAGTCTGGAGACGCCGTGGAGAACGTTCTGCTGCCTGCAACATCCTCCAGCATGACCGGTTTGGCGGTGGGTCAGTCATGGTGTGGGGTGGCATTTCTTTGGGGGGCTGCACAGCCCTCCATGTGCTCGCCAGAGGTAGCCTGACTGCCATTAGGTACCGAGCTGGTGCGGTTGGCCCTGGGTTCCTCCTAATGCAAGACAATGCTAGACCTCATGTGGCTGGAGTGTGTCAGCAGTTCCTGCAAGAGGAAGGCATTGATGCTATGGACTGGCCCGCCCGTTCCCCAGACCTGAATCCAATTGAGCACATCTGGGACATCATGTCTCGCTCCATCCACCAACGCCACGTTGCACCACAGACTGTCCAGGAGTTGGCGGATGCTTTAGTCCAGGTCTGGGAGGAGATCCCTCAGGAGACCATCCGCCACCTCATCAGGAGCATGCCCAGGCGTTGTAGGGAGGTCATACAGGCACGTGGAGGCCACACACACTACTGAGCCTCATTTTGACTTGTTTTAAGGACATTACATCAAAGTTGGATCAGCCTGTAGTGTGGTTTTCCACTTTAATTTTGAGTGTGACTCCAAATCCAGACCTCCATGGGTTGATAAATTTGATTTCCATTGATAATTTTTGTGTGATTTTGTTGTCAGCACATTCAACTATGTAAAGAAAAAAGTTTCTAATAAGATTACTTCATTCATTCAGATCTAGGATGTGTTATTTTAGTGTTCCCTTTATTTTTTTGAGCAGTGTAGTTAACAAAATCGCTTGGGAGGAGGGAAGTGGGGGTATTTAAGGAGGGTGGAGAATATATAAAAAAGCTTTTGGGGATTGGAGAAGGAAGATTGAATCTTAGATTGAAAGAATGAGCTTTTGGCTGCAGAAAAAGGTGAGAAGAGATTGGTAGGCAAGGAGGTCATCAGGGCACTTGGATTTGCACCACGCCCTTTCAGCCGCCCGCAGGGTGATTCTGTCAGCATGCATTGAGTCAACCACGGTGCCGGAGGGATCGGGCGAGGCTGCCGGTAGGTGAGAGGACAGAGACAAGGACAAAGAGAGGAGTCGGGAGGCATGAGTGAGAAGGAGTCAGGGGTGGGGAGAGCTGATAGGACAGATGAGAAGAGGGAGACAGGGAGCGAAGGTTGCGACGGATAGGGACAGTATGTGTAGAAGACGGATCACCATGGGTTGCATGTTTATACTGACCACCACGGGACTTGAAAACAGGATATATATATATATGTGTAGGCAAAACCCTGTGTCTCCATACATCCTTGAAAGCCGTTTTGGAAGCTTTCCTTTTTTTATGTCGTATTTGTACAATTGTGCGAGCAGGGGCTGCCAATCCCAACTGGGATTCTAGGTGTTCTGACTGGATGTCAGAGGGGACTGTGTGTGTGTGTGTGTGTGAGAAGTTAACACTGCATTTCAGACCAAAGACTGCCAGCATGAGAGTTTTTCCGGTAAGTTTCACTTTGGATAGCCCAATCTAGGCATATTTCCCGGAACATCCTTGGGCCAGAGGTTTGTCACTTGTTTATCACCTGTATGTAGAAACAGTCCGCCAATTTAGCAATGAATCTCGTAATTATTGCTGAATGTTTAAAAGAACATTGAAAAAACAATTACAATTTTCTCCCAAGATATACAACAATAATCTGCACTGATGAAGCTTTATTAGACCAAATAGATTTAAGGAAAAGGACCTGTTAAAGAACAGTAAGCCTAATATACCCTATTGAAAAGTGCTAAATAAAGTTATTAGTCATATTATCACGCTATTCATAGAATACATATTAACTCCAATCCAGTTTTAATTATAATGGCAATAATATATATAGATAAGATTTCACTCAATGTTTCATCTCATCCATGACACGTTGCCTTGATTGTTTAAGAAGAGTTACCGTACCCAGCCATGCAGGGGCAGTTAGCTGTCAGTA
Source organism: Lota lota (assembly GCA_026745465.1). NCBI lineage: Eukaryota > Metazoa > Chordata > Actinopteri > Gadiformes > Lotidae > Lota > Lota lota. The sequence continues at coordinate 3,564,927 of JACYXH010000826.1, forward strand.
TGTAATGTTTGATGCATTAATCATAGTTCATGCATTTTATCATTCTTTCTTTTGTCCTTGCCACTGATAGGCAATACTAGCAGTGACTTGTATTGTCTTCAGTTTCTCTTTAGTGTACATGCTGGGTGTGTCAACAAAATATGGATGAATGTCCAGCCATTGCACATTTGGCTATTTAGTAATTAACACCTAAATTTACAGGGCTGTGAGTGTGGGTATGGCAGCCTCATCCCATTGCTAAGCAAGTTAATTTTGTATGTTTCTCTCCTTCTCTTGTGCCGACAAGATAAAACAAACAGAGGAATGAGAAAGATTCATAATAATGTTTTGTGTTTCACGTTTGCCAGTTTAAGAAGAAATCCCGTGCTCAGATTTTGTATTCGACTGCCATCCCTAGAGAACAACCTGCCGACAGGGGGCACTTTCTGCTACAGGTTTAGCCCCGCCTACAAATCACGTCACCATTGTTTACGTAATCGGAAGGGGTTTATTTTCAACCGAAACCAACCAACCGCGGTATGAGAATGGTGCAACTCGTATTGCTAGTGACACATAACATCGCTGAATCACACACGATATTATTCCAAAGCAAACATGCGTTCCATCACAGTGGTGTGTTTGATCTTCGGTAAGTTTTAGTTAGACAAGGAGCCTACACAAATGACAGATTGTAGTGATTTATGAATAATGTTAGCTAGTACTGGTATGCTACTTAGTCACGCTAGAAATATGTAGCATCTGCTTATAACATAGTCATTCTCATACAATTTGAATAATCATGGTGTTGGTGCTCCTGCTACTTTAAGATACAAAATGTATAGCTATTGATTCATCTGTAGTCAATTAGCTACTGTTATACATCACGGAGACTGACAAATGGGAATTCCCCATTCCTAAATATAATACCATACAGTTCCAAATGTAGTATAGCAAGAATAGGGTTAGAAATGTGCTCCCTCATGAATATTCAGTTGCTTTCAAATTATTATAATATGAATATGATGTATTGCAGCAAGTAAATGGATAAATCGATTAATATAATTTCATAATTTCATCACATTGGATGCAGCTCAAATTAAACGTCATGAAAATGTATCACAATGATGTAATATTTCCCATTGGATAGATCCATTGGTTAAACTTTTGTGTGTGTGTGTGTGTGTGTGTGTGTGTGTGTGTGTGTGTGTGTGTGTGTGTGTGTGTGTGTGTGTGTGTGTGTGTGTCTCTTCAGTCTCCGCTGCAAATGCTAATTTGGTGGAGGAATCTAAGTCCTATCTGTGTTGTGGAAAACCAGAGCTTACGGTTGATGCCGGTGAAAACTGTGAACAGAGTTGGGAATCAGCAAAAGAGGTATACCATAGAATAACATAAAAAATAACATGCATTAATAAATAGCATTTATATTTTATATTAATCTATATTAATTAATATATATGAATTATATAAATTTCAGAACATAGCTGAATATCATCCAGTCCATCCTCTGGAGTGTTCTGCTCCATGCAGGAAAGTGTCCTCAGGGAAGCTCGTCATGGACACATGTCTTAATGTCACACTCAAGATGGTTTGCCCTGTATGTTAACCTTTACATTATTTTACCTATAACCTAGAATAGTATAGTAGCCTACACTTCTCATGTTGTTATTGCAATGCAGCTACATTTCTATTACTCTGATTGTGTGCGTATATAAGTGATGTGCCTTACGACTAATTTCCCTTACGGTTAACCAGAAGTTTTGTCCAAATTGAGCACCAGACAATCTAAGAGGCCAAACATTGTCAGAAAAAAACATTGTGTGTATTAAAAAAACATTTTAAATTCTTAATTTAATATTATAAAAGAAGTCAAAACTTCTACATTTCAACATTGTTATTTATTTAGATCATTTTACACACTACACAAATACAACCCTCCTTACCTCCCTCTCCCCTACCAAACCCATCCCCATACCCATGCCCGTAGCCATCTATGAGGTCACCGAGGTCCGGACCTCTGTCATCTTTTTAGAGCTATAATAAAATTGGAATCTAAACAGTATAAAAAATCTGTCAGTTGAGAACTCCTCAGAGATGAGTTTATGCTTAATTCAGTTTAGACTTTGTTATGAGGTCAACCCCTCACCCCCCCAACAAAACAACCCCCGTAACTGAAGCCGCACCTATACCCCCCCCCCCCCCCCCCCCTTCACCATAGCGTGAGAAGGCTGGTGTGTGTGTCTCCGAAGCACAAGTGATATCCTTCCCAAAATCTAGTAGTCGTAGCAGTGAGTGACTCCGGCGGGGTAACAGCGTCTTAATCAGATATATGTTGTGTTTGACCAGGTGTTTTCCTGGTCAGCTTTACATTTTGCAGTACAACTATTTTCAGCGAGCGTTGTATGCGTCGATGTCTGCGTCCAGTTTGGAGAAGTGTAAACAACCACACTTGTGACCGCTTTTGGCTGTCCATTGGACTGACTGTGTTAGAATGTACCACTTGAACACGTTGCGACAAGTCCAGCGCTCTCTTTCTATCTCTAATGCTTTTCTCATAGAGAAACTAGTATTTCTGGGGCCGACTAGCAATTGCAGCAATGACTAGTTGACTTATCCTGAAACTCCCTAGTGAAAACATCTTTCTGCCTGCTAACCTGTCTGCCTGCTTACCTGTCTGTGTATGTCTGTCTTCCTGCCAATCTGTATTTTTTGTTTGTTATGAAGAATTATGAAGGGCCTACCATGTTAGCCATGAGTGTAATTCATTAGGAATAGGCGAAGAAAAACTGTTGAAACTTCTCCCCAAAACATTGAGGTTTAAATCCATTAAAGGGCTACTAGGCATGTTTGAGTTATAGACTAGCGAAGAATTAAGACCTTCATAAGCTTGGTATTCATAACTTTGTGGTAGAAGGCTTGGCTAGGTCTATAAGCCGAAACGTAATTATTTCAATCAGCATTATATCTGGTAATCTGTTGCCTCAAACGGGGTGATTTTGACAAGCAATTTAATCGTTAGGAGTGACGTAGCCAGCCAGCTTGCAATAGCATCGTATTGGATGTTTTTTCTCCATATTCTGTATGTTTGCCGATTAGGTTTGAGACATAATTTAACCTCACTCGTTCGCACTCATCGTACCTTCTTTTTAAGGGTGTGGAGTCAAATATACATATTTCATTAGTTTATACCTCACTTTCATCAATATCTATATAGACTAAGCTTTGTGCACATATCAACCCTTCTCGTTCAGTTTGATTGAATTCTGCCAGACAGGGGCCATCGCATTAATGTTTTTTAGCTAACTCGCGGTGATAGCGCTAGCTGCTATTTTAGCATCTTCGCTATCATAGGCTCATGCTTAGTGCTCAAGTACATCCCACTGATTGGTTGACGTCAAATTCTCCTACTTCAGCCGTGGACAGTTAGTATGACCGCAGATAGAAACATTAGAATATGTTTGGAAAAATTTTAACCAGCGTTTATAACTAGACATTTTTTGAGACTTTAATTATATGGACCCTGTCATAATTGTATAGAACAGTATATCATGGTTGTATATCGCAAAATCGCCCAACCCTATCATATAGACTCAACGCTTCATATAGACTGTCCTGTGTATCGCTGTTAATCGCCGTAACGTTTTCAATTCACACTGGCTCCGTGAGACAGCCTTCTCACACCTGCCGTGACGCGAGGGGTAGACCTCTGTGTTTTTCTACGGGTCGTCTCTATTTTTCCTGGTTATGCATGCCAACTGGAGTGTATTTCCCTTAGGTTTAAACCAAAACATTTGGGTTCTGCCAAGCCATACTTCATCAACCACATTGCAGAATCATTGCTGGTGTAAATATAGACAGAGCAGGCAGTGCGGTAGCATTGGGGCCCGTGGGGTGGGGCGGCCGTGGAGAGAGTGTGTGGGAGAACGGCCCCTTACGAGGTGGCACTGTCGCTGTCCTCAGTGATGTGTCAACAACCATGGGGCAGGTTAGGATAGCAAGCAAGTTATAACGTTAGTCCAAAATAGGTGTAACGTTAGGCTATTGTGTTAGATATACATTTGAATACATTAAGGTAGGCTTACTAGGCTACAATTTAGACTAGCACTATCTTATCATTTTTACCTTGTTGGAATTGGCGAAATTCCATGTTTTGACTACTCTCTTACTTCAACAGGACGGAAATAAAAGTGTGGAGAAGATTACGAAATACACTCCACATATGGACAAGTGCCCAGTAACTCCAGAAGCGATTGTCAAATCAGCGGCATCACCACGTAACCGTTACTATGGTAATAATTAGTGTGGTTGCAAACCAAGCCACACTATTGTTATCATGTGTCTTATTATTAGTGTGGTTGCAAAGCAAGCCACACTATTGTTATCATGTGTCTTTTTATTATAATTATTTGTTTTCTTCCGCCTGATTTTCGGTAATTATCTCCTCCTACAGTTGTTGTCGCTATAAAAACTAAGCCCATTGCAAAGAATTGCGTCTACTTTTAGAGACCAACCATTGCAGACTTTTGTTTTTATTAATATTTATAGTATTAATATTTAATATTGAAAGTGAATGGGGCAAAAACGCTAAAATCAACCACTCCAAACCTGAATACCTGGGAGATGTCAAATTAAATCCACATATGTAGACCAGACCCGATTGTCAAATCAGCGGAATCACCACCTAACTGTTACAATAGTAACAATTTATATTAATAATACATTTTAGTTGATAGACTTTTGAAGACACTCAAAGACACTTTGCATACGTATAAACATACATACACACATTCACACACAAACACACATTCATACATACTTGCATACATACAGACATACATACATACATACATATCAATGTTTGAACAGGTGCAAATTGTATAAATAAAGCTTAACCTACTATTATAACAGGGTGGTTATTAGGTAATAAACTCCAGTAATAATCCAATAATCCAGTAGTAATAAATAAATATTTATTTATTTCCTGGTGATCCATCATCCAGAATAGTGTGTGTGTGTTTTTCTTTGCATGAGCTTCAATAGTTCTAGTGCTGTGGTTCAATTTCCTTGAAACTTTGCACAATTGACAAACCATCTTTTTGTGTTTTAAATTCATTTGAAGATATGTTCAAAGCCGAGTCTCAATTGAACCTTTAGTGGGTCATGTTTCTGTTTACAATGAAAGCACTCACACCTCACAGCCACGCTATAACTTCCAGCACTGCTGAAACCTTTGGCGCTCATCACAGCGCAATCCATTGTCACCTCATATTTTAAACACAGAACAAGACCTAAAATCAAATATTACATCGTGTGTTGTCATTTCTACTCCTCGAGGGCGGCCCACTTAGCTATAAATGTATGCTTTTACAGTATTATAAAGGTGCTAAGAGTGTCCACCAAATGTCATATATAATATATAATGCATATAATATTTAATGTAATGTAATTATATTTTGTTTATCACCCACTGTAGGTTTGGTACCTGCTCCCCTGGTGTGTTTGTTTGCTTTGATCTGCCTGGGAATTCATTCCTACTGTGCAAGATGAAGCAGTGCTAACCACGGCTACCACATCCAGGCTAACCAATGAGTGGAGCTCCACCGACCACGGACACCAAGCCGTTTCACCCACAGTATCATCTGGACCAAGCCGAGGAGGTTTTCCTCATTCGCTCTATTTCTTTCTGTCGCACTTTATATCCTCCTTTCCCCTTGCACGTCGCTGTTTAGAATGTTCTAGAAAGGCTGTGAACTTGAGTTTGGCTGCCAATCTAAAGGCAGCTAAATATTATTTAAATATCTCATATTTCAGGAAGGGAAACAGTGAAATGGCCAAGTAGTCCCTCCTTTTGTAGCAAGCTAATATTGTCGCAATGAATGAACAAATTTTTACTGCTAGATGCCATGTCAATGTTGTCCATATGACATCCAACCCTTTCCCTCCCAGCCTGACAAGACCAAAGCAATTTCAGTTTTTACCTGAACAGCTGAAGGATTTAAGTACATTAGAGGACTTTAAATGATATATGCACACATTATTCTAAATAAGGAAAGCAACCAAAATAATGTTTGTTGTGTTGGTGGCATAACAGTATTGCCAGTAACAAGTTAATTACTAAATACTGTATATGAACTGAATACTTTACCAATATGTACCAAGTGAATGTCAATGTTCATGTAAACGTACAGTGCCTTCTGTGCTATTTCAGGGATGTACAGTTTTTTTAATCAATGATCAAAAAGGTGCTGCAACACTGGGTTTTTCTACTGTCTACCTACTTTCTATTAGAGATGGATTTATAAACTATTTTTCTAAAGGTAGATAAATAAGCTAGATGATCCAAGTTTAATAATGTAGTATATGTGCAATGACCAAAATGTTTCAACAAAGTGAATGGCTCTCATGGTCCAGCAAAACAACTGGAAATATGTAGACGAGTACTACAAGCACTCATACTGTAATGGTGCTGTTATGCTAACTTATATTTTAATGTGTGAATTGGTACGTTTATATTTGTTATTGTGTAAGCCATATTTTTTGTATGTTGTATAACGTTTGTTCAAAGGTGTGTACTGTTACCTGCCATTATTCTGCTTTCTCTTTTCCTTTCCGCTGACCTTGACTTAATAAAATGCATTTTAATAATGCACTTTAATTGTAGTTTGTGCTTAATTGTAATTGGTGCTTAATAAACTAGCAAGGGTTACGCAACATAGAACACTTACAATATATTTTAATAGCCACAGCCCCATGTGTTCCTCCTGCGCTCCGTTGTTTCATGACCGCTCTGAAGTTAGTTTTAAGTCGGATACTCCACGGATTTTCAAAGGGCATTTACTGCGGATCGACTGGTTTCTTACTCAGTTTCACCCAGTGTTTACTGAAGAGGACGCTTGGCTCAACCTCGCTCTTAACCACAGGGACTATTGTAAATAACAATGGCTTTGTTTCAGTCAAATAGAAATGTATACTGTTTGAATGAAACAAAACCATTGTTGTTGACTTTACCTTCGCGCTGACTTGCTCATATTAGAGAAAACAATGTTATTCTTTTCATGTGCACACTTATTTTAATTGCCAATGTTTAGTTAATATATTGTTTATTTTACATAAATATTTGAATTGAAAAGAATTTAATTATTTTCAATAGCTCCCATGTCATGTGGCCCAGTGACTCCTAATCAACACCAGATATTATTACTACAATGGAGTGGCCGGCCTTGAATCCAGACTGGTGAGGGTCCAGAAGGTTGTTCTGGTCGAGGTATGCAGAGAGTTGGGAAAATAATGCAAGCCCAAGTGGTTTGGAAATAAATGTTAGAAGTGAGGCAGGTTGGTAGTTCTTTACATCAGATGGATTGAGTGTAGGTGTCTGTGAGGAGGCTACCTGATCCACCTCACTGGTTAACCATGCACACCTGTGCATGGTTAGACCTCATTGGGCTGTACTAAGTGGGGCTGAATGGAGAGGGGCTCTGCCAGGGATGCTGCTAAAGGAAGACACTTCTGGATGTTTATTGCTCAATTATGTCAAACCGATGTATAATGTAAACATGATGCATTAGCGTGGTAACGATAGGACCAACAGATATGTTGGGTTACAAAGGAGTACAATTGGAATACTTTAAGGCACCCCTTTATTATGAGGAATGGTGCAGGTCAATGTGTATTTAGAGAGTTTAGTTTAGTTGGGGGGGGGGGGGGGGAGAGAAATACTGCTGGTGTATCTTGCCTTGTGGATGGTTGCCAGTAAAGCCTGCCCTTTGTGGGCTTAGTCATTGAACCCGGGTCTTGTTTTCTGTACACTACACCCGATACAAGCTGCTTGCTACTATACCACCGCTAGGGCCTAACTGCTTGCCCTACAGTTTCTTTAAAATACGGTTCACTCTTGCTGCTTTGGTGGGGAGATGAGGAGAGTATGTCTATCTTTTTACAAAGTATACTGCTCAAAAAAATAAAGGGAACACTTAAACAACACAATGTAACTCCAAGTCAATCACACTTCTGTGAAATCAAACTGTCCACTTAGGAAGCAACACTGATTGACAATAAATTTCACATGCTGTTGTGCAAATGGAATAGACAACAGGTGGAAATGATAGGCAATTAGCAAGACACCCCCAATAAAGGAGTGGTTCTGCAGGTGGTGACCACAGACCACTTCTCAGTTCCTATGCTTCCTGGCTGATATTTTGGTCACTTTTGAATGCTGGCGGTGCTTTCACTCTAGTGGTAGCATGAGACGGAGTCTACAACCCACACAAGTGGCTCAGGTAGTGCAGCTCATCCAGGATGGCACATCAATGTGAGCTGTGGCAAGAAGGTTTGCTGTGTCTGTCAGCGTAGTGTCCAGAGCATGGAGGCGCTACCAGGAGACGTGGAGGAGGCCGTAGGAGGGCAACAACCCAGCAGCAGGACCGCTACCTCCGCCTTTGTGCAAGGAGGAGCAGGAGGAGCACTGCCAGAGCCCTGCAAAATGACCTCCAGCAGGCCACAAATGTGCATGTGTCTGCTCAAATGGTCAGAAATAGACTCCATGAGGGTGGTATGAGGGCCCGACATCCACAGGTGGGGGTTGTGCTTACAGCCCAACACCGTGCAGGACGTTTGGCATTTGCCAGAGAACACCAAGATTGGCAAATTCGCCACTGGCGCCCTGTGCTCTTCACAGATGAAAGCAGGTTCACACTGAGCACATGTGACAGACGTGACAGAGTCTGGAGACGCCGTGGAGAACGTTCTGCTGCCTGCAACATCCTCCAGCATGACCGGTTTGGCGGTGGGTCAGTCATGGTGTGGGGTGGCATTTCTTTGGGGGGCTGCACAGCCCTCCATGTGCTCGCCAGAGGTAGCCTGACTGCCATTAGGTACCGAGCTGGTGCGGTTGGCCCTGGGTTCCTCCTAATGCAAGACAATGCTAGACCTCATGTGGCTGGAGTGTGTCAGCAGTTCCTGCAAGAGGAAGGCATTGATGCTATGGACTGGCCCGCCCGTTCCCCAGACCTGAATCCAATTGAGCACATCTGGGACATCATGTCTCGCTCCATCCACCAACGCCACGTTGCACCACAGACTGTCCAGGAGTTGGCGGATGCTTTAGTCCAGGTCTGGGAGGAGATCCCTCAGGAGACCATCCGCCACCTCATCAGGAGCATGCCCAGGCGTTGTAGGGAGGTCATACAGGCACGTGGAGGCCACACACACTACTGAGCCTCATTTTGACTTGTTTTAAGGACATTACATCAAAGTTGGATCAGCCTGTAGTGTGGTTTTCCACTTTAATTTTGAGTGTGACTCCAAATCCAGACCTCCATGGGTTGATAAATTTGATTTCCATTGATAATTTTTGTGTGATTTTGTTGTCAGCACATTCAACTATGTAAAGAAAAAAGTTTCTAATAAGATTACTTCATTCATTCAGATCTAGGATGTGTTATTTTAGTGTTCCCTTTATTTTTTTGAGCAGTGTAGTTAACAAAATCGCTTGGGAGGAGGGAAGTGGGGGTATTTAAGGAGGGTGGAGAATATATAAAAAAGCTTTTGGGGATTGGAGAAGGAAGATTGAATCTTAGATTGAAAGAATGAGCTTTTGGCTGCAGAAAAAGGTGAGAAGAGATTGGTAGGCAAGGAGGTCATCAGGGCACTTGGATTTGCACCACGCCCTTTCAGCCGCCCGCAGGGTGATTCTGTCAGCATGCATTGAGTCAACCACGGTGCCGGAGGGATCGGGCGAGGCTGCCGGTAGGTGAGAGGACAGAGACAAGGACAAAGAGAGGAGTCGGGAGGCATGAGTGAGAAGGAGTCAGGGGTGGGGAGAGCTGATAGGACAGATGAGAAGAGGGAGACAGGGAGCGAAGGTTGCGACGGATAGGGACAGTATGTGTAGAAGACGGATCACCATGGGTTGCATGTTTATACTGACCACCACGGGACTTGAAAACAGGATATATATATATATGTGTAGGCAAAACCCTGTGTCTCCATACATCCTTGAAAGCCGTTTTGGAAGCTTTCCTTTTTTTATGTCGTATTTGTACAATTGTGCGAGCAGGGGCTGCCAATCCCAACTGGGATTCTAGGTGTTCTGACTGGATGTCAGAGGGGACTGTGTGTGTGTGTGTGTGTGAGAAGTTAACACTGCATTTCAGACCAAAGACTGCCAGCATGAGAGTTTTTCCGGTAAGTTTCACTTTGGATAGCCCAATCTAGGCATATTTCCCGGAACATCCTTGGGCCAGAGGTTTGTCACTTGTTTATCACCTGTATGTAGAAACAGTCTGCCAATTTAGCAATGAATCTCGTAATTATTGCTGAATGTTTAAAAGAACATTGAAAAAACAATTACAATTTTCTCCCAAGATATACAACAATAATCTGCACTGATGAAGCTTTATTAGACCAAATAGATTTAAGGAAAAGGACCTGTTAAAGAACAGTAAGCCTAATATACCCTATTGAAAAGTGCTAAATAAAGTTATTAGTCATATTATCACGCTATTCATAGAATACATATTAACTCCAATCCAGTTTTAATTATAATGGCAATAATATATATAGATAAGATTTCACTCAATGTTTCATCTCATCCATGACACGTTGCCTTGATTGTTTAAGAAGAGTTACCGTACCCAGCCATGCAGGGGCAGTTAGCTGTCAGTATGTAATGTTTGATGCATTAATCATAGTTCATGCATTTTATCATTCTTTCTTTTGTCCTTGCCACTGATAGGCAATACTAGCAGTGACTTGTATTGTCTTCAGTTTCTCTTTAGTGTACATGCTGGGTGTGTCAACAAAATATGGATGAATGTCCAGCCATTGCACATTTGGCTATTTAGTAATTAACACCTAAATTTACAGGGCTGTGAGTGTGGGTATGGCAGCCTCATCCCATTGCTAAGCAAGTTAATTTTGTATGTTTCTCTCCTTCTCTTGTGCCGACAAGATAAAACAAACAGAGGAATGAGAAAGATTCATAATAATGTTTTGTGTTTCACGTTTGCCAGTTTAAGAAGAAATCCCGTGCTCAGATTTTGTATTCGACTGTCATCCCTAGAGAACAACCTGCCGACAGGGGGCACTTTCTGCTACAGGTTTAGCCCCGCCTACAAATCACGTCACCATTGTTTACGTAATCGGAAGGGGTTTATTTTCAACCGAAACCAACCAACCGCGGTATGAGAATGGTGCAACTCGTATTGCTAGTGACACATAACATCGCTGAATCACACACGATATTATTCCAAAGCAAACATGCGTTCCATCACAGTGGTGTGTTTGATCTTCGGTAAGTTTTAGTTAGACAAGGAGCCTACACAAATGACAGATTGTAGTGATTTATGAATAATGTTAGCTAGTACTGGTATGCTACTTAGTCACGCTAGAAATATGTAGCATCTGCTTATAACATAGTCATTCTCATACAATTTGAATAATCATGGTGTTGGTGCTCCTGCTACTTTAAGATACAAAATGTATAGCTATTGATTCATCTGTAGTCAATTAGCTACTGTTATACATCACGGAGACTGACAAATGGGAATTCCCCATTCCTAAATATAATACCATACAGTTCCAAATGTAGTATAGCAAGAATAGGGTTAGAAATGTGCTCCCTCATGAATATTCAGTTGCTTTCAAATTATTATAATATGAATATGATGTATTGCAGCAAGTAAATGGATAAATCGATTAATATAATTTCATAATTTCATCACATTGGATGCAGCTCAAATTAAACGTCATGAAAATGTATCACAATGATGTAATATTTCCCATTGGATAGATCCATTGGTTAAACTTTTGTGTGTGTGTGTGTGTGTGTGTGTGTGTGTGTGTGTGTGTGTGTGTGTGTGTGTGTGTGTGTGTGTGTGTGTGTGTGTGTGTGTGTGTCTCTTCAGTCTCCGCTGCAAATGCTAATTTGGTGGAGGAATCTAAGTCCTATCTGTGTTGTGGAAAACCAGAGCTTACGGTTGATGCCGGTGAAAACTGTGAACAGAGTTGGGAATCAGCAAAAGAGGTATACCATAGAATAACATAAAAAATAACATGCATTAATAAATAGCATTTATATTTTATATTAATCTATATTAATTAATATATATGAATTATATAAATTTCAGAACATAGCTGAATATCATCCAGTCCATCCTCTGGAGTGTTCTGCTCCATGCAGGAAAGTGTCCTCAGGGAAGCTCGTCATGGACACATGTCTTAATGTCACACTCAAGATGGTTTGCCCTGTATGTTAACCTTTACATTATTTTACCTATAACCTAGAATAGTATAGTAGCCTACACTTCTCATGTTGTTATTGCAATGCAGCTACATTTCTATTACTCTGATTGTGTGCGTATATAAGTGATGTGCCTTACGACTAATTTCCCTTACGGTTAACCAGAAGTTTTGTCCAAATTGAGCACCAGACAATCTAAGAGGCCAAACATTGTCAGAAAAAAACATTGTGTGTATTAAAAAAACATTTTAAATTCTTAATTTAATATTATAAAAGAAGTCAAAACTTCTACATTTCAACATTGTTATTTATTTAGATCATTTTACACACTACACAAATACAACCCTCCTTACCTCCCTCTCCCCTACCAAACCCATCCCCACACCCATGCCCGTAGCCATCTATGAGGTCACCGAGGTCCGGACCTCTGTCATCTTTTTAGAGCTATAATAAAATTGGAATCTAAACAGTATAAAAAATCTGTCAGTTGAGAACTCCTCAGAGATGAGTTTATGCTTAATTCAGTTTAGACTTTGTTATGAGGTCAACCCCTCACCCCCCCAACAAAACAACCCCCGTAACTGAAGCCGCACCTATACCCCCCCCCCCCCCCCCCCTTCACCATAGCGTGAGAAGGCTGGTGTGTGTGTCTCCGAAGCACAAGTGATATCCTTCCCAAAATCTAGTAGTCGTAGCAGTGAGTGACTCCGGCGGGGTAACAGCGTCTTAATCAGATATATGTTGTGTTTGACCAGGTGTTTTCCTGGTCAGCTTTACATTTTGCAGTACAACTATTTTCAGCGAGCGTTGTATGCGTCGATGTCTGCGTCCAGTTTGGAGAAGTGTAAACAACCACACTTGTGACCGCTTTTGGCTGTCCATTGGACTGACTGTGTTAGAATGTACCACTTGAACACGTTGCGACAAGTCCAGCGCTCTCTTTCTATCTCTAATGCTTTTCTCATAGAGAAACTAGTATTTCTGGGGCCGACTAGCAATTGCAGCAATGACTAGTTGACTTATCCTGAAACTCCCTAGTGAAAACATCTTTCTGCCTGCTAACCTGTCTGCCTGCTTACCTGTCTGTGTATGTCTGTCTTCCTGCCAATCTGTATTTTTTGTTTGTTATGAAGAATTATGAAGGGCCTACCATGTTAGCCATGAGTGTAATTCATTAGGAATAGGCGAAGAAAAACTGTTGAAACTTCTCCCCAAAACATTGAGGTTTAAATCCATTAAAGGGCTACTAGGCATGTTTGAGTTATAGACTAGCGAAGAATTAAGACCTTCATAAGCTTGGTATTCATAACTTTGTGGTAGAAGGCTTGGCTAGGTCTATAAGCCGAAACGTAATTATTTCAATCAGCATTATATCTGGTAATCTGTTGCCTCAAACGGGGTGATTTTGACAAGCAATTTAATCGTTAGGAGTGACGTAGCCAGCCAGCTTGCAATAGCATCGTATTGGATGTTTTTTCTCCATATTCTGTATGTTTGCCGATTAGGTTTGAGACATAATTTAACCTCACTCGTTCGCACTCATCGTACCTTCTTTTTAAGGGTGTGGAGTCAAATATACATATTTCATTAGTTTATACCTCACTTTCATCAATATCTATATAGACTAAGCTTTGTGCACATATCAACCCTTCTCGTTCAGTTTGATTGAATTCTGCCAGACAGGGGCCATCGCATTAATGTTTTTTAGCTAACTCGCGGTGATAGCGCTAGCTGCTATTTTAGCATCTTCGCTATCATAGGCTCATGCTTAGTGCTCAAGTACATCCCACTGATTGGTTGACGTCAAATTCTCCTACTTCAGCCGTGGACAGTTAGTATGACCGCAGATAGAAACATTAGAATATGTTTGGAAAAATTTTAACCAGCGTTTATAACTAGACATTTTTTGAGACTAATTATATGGACCCTGTCATAATTGTATAGAACAGTATATCATGGTTGTATATCGCAAAATCGCCCAACCCTATCATATAGACTCAAACGCTTCATATAGACTGTCCTGTGTATCGCTGTTAATCGCCGTAACGTTGTCAATTCACACTGGCTCCGTGAGACAGCCCTCTCACACCTGCCGTGACGCGAGGGGTAGACCTCTGTGTTTTTCTACGGGTCGTCTCTATTTTTCCTGGTTATGCATGCCAACTGGAGTGTATTTCCCTTAGGTTTAAACCACAACATTTGGGTTCTGCCAAGCCATACTTCATCAACCACATTGCAGAATCATTGCTGGTGTAAATATAGACAGAGCAGGCAGTGCGGTAGCATTGGGGCCCGTGGGGTGGGGCGGCCGTGGAGCGAGCGTGTGGGAGAACGGCCCCTTACGAGGTGGCACTGTCGCTGTCCTCAGTGATGTGTCAACAACCGTGGGGCAGGTTAGGATAGCAAGCAAGTTATAACGTTAGTCCAAAATAGGTGTAACGTTAGGCTATTGTGTTAGATATACATTTGAAGTTATATATACATTAAGGTAGGCTTACTAGGCTACAATTTGGACTAGCACTATCTTATCATTTTTACCTTGTTAGAATTGGTGAAATTCCATGTTTTGACTACTCTGTCTTACTTCAACAGGACGGACATTTAACTCTGGATAAGATTACGAAATACACTCCACATATGGACAAGTGCCCAGTAACTCCAGAAGCGTTTGTCAAATCAGCGGCATCGCCACGTAACCGTTACTATGGTAATAATTAGTGTGGTTGCAAACCAAGCCACACTATTGTTATCACGTGTCTTATTATTATTAGTGTGGTTGCAAAGCAAGCCACACTATTGTTATCATGTGTCTTTTTATTATAATTATTTGTTTTCTTCCGCCTGATTTTCGGTAATTATCTCCTCCTACAGTTGTTGCCGCTATAAAAACTAAGCCCATTGCAAAGAATTGCGTCTACATTTAGAGACCAACCATTGCAGACTTTTGTTTTTATTAATATTTATAGTATTAATATTTCATATTGAAAGTGAATGGGGCAAAAACGCTCAAATCAACCACTCCAAACCTGAATACCTGGGAGATGTCAAATTAAATCCACATATGTAGACCAGACCCGATTGTCAAATCAGCGGAATCACCACCTAACTGTTACAATAGTAACAATTTATATTAATAATACATTTTAGTTGAAACACTTTTGAAGACACTCAAAGACACTTTGCATACGTATAAACATACATATACACATTCACACACAAACACATTCATACATACTTGCAAACATACATACAGACATACATACATACATATCAATGTTTGAACAGGTGCAAATTATATAAATAAAGCTTAACCTACTATTATAACAGGGTGGTTATTAGGTAATAAACTCCAGTAATAATCCAATAATCCAGTAGAAATAAATAAATATTTATTTATTTCCTGGTGATCCATCATCCAGAATAGTGTGTGTGTGTTTTTCTTTGCATGGGCATCAATAGTTCTAGTGCTGTGGTTCAATTTCCTTGAAACTTTGCACAATTGACAAACCATCTTTTTGTGTTTTAAATTCATTTGAAGATATGTTCAAAGCCGTGTCTCAATCGAACCTTTAGTGGGTCATGTTTCTGTTTACAATGAAAGCACTCACACCTCACAGCCACGCTATAACTTCCAGCACTGCTGAAAACCTTTGGCGCTCATCACAGCGCAATCCATTGTCACCTCATATTTTAAACACAGAACAAGACCTAAAATCAAATATTACAGCGTGTGTTGTCGTTTCTGCTCCTCGAGGACGGCCCACTGAGCTATAAATGTATGCTTTTACAGTATTGTAAAGATGCTAAGAGTGTCCACCAAATGTCATATGATACAATATATAATGCATATAATATTTAATGTAATGTAATTATATTTTGTTTATCACCCACTGTAGGTTTGGTACCCTCTTCCTTGCTGTGTTTTTTTGCTTTGATCTGCCTGGGAATTAATTCCTACTGTGCAAGATGAAGCAGTGCTAACCACGGCTACCACATCCAGGCTAACCAATGAGTGGAGCTCCACCGACCACGGACACCAAGCCGTTTCACCCACAGTATCATCTGGACCAAGCCGAGGAGGTTTTCCTCATTCGCTCTATCTCTTTCTGTCGCACTTTATATCCTCCTTTCCCCTTGCACGTCGCTGTTTAGAATGTTCTAGGAAGGCTGTGAACTTGAGTTTAGCTGCCAATCTAAAGTTGGCTAAAATATTATTTAAATATCTTATATTTCAGGAAGGGAAACAGTGAAATGGCCAAGTAGTCCCTCCTTTTGTAGCAAGCTAATATTGTCGCAATGAATGAACAAATTTTTACTGCTAGATGCCATGTCAATGTTGTCCATATGACATCCAACCCTTTCCCTCCCAGCCTGACAAGACCAAAGCAATTTCAGTTTTTACCTGAACAGCTGAAGGATTTAAGTACATTAGAGGACTTTAAATGTTATATGCACACATTATTCTAAATAAGGAAAACAACCAAAATAATGTTTGTTGTGTTGGTGGCATAACAGTATTGCCAGTAACAAGTTAATTACTAAATACTGTATATGAACTGAATACTTTACCAATATGTACCAAGTGAATGTCAATGTTCATGTAAACGTACAGTGCCTTCTGTGCTATTTCAGGGATGTACAGTTTTTTTAATCAATGATCAAAAAGGTGCTGCAACACTGGGTTTTTCTACTGTCTACCTACTTTCTATTAGAGATGCATTTATAAACTATTTTTCTAAAGGTAGATAAATAAGCTAGATGATCCAAGTTTAATAATGTAGTATATGTGCAATGACCAAAATGTTTCAACAAAGTGAATGGCTCTCATGGTCCAGCAAAACAACTGGAAATATGTAGACGAGTACTACAAGCACTCATACTGTAATGGTGCTGTTATGCTAACTTATATTTTAATGTGTGAATTGGTACGTTTATATTTGTTATTGTGTAAGCCATATTTTTTGTATGTTGTATAACGTTTGTTCAAAGGTGTGTACTGTTACCTGCCATTATTCTGCTTTCTCTTTTCCTTTCTGCTGACCTTGACTTAATAAAATGCATTTTAATAATGCACTTTAATTGTGGTTTGTGCTTAATTGTAATTGGTGCTTAATAAACTAGCAAGGGTTAGGGTTTGGCCCATTGGCACAGCTAGCAATCCACAAAGCTACAAGGATATTACTCATTTTAAAAAAAAAGAAGAAGGAGTTTTGTAAGTTTTACCATGCATACCTGAGGGCTTTGGCTTTAGGGACGTTTTTCAAAAGATTTATTGAATTATTTTAATGTGGGCATTTGAAAACCTTTGAGACTGCAACTGAGAATTAAAGCTGACCTGACTGTTAAAAGGAGAGACAAGACTGGCCCACTTGGGTGACACATTTATTGTGACTCATGACTTGACCTTGAGTATACTTTTATTTTTGTAATAACAATATAAAAATGGCTTCAAAGTTATCTTCTTCACACAAAACACCAAATGACGTCCTAAATGTAATATTTGTCTTATTATGCATAATATTGCATAATATTAGCATTTGTCTTACTCTTAGCAACTAATCAACATAAGACTCATTAAGAAAAATGTAGGAGAGGAAATTTCAGAACACATACATACATATATTTCAAACACTTTGCGATTATATTTACATTGCATTTTTTATTTTCAGTTTGGGGAGACCAAAAAATTTCAAAATTAGGAATTCATATTATTAGGACACTTTGACATGGCAATGGGATAGAGTCTTTATGAATTAAGAAAAAAAGTTAAGAGTTAAATGTCCACAAGAACTCTTGATCTGTTCGGATTTGTCCTTTTTTTGGCTTCCTCTCTGAATTGAGTCCATGTCTGAGCCCACAAGAGGGCCCCCCCATTGAACTATACTTGGCCCCATTTCAACCAGAGAACTAAATTTAACAAGGCCTTGAAACAGGCTGTTCCCATAGCTGGGCTTTATGGGTATGTTTCTATTCAAACCTAAGGACAGGGTAAATCAACTGGCCTACCAAAGAAAACGAACCATATAAATAAGGTTATGACAAGATTATCAGGGTGACAGACCAATGCAGGCCTCGATGTGCTCCACAGGGGGGCTGGGGGACTACATCTTACTGCTGTGGGATCCTCTCTTCACCAGCCCCTGCTCTTTGCGCATCACTGGTGCATGGATGCTGCAGTCACGTGCCTCGCAAAACCCAGGCACTCCCGCCAGTCCCAGGCCTCCAGGTGGGCCCACCGGGCCGGGGAATCCCCTCGAGCCCCGAGGACCGTCCATGCCGATCTTGGGCTCTCCAGGGTGACCCGGAAATCCTGGAACCGCGGAAAAGGTGGATGATTGAAATTCCAAATTTCCATTCATAAAACGCAAACAAACAGCCTTGTTTGTTTGCCATGGGAGCTGTATCTTTATTTATAACATGCCTGCTGTTTGTCAGCTGTTATACAACGTACATACGTTCTTCACATAGACGCTTAAGGAGAACCGCTCTCTGTACCACAGCCTTGGGTTTTCCAGTAAGCATGGTAATGATAGTCGGTGGTGTATGGCAGATGCTTCATATTCGTTAGAAAACATAAGCGTAACCAAGACAACCACCCCACCTTGCATTCATCTTGTGTGAATACTGAAAACTGAACAAACTACAATATAGCTGTGCTCAACATAATATTATAGTATACATCTGCTGGTGCTATCCAAGGAGCCCTGACAACCAGTCCTACCTGTAAGGCCCTGGGGTCCATCATGTCCTGGAAGGCCTTTACCAGCGTCCCCCACAGATCCTTTGGGTCCCTTCGAACCTATTAAGACAAAAAAACGAAATCAAGTTGTAAAAGAGTATTCGAGAATCAAGATATACTTCTCATCCAAGATCAATTAATCCTAGTGTATTTAGATTTACATTCACATTAAGTCATTTAGCAGACATCTCTATCCAAAAACTAGACTAGTTACTTTTTCCATGTATTTGATTTTATTGCTACAATTAGCACCCATTGACATAGTCCATTCACTGCGCTGAGAGTTAGCACGTTGGCTAGGGTAAGCATCCTGTGCAGCACCCATTGACATAGTCCATTCACTGCGCTGAGAGTTAGCACGTTGGCTAGGGTAAGCATCCTGTGCAGTCGCTACGCGGCCTTAACCAGGAGGAGAGCATGGAGACGGGGGCGTCATCACGGGGGAGTCTCCTGGTTGGACGTACCTCTTTCACCCTGCTCTCCTTTCTGACCCTCCACTCCCCGGTCTCCCTGGTGACCCCGGGCCCCCTTGGTTCCAGCCTTCCCTGACTTGCCCTGGCGGACGGTGGAAGCAGAAGGGCATCAAAGGTCAGTTAAAACAAACAGACAAGGAAATGGGTTTCTCAATTTGAATTCATATACGTGTCTGTGACACATATCTGTAAAGATTCAGTATGCTTATTCAAGTATGAACCAAGAGGCGGCTGCTGTATCGTTGACTCAAATCATGCACCTACAGAAGTTTACTTGTGGAAGATAGTGATGAACTAGGCTGTCAAACATAATAACCTAGGTGGAATAAAACATTATTTTCATAAATCAATTAAGCTTTATTTGTAAACCGTTGTTTGTGCAAAACAGCAGTGCTTTTGCAAACACAAGAGCTTAGCAATTAGTTAAAAACATATAGAATCTGAATCAGAGGGCACTTCAGACGAAGAATTAAACAAAAAGGAGTAGGTCACAGAATTTGATAAGAAGAAAGTTCACTGAAAAGTATGTTTTAAGATTTTGTTGAAAAAATAAATAATCTGCTGGACTTTCTGCTGAAGTCCAACCAAGAATGTTAAATGCTATTTTTCAGTATTCCATCACACAACCCTGGTCCAACCCTTCAGCTCAGATACCTCAGTCCTAAAATCACAGCTGCTTGACTCACAGTTTTTCCAGGTGATCCAGGCGGGCCCCCGGCACCTGGGGGCCCGATAAGGGTTCTGTTGTTGATGGGACACCCCTGGGTGCACTTGGCCCTGATGGAGGAGGCGTACTGGGAGATCTGGGCCGTCACCACACCCCTACACAGCTGCAGGACCTGCTCATCAGTCAGACCAGGGCCCTGCCAGGGAGGAGGAATCTCTTGTCAGACTCATCTACCCCACAGTGTGTGCGTGTGTGTGTTTAATTGATGTTTTTACAGCAACCTCTTATTCAGGCTGTTAAACAGACATGGAAATAACAAACAGTAGTTGCTCACAGGTGGACCGGCCACTCCCTTCGGTCCCGCTTGACCTTTGACCCCCAGGTCGCCTGAGGATCCGAGCTCCCCTCTGGACCCTGGGATCCCGGGGGGTCCGATGGGCCCGGGGACGCCGTCCGGACCCAAGGAACCTTTCTCTCCACGCTGGGGAGAGGAAAGAAGAAGAGATGCAGCATATTTAGAACGTGAAAGTGAAAATTAACTAATTAACTTACCTGAAGAAAGAACAACAGGCTACTGCTACAAATGTCTTCCAATCTGCGTAGCATCGTAATAAAGTTCTTAAACCATTGCAGGTGGTATGGTATTAGGAGTATTTGATTCTTGTTTAAAAACATCTGGTTCTTCTTTAAAATATCTGCTTTTTATTTAAAGTTAATATTATATTATAATATATCTCATTTTGTAATGAAGAAAACATGTTGTTATCAAGATACAGGTTATTACTTCATTTGTTTTTTTGTTGATTTTTGTTTGTTTGTGTGTTTATTGTATTACCTGTCCCTTATCCCCATGGCCACCTTTGCCCCCCTGCAACAAAGGAACCAGGAAATGTGCATCAAGTTACAGTGCAGGTCAAGGAGGAAGTGAGGTCAGCACAAAGAACTGGATCTTCTGGTGGAAAATACGTAATTACCTTCACTCCTTTCACACCCTTGATTCCCTTCTTGCCAGCAGCGCCCTGTAGGGAAGGAAAGCCCAATATGCAAAACAGATGAGGTCAAACAGAAGTTGTCCTGAGTTCACATTCCCTTTCCTACAGTAATACTATCTTGACTATAATATCACAGTAATATTATATTTGGTACAACTAGACATACTTTTCACCAAAACCCTACCAGCTACCTCAATCTAATCTAAACCTACACCTAGTCACAAAATATGGGGCCTTTCTTAATACCAAGTGCACCAAGTTCGGACTTGCGTACTTGGTATTTCGGACTTGGCAAGTACGACTAGGGAGTACAAACTCCCGAGGACGGGAGGACGCAGTGTTGTTGCAAAATGCATTCTGGGATACTTGCCTTTCCAAAGTCCATACAAGTCACCTCCCGATGCATCCTCGATAAAATGAGAGAGCACATCCGGGCATTTGATACAGACTATGAATGGACCAGTACTTGGGCTGTGACTGATGATGCCATAGTACACAAAAGTGTCTCAAAAGTCCACAAGTACAGATAAGAACGCTGATTGAGAAAGGGCCATGGACTCAACGAGGGTATGAACAGAGAGGCAACAGGTGGAATGAGTAAGCCGTTAAATTGAACTACAAAACAACAACAGACCACCACTGAGGGTGGACATGCTGAGTCCCAGGACGTCCAATCATGCCCACTTGGTTTAATAGAGGCAGCTTTGTTTGTTCTTCGCTCATGTAATCGTCCTCCCGGTGTCCCTTTAACCAAACATTCATGGCCACCTAAATCCACTGACTAAATCCTAAAACCTTACCTTCTCACCATCGGTCCCGATCTCACCTTTGGCCCCCTGTAACACAAAGGAAAATATATCTGAGCATATAAAAACCTGCCCCAAAACCCATTCGGAACAGAAAGGAAATGTTGAGAAGGAACACAGAAGAGGTATTCCTTCCCACTGTGATCATCTAACTTAAGTCTTCATCATTGAGGTGGTACTGTGCGTTATTTTTATCAGGTAACAAGAAGGCGAACGTTTACACACAGGCTGTCCTTGGAGTCCCTTGGGTCCATGTTTTCCTGGAACACCTGCGTCTCCCTGCTCTCCTTGTGACCCCTGGTAAATGTTTACAGAGACACCACAGGTTTATAAAGACACCACAGGATCATAAAGACACAATGTGTTTACAGAGACACCACAGGTTTATAAAGACACAATGTGTTTACAGAGACACCACAGGATCATAAAGACACAATGTGTTTGCAGAGACACCACAGGCTTGTAAGGCATAATATGTTTATAAGGACACCACATGTTTACAGAGGCACAAGAGGTTTAAAAGGACACCACATGTTTATAAAGACATAATGTGTTTACAGAGACACCACAGGTTTATAAAGACCCAAAATACAGTGAGTCAGACAGACTGCTGGTCTGGTCTGGAGGGACAGACAGGAAGACAGACAAACACCCAGTCAGGTAAACAGGTAGTTAAAATAAGGTAGTTAAGTTATGCAGATATTAAGACATGCAGACAGAAAGTCAGGAAGACTGCTGGTCCACAACTCAGCAGGCCTACAATGTGGATGAAAGGAATCAGGTTAAAAGTTAATGAAAGAAAATGTAAGACAGAGAGACAGTGAGGGTAGAAGACAAATGAGCAGACTGTGGGGAGACATAGGACGCCCACCAGACCCTATGCTGTGTGAGTCAACAGTGTTTCTGTTGATAAATTCCATAATGTCGATTTTCTCCCATTTTTTTGTCGTTGCAAAGCTTTGCTGGATTTATTTCGAATTGATTTCCCCACAAGTTTGTTTTATTGCGTCGCTATTGTTTTTTTTTCTAGAACTTCCTTTATTTACACGTGTACGTGTATGAGTGCTTTTAAGCAGTTAAGTTGTGCTCTTCACTGCTACAGGAGCTTTCAGTGGACAGGTTAGCTTTTGGAGCAACTCAGAGATACTCAGACAAACCCTAATATGTCTCATTTTATTAACCCCATGGCTTCGTCTACAGAGCGATACTGGCTCTATGGTCCCTGACGCGATGGGGGGTCAGGCAGTTGGTGGCATTCGTAAGAGGTCATGGGTCAGGTGATGTGACAGTATTAGAAGTGGGTTGGGGTACAATTCTTGGTGGTACTAGTAAGGGTTCAGGGTTCATGTGATTGGTGGTACTAGCTTGGGGTTAGCTGATTGATGTGGGTAATGGTACTTCTGTATGGCAATAGTAGGGGGTTTCTGGTCTACTCACCACAAGTCCCACTCTCCCTCTGGGTCCCCTCATGCCAACGTCTCCCTTACTGCCCTGGAGGAGAAGAAGAATATCAATATCCACAAAGCACACCTCATGTTATTTATAACATATTTCTTACACCATTCTGAGTTACTATTTATCCAGGAGAAACATCATTTAATTTTTACACAGAGATGTCGAATATATAAAGACGATTAACTTAATCAAAAGTAACAAACGTTGTTATCAAGACTTTTGCCAAGGAATTGTAAGGATTTAAATGCAAATAAGATAACGTGGACTCAGGATGAGCAATTATAAGGTTTATTCGTATACAGACAATTTGTATACATTCAGCTAAACAGTCTGCATATTTCTGAGGAAATCAGAGAGGAGGAGAAGAATATGGGATTAAGTAGTCAGTTTATTCCTGTATACATCCATATGAAGTAATACTTCCATCCTGTTCTGTTTAGTGTACAACTGAACAAGAAACATAAAAGTACACTATGAATAAAAACAAGACTTCAGTTGACCGCCGAACCATCTGTGGCTGAACATACTGGACTACATTCAGAATAACACAATTTCCCATAATGCACTACCCACTATGATGGTGTGGTGCACTGTACCTTGGGACCAAATTGACCGGGCTCTCCTATCACCCCTGGCACTCCAATCGGGCCCTGAAATGATTCAACAAACCGACACAGAGATTATTACAAACTGTTCAAACCGTGTGCAGGGATATTTATGATTTGTTTTTACTCAATGGGAGATAACATCTCTCGGGTTCCAGGTGTATTGTGTACCCACATCCTCGCCGGGCTCTCCGTCACTGCCTGGCAACCCATCCTGACCTTTAGAGCCCTGGGGGTCACATGACACAATAGATCACTCGATTATCACCAGGTCGGATTATCTCATTATTATGGTCTGCTTGGGTTCCTCTCTTTGATTTTGGGTATCCCCTTTTGCAGGCGTCAGTTTCGGTCGTTCTTTAAATGTCATATAAATTGCTTGTTTGCGCGCTTTAATGAGATGAAGGACTGATATGCAGATAACTGAAATGACGAAGGAGGAGAACCTAACTTTACCTCCATTTGAACTGTGCTTATCCATCCTCCATCTTGTCTCTGTTTGAATGGGCTATACTTCTGCTCTGTGAGACATTGCTAGACTCTGTGGTGTCTGCCCTTCCTGCCTCTCCGCTTCCTCACCACAGCCAGCAACTACACTACACTACAGCGTTAGCGTTACCATTAGCATATACTACTGGTTAATGTGTAAGAATAACAGTGCAATATTGGTTCACTGTGCTGGTTGTATTCCATTGCATGTTTGACATTAAGGATCCATTATGTAGCATTTATTTATACTCTAAGGTACTCATTTTGGGGTTTTCCATTGCCAGTCTTATGCAACTTGGCTTTTGACTGTCAACAAAATATTCTGTGAGTCTGTGTACTGAACTGAAGGCAGAATTGTTGAAGTTTCTTACACAGGCTAGGTCTGAGTGTGTGCGTACCTTCAAACCAAGCTCTCCTATGCCTCCCGCTTCCCCAGGATAACCCTGCGAACATGAGACAGGAATATCAATGTTAGTAGAGTGAAGAGGATGGTGGTCAAGGTGGGTGGTGGTGGCAATGGTGTGCAAGGACAGAGACAAGAAAAATGAATAAAGAATACATTCTAATACAATTTAATTACTTTTCACTGTTTCACAATTTCATCAGTTTGAGCATACACTTTCATCAATAGTGACTTCCAGTGAATTCTTGCGCAAGGATTCCTACAAGTATACTGTGGACATTGGGGATCTAAAATAACTTTTGGGCTTATTACAACACTCCACTCCACTCCACATCTCCACCGCTACACCGACAGAAGGGAGGGATATAAAGGGGATCAAAGAACGGTGTGTGTGTGTGTGTGTCTGTGTGTGTGTGTGTGTGTGTGTGTGTGAGTGTCTGTGTGTGTGTGTGTGTGTGTGTGTGTGTGTGTGTGTGTGTGTGTGTGTGTGTGTGTGGGAGTGTCTGTGTATGTGTGGAGGATATTTAGAGGTGAATAGGCGGTCTTACGATGTAGCCTCTCTCCCCAACGTCCCCAGAGAAGCCTGGTGCTCCCGTCTGACCCTGCAGAAACACAGAAGAAGATAAGATGATTTGAATAACCAACGACTCTATTGTGTCTCGGGGTCGGTCTGTGTCAAAGGTTGTGACATCATCCGACTCCAACCTTCAGTCAACCAATAGAAGATTACAGAATCACATTATAACCACTGAATACGTACAATTTGAGGCGTGGAAACATTTAGCATTTTTAGACAACCTCAAATTTCTGTTTCAGTTTGTTGATGTTGTTGTTGTTGTTGTTGTTGTTGTTGATGATGACATCATCCCAGTACCTTCTTTCCCTGTTGCCCCTCCGTGCCTTGCTTCCCCTCTTCTCCTTGTTGTCCCTGCAGACACATACACACCAACAGCAGGATCAAGACTATGTTTGAGTGTGTGTGTTTGCATTTGTAGGTGTGTGCGTTTGCGTTTGTAGGTGTGTGTGTGTGTGTGTGTGTGTCCGTAGTGTAGCGTAGTGCGGTATAGAGTAGTTGTAGGGTTCTATAATATACCTTGAAACCTTTACCCCCTTTTGAACCAGGGAGTCCAGCGTCTCCATGGGAACCCTGAAGAAGACATCTTACAATTTACATTGTGCTTACAGGCAGAAAAATACAAACACGTGCACATGTCACATGTACTAAAACATTGTACACTTACTAACATGTAACATTACAATAATACTAATTGAAAACACTAAGAAAAAATAAATAATTATATTTTATAATGTTGTCTAAAACTATTGTATATTGTCCATCCTATGACCAATAGACGTTAAAGATTTTAATATGAATCTCTTGGAACTTGTAAATGGATCCACCAAAGAGCATTACACCACAGTGTGGGCAGCGTTGAGGGTTATTGTAAAGGACAGTAGGCCTGCAGAGTATGCAGCTGAATTACTTGTGGGTTAGTCTCACAAATCAGTCTCTAGGTTAGGCCTAATATTAAAAGTCTGATGGCAGACGAGCTCCAATCTGGGTGAAATGGGGAGTTTTACTTTTTTTCGCTTCATATTTGTTTCAATCAATCATGTATGCAAACGCATAATTTGCAAACACAAATTTGGCCAGCAGTATGTGTAACCTTACACCTTGCAGTTTCTGGTTTCCTGCACAGGCTCTGTGCTGTCTTCCCCCAAAGGTTCTGCTATAATAAAAGGACTGATGGATCCGAGATTATTTGTGGGTACCCAATCTCATTATTTGTTTATCGCAGGTGGCCTCCCAGCATTGGCGAATCAAGCCTGCTTTCCTTTGAGAGTGGATCAAAATCCCTTAAACAGATCCCATTATTGAGAAACAAATTCTATGACCATAGCTTCTGCTAATCTTGGTCTCCCCCCTTTGTCACCAGTCCATGATGGGGTCTTCCAGGTAATGAATAGGCCTAACTACACAGAAAGGGGTAACATGAGAAAGAAAGATACGGAGGGAGATTCCATCCCCTTTCAGTTTATATATATTCACACACACTGGCCTTAGTGATGCCGGAGACATGGTGGAGTATCTAGTTTCCTACCGTCGCCCCGCGTTCACCCACTCCGCCACGTGGTCCTTCCATCCCCACGTCACCCTGTTGACAAGATAACAGCACACAGCGTTTGATGCATCCTCTGACGTGTGGATTGACAAACATTCAAGATTCATGAGTGATATTTATCAAACGCACCATAAAACATAGGGGAGTTCTGAGCGATGAAAATCATAAGATACATATTATCCCATTGTTTTTTTAGTTGACAAATGATTGTATATGTATGAAAATATTCCAGTGGTAGGCCTATTTATGTTTATATCATGTTGTTTATCTTATATCTGCTTAAGAGAACGCTATGCAGGCAGCTTTGTGATGGATGACAAACTATTATGTATACCTAGTAAGTGCAGGAAGAGGATGTCATCACAGTTGTTTTCATAGGGCTGTGCATTCCCTCATTTTCTACCTGCTCTGAGATATGTGTGTCTGTTTGTCCCCCAAATGTCAGGCTTATGTCTGTGGCATATGCGTGTGAACGTTTGTGCAGGGATTATGTTTTCAAAGGTTATTCCTTGCTTTTATGATAATAGGTTATTCAGATTGTTTTACCTTTGCACCCAGCACCCCGAGGTCCCCCGGATCTCCTGGTAGACCTGGGTCTCCCTGTCATCAGAAAGAAAATATTGAATCAATCTATGAATATATAGGCTATATATTTGTTACATATTCAATCATTTAGGCTAAGGATAGACTGAATTCATCCATTCATGAATTGACTGTCGAAGCAAGTTTGAAGTTAACAATACACACAACAAAATAATAAATCATCCTTTAAGCTGACTGACTAAAACGCACTGACGTCATACTTGGCCTTTTAAACTATTGAGAAGGCATAGACTATCATCTACTGCTCATTGAGAAGTATTGGTTTTCTGGCCCGGTGCCATTCACCAGAGCTTTTTCCCATTATTTGTACACAATTATATTCAGCTGTTCTAAATGGCAAATAAATTATTAATGTTCAGTTTCTTCGGTTTAATATTTTCAAGAAAACATTACTGACGAAATATGACCACCATAAAAGAAAGCAACCATGTTTCAGAGATCTTCATGGACTGTTGATAAACTCACCAAGGCTCCAGAGAAACCAGATGCCCCCTCCTCCCCATCCAGCCCAGGGTCACCCTGCCGTGGGAAAGGTCAAAGTTCAAATCAATTGGTACATCAGAATCAGGTCATTATATACTAATATATAATTGCTAATTATATACTAATACTATGCTATAGTATATAATAAATATATATATTATAATAAAATAAATGATATAATAAAAGGTTCCTCACCACTGGCCCAACATCTCCACCTCTTCCTAGAACACCTTTAAATCCTCTATATCCCTGAGAACAAGAGTAATGCACACACACACACACACACACACACACACACACACACACACACACACACACACAAACGTGCACAAGTACACACAAATAAATATCCCACATGCACACACAGACACACACATAAATGATGGTGATCACCCTGCAAGCTTTTAGAACCAAGATGGCTGTCAGGTGAATAAGGCCTATTGTGTGTTTATATTTAAAACCAAGTGATGCATTACCATTCATTCATGATTATATTCCTATTTTGTAGTTAACTTATCCAAATACCAGGTGAACACATGATACGATGAAATGACTGGATCGGAGCTCACCTCTCTGCCCTGCGGTCCTGGAGAACCAGTCTTACCCTGCAAGCCTTTGGAGCCCTGAGTAGGTCAGACAAAAGGTTACTTACCCTTACAAGATTCACAAATACATAGACATGCAGACAGACAGACAGACAGACTGACTGACTGACTGACTGACTGACTGACTGACTGACTGACTGACTGACTGACTGACTGACTGACTGACTGACTGACTGACTGATAGATAGATAGATAGATAGATAGTTCTGGTTTACCTTGGGTCCTGCGAAGCCAGCAAAGCCAGGCTGTCCTGGTTCACAGTCACAGTCTGTGGGCTTCTCGTCCGCCAGGCCCGCCTCCTCAGACAAGTCCCCCCCGGGCCCATACGGGACCTGCAGCAGCACCATGGTTACCATCCTCCATCCTTAGAATTAGTGTGCAGTGTGTGTGTGTGTAGGTGCAGTGTGCATGTGTGTGTGTGTGTTTGCGTATGTGTGTGTGTGTGTGTGTGTGTGTGTGTATGTTGCATGGGTCTGCTTATGTTATAGCTTAAGCAGTATTTGCATGTGTGTGTGTGTGTTTGTGTGTGTGTGAACATGTGTCACGTGTTGTGTGTTAATGCATGTGTGTGTCCCTTGTGTGTGTATCAGTTGTGTATGTGTGTGTGTGTGTGTGTCGCCTGTTTGTGTATGTGTGTGTATCGCATATGCATGCCATGTGTTAGTGTGTGTGTCACTGATGCGTGTGTGCGCACCCGTGTGCTGATGGTGTGGTCCTCCTTGGCGTAGTAGGGCTGGGTGGTGGTGGCGTAGGGGTAGATGTCCTCTGTGATCATGGTGACCTGGGCGGGCCCCGGGCCGTAGGGGTCTTGGTCCGGGTGCTGCTCCTCCCCGTAGCCGGGGGTGGGCTCGGGGGGGTACTCTGGCGGGGGACAGGGGGACAACAGGGGGTGTTGTGGAGAGGAAGAGACACCCTACACCCTATCTCTACACCACTCATACAGGAGCCTCATTTCCTCCACAGTGGTGTGTTCAGCACTGAAAAACCAATCTATTACGCCTTATGTGTTTATTCACTCAGTCATTCATTCATTCATCCTTCATTCTTTAATCATTTTCTATTAAAATTGTTCATTTGTTTCTGTTATTGTTTTCTGTGTTTTATTTTATTTCTTTGTCCATGTACATGTTTCAATTTTTTTTTATTGTATGCAAATGTGTTTGGGGAAATCCAGTCCAATGGCAATTAAAACGTTAATCATAAAGTAATATAGCAGATGCTTTAATGCCATTGGGGAGCCGGTAGGGGTTATCACGGTTTCGGCTGGGTGTCAAACACACTAACCAGACACACTAATCCAACAAAGCTGTAATTATCTCACAGAAATTCACCCCTGGACTGACCCCATACTCTTAGAACACTCAATCAGCTATGCAATTCTGTATTTAAGGTACAATGTGTTACAATATACCATATGATATTTAAAATTACATTTAAACACAGAACAATTGACAATACAAGAATGTCCGAAACTAATAAATTCTGTTCAAAGATTAAGATTGTGGAACCTAAACGAATAACATTGCTTTTATCTATTATGTTCCTGAAATCCAAAATACATTGATAGGTGCAATGCTAATGTTATCTACAATTCTAGCACTAAACCCACACTTTCCCAGATGCCCTCCTGA
This sequence comes from Lota lota, assembly GCA_026745465.1. NCBI lineage: Eukaryota > Metazoa > Chordata > Actinopteri > Gadiformes > Lotidae > Lota > Lota lota. The sequence goes on from JACYXH010000826.1 coordinate 3,595,215, forward strand.
CCTGGTTGTGGATAAGCTGAGTTTTCAAAGTGATCCACCAGCGACCCCTCGTATGTGTGGTCTTCACCTGGACATCAAGCATCAGCAGTCAGACAATCATTTATCTTGAGCTGAATTCCTGTTATGGGAATAATTGTTTCCCTTTCTTATGTTTAATATCTGTAAAATGTTCACTGCAGTCACCAGTTTTGTTTAAAATGTGTATTTGAAGTGATGTGCCTGTAGAGAATAAAAACCCAACTGTCCATATCTAATTCAAGCCAGACGTAATGTCTCTCTAAATGTATTTGGTTTGTGGAGAAAATGGTTGATCAACAGCGGTGGCTGCAGTGAGGAAGTTGCATAGTGCTGCTTTAAAGCTTGCTAAATGGTAAGGTTGATTTGATGGCCAATATTTGCATATTGTAAATCATGACGTGACTGACCTGAGTGGTAGCCAGAGTATTCCTCCTGGCCCTGACACGAGACGACCCTCAACAGGAAACACAACCACACAACCGTCACCTAAAACACACAGAGAACACAGGACATACGTGAAGCACAACCAGTGCCATCTATTTGAGGTAATTTATTTTATTCATTAGTCCTGTGGGGTTAGGGTAACCTTACCTGTCATTACTGCCATTTCAGAGTACAACACAAAAAAACGTCTCCTCCCTCTCTGCTCCGTCCCTCCCTCCCTATTGTTTCTCCACCATTGAGAACTGTTGCATTTCCATCACCAATGACCGACAGGTAAGATGGATTCTCCAAGCAAATCAGGGAAGATATGCCCTGATTGGTAAGAAATGATCCGGGAGCAGTCATAAATCCGATTTCACACAGAGCCGTCAAGTGAGGGACAGTAGCTCCTCACACAGTTGGGGGCTGCTGTCACTCACGGCAGAGTCTACAGCAAGCCAGTGACAGCTGAGGGGTTTAGGTGAGCTCAGAGGGCTCTTTGTGAGCCTCAGACCTCAGAGCTCCTCCAAAGGCCCTTCTCAGACTCATCTCACATTCCAGCGCTGCCCGTTGAATATTCCAAAAGACACACACACACACACACACACACACACACACACACACACACACACACACACACACACATACCAGAATAGGTAGTAAAGTGAAACGGATGTGGTTTGCTCTTTGAATAAAGTCATTGGGATGATTAGGATGGATTGGATGCCTTCCTTCGATGACGTTTGATCTTTATGTTTTAGTTTGGATTTCTGAAGCATGGGAATATGTTTCAGAGAATCTCGGTGATACTGTTAACTGTGATATTTTAAAAGTGAGTTTCTAAACAACGAAAAAGGTTAGCTGATTTAATTTAAATGAGTTGAGATATTGTCTTGTTTGTTAATAAATTAAACAATGATCATATACAGTATACATGAGCATATATAGGCATACAGTTGCCTAATTAAAAAAAAAGTGGTAAAGGTCTAATGTATTTAGATATATTGTGTTTCATTTAATGTCGCTGGACTTATATCCTCTTAGTAAGTAAGTCTGTTTTAAGTGTGTCATATAACACACTGTACTCTGCAGTCTGTCGTCATGTGCAAGCACATAAACTCAACTCCGTATATATTCCCAGGGTGGCGCCCCCTAATGGTGAGATAATAACCCCACCTCAACCCTATGGTCCCCCAGGACAGACAGGTGAAACGCTGTCTTAGATTAAAAGCCCTTCACATGATTTTAGCGTTACTACAAATCCAAACAACAACGAACAGTACATACGGGTCATAGATTAGAATATGGATATTCTGTTTGTTGATTGTGAGTGAAAAGAAAATCCACTACTAATGATGTCTTTCTCCAAAGTTGCTCAGAGCATCCTCCACCTCCATTCAAAACCACTCTCAACACCAACACCTCCGACCTGATCCACAACTGTACCTGGCCAGTCAGCAATAGGCCTTCTGGGGTAAATAACCCAAACCCAAGCGCTCCCCCCCACCATCTCCCTCCTACCTGGATGTATGAGGCCACCATGATGCTGCAGTTGAATCCAGTCAGAGCAGCCTGAGTAAGCCCGACTACCTGGGAAACAGGCTGCACAGGCCTAGATTAAACACACAGCTCAAAATGAAAGAGTTTCTTCAGTCAGGCTGTTCTTTTACAGCATTCTCCCTCCTTATTCTCTCCCAACGGCCTCCCTGTCTTCGGTGCCTCTCTCTCGCTCTCTCTCTAACTCACTTTCTTTCTTTCCCTCTCTCTCTGGCTCACACTCGTCTTTCGTTTCTCTCCAGATTCCCAAGTGTTTCTCCAGGTTCCCAGGATCTGACGGGCTCTCCTTGCGTCTTCTCCTTTCGCTCGCTCTCTTTCTCTCGCTCTCCTCCTCGTCAGGGTGAGAAATACCTGAGGTTGCTCCTCACCCCGCATCATCAGGAGGAGAGAGAGAGAGAGACAGAGAGGGACAGAGAGAGAGAGAGAGAGAGAGAGCAATTAAGATATATATTTTTCATGTGAAATGAGTTAAAGAACTGCTACTCATAAAAGGCCAGAAAAGATGCAAATATGTATCCACCATAGATTATTGATTATTCCATTGATTATTATATTTAGATAATGGCATTCAGGTATTTCACCTATTTACATTAATAATTGAAGAGCCTGTTCTGATGACCTGTTAAAAAAGCAATTCTGACTTCATTTGGAAATGAATGCCATCTAAAAACCATGAATAAACTTTAAATCCTGGGGAAAGTTGGAATGCAGTACGATTCAATATTTAATTTGTAAGAGCAAGACATTTTTTAGCTATGTATAATAATTGAGGCCTCAATCATAATCCTAATACATTACATGTCTACGTGTTAACGTATGCATCAAAGTAGGGAGCTCTGCATCAAAGTAGGGAGCTCTACCTCCAGTGACCTTTTGACCCAGTTGTTAAACTATGCCAGCTCTTACACTCCTGTTCTACATTCCGGAGTTCCATACTCCAAGCCGGCCTGCTTGGGGGCTCAGCCAATCATCTGAGACTGAGTGGTCTGTCCTTATTGAAGTTAATTATTCACCAATAAGTTTGGCCGGGATGTAAACTGTGTATAGAAGATTACAATGGGATATTGAAAATTATTGTTTTGAAGGTCAGACATTTTTAGTCTAGTAATATTTAGTAATATTAACACTGTTCTGAATGTATTCTGCAGAAGGGAATGTTAAAATATTTTAGTAATGGTGATAATATATTTCCAGCTATTTTTAAGACCTGAGGAGAAAAATAAATGGATGTTCATGGAAGTCATGTAATTGCAAGACACAAAAAGCAACAGCATTTTCAGTTTTGAATACTGGCTCACTGTAAGATTGGCAGGAACTTATTTTAATTATTAAATCAGTAACGGTCTAATAATATGGTTATGCGGCACTCACTAACCAGATAGAACAGAATGATGTAGTTGAAATGAAGCTCACACTGAAAGTGTTATTGTATCGTCGTAATTATTGTAAAGCGTGTGAAGTGAAGTCAACCTTACCATATTGAAAATATAGAAGTTGTTAAAAAATATGTGGATACAAATTGGAGGTCTGGAATGAAGGACGCTCTAAACCTGGTGACCTTGTGATGAGATAACTTTATTTATCAAGGGGTCGTTTGACGACAGTTGCAACCTTGTGTCAACAACTTCTTTAAGAGCATGATTCAAACCACCATTTTGAAAGATTGTGTCTCAAAAGAATACAAAAATAAATGTAAAGGAAGAAACAGAAATTGTAAAGAAAGGAACAGAACATGATGATCGCTTCCGCAGCATGAAGCCGGTCTTGTTTGTGTTTCTTGAAAGATAAGGACAGCTTTACTTTTCCTTCTCATCTTTTTTCTTTTTCTTCTTTTTCTTCTTCCGCTCATGATGCCGCTCGTCTGGAGAATTTGAATCTCTATCGAATGAAAATAAAAACAACTTCAAATGAGATAAGTCTATAGCATTTCAGAGCACATTCCTGAGGGACACAAAACACACTTTTATCCCAGGCCGTCCATCTTCGTCCCCCCAGCGTTCTCTCACCTCTTCTTCCTCTTCCTGTCCTCTCGCTCCGGGCTGTGCTTTCTGCTGCGCTGTCGGCTCCTGCCATGGGACGCCGGTGGCTCCCGCGAGTCCGAACACTCGTCGTCTGACCGCCGCCTGACACGCAGGCAAACAAACAAACAAACATCTGACTAACGAGTGGCACGATGAGGACCAACCTTAAACCAAATACTGGATGGACAAACAGGATGAGTGGAAGGATGGGAGGTGAACTGTTGTGTGTGCGAGTATGTGTGTGGGATAACACAACAATGGGAATTGTCAACACTATTTTATTTCCAATTTGAAATGTACTTTTTTATTTGTTTTGCTATTTTTATTACTGTTGCACAACATTATTGTTTGTTGCAGCATTTTCCAAGTCAATTTTACTGTTTGTCCATCAATCATGTAGGTAACAAAGATACAATAATGAGATGTGTATTACCTCACAGGGCTTATCAATGTCATCTCTGAGACATTAAGCGTTTCATGTTGGGATATACTTTATTTGTTGTATTCTGTGTGTGTAAGTCGTGTTTACTGTACCTCTGAGACGAGCGTATTGATCCCCTCTCCTCCTCCTCATCGCAGCTCTCCTCTTTCCACTGTCGGGCCAGCTCACCAGAGTGCACGTTTATCACCTCCCTGATGACCTGCAGAGTCGAGGACAAACACATTACACACCCCGTCCTCTACACCACCATTCCTGCCGAGTGCCTTGTTTATATGCCTCACTACAGTCCGTTCTACTCTCAAAATGCCCAGTATAGCGACAGTCCTCTCTACCAGCCAGATACCCAGTAGGGATGCACCTAGTCACCTGTAGTTTTACCATTGGGAGTGAATGATCCTTCACTAGGCATTCAAACCCCAACTGTGTTCGCAAACAAAACAATTCAATACGACCCAGACATCTATCTTGCTTCCACTGCCGTAGCCCCATTATGATATGGGTGTGGTTGTGGATTAGGGGGACCCACCTCGGTGTAGGACTTCTTGGTGATGTGGACGTTCTTGGCGCGGTAGGACTGCCGTCTCCTCTTGTAGTCCCTCTTCTCTGCCATCAGCTCCAGGTGGGACTTGGGCTCTCCCTGCTCCTCGTCTGCAACACAACCCCCCGATGAGAAGAAAAAAAACGTTACCACGGTTTAGAGACTCGTAGTCAATATGCCATTTAGATTACGACTCAATTATATTTTCTTCTCATAATTTCTTTAATAATGGGACAAACAATTTCCAACATTAAGAAGTACATTCAAAAATAAAACACGATGCAGTGGACATATCGTAATAGTAAGAACAACGGTGTGTAACAAACTATAGTGTTCCCATGATGACCTACCTCTCTTGAGTTTGGCCACCAGATCAACATAGAGGTCCTCGTTGGTGGCGGCCTCTTGCCGCTGTTGGTTGAGCTCACCGGTCACGTGATCGTACAGAGCCAACCGGTCGGCCACGGTGAAGTCACAGAGCGCCCGCTTGTGGTTCTGGGGCACGTCCACGGGCTGGCTAGTGTACTCGCCTGAAAGACCCCACAACCTCATTCACCTCAACACCCACAGCTCTTCTGGGCATAACATAGGTATTTAATAATACATCTAGCAAGATATAACTAATTCTAATAATGAAATGTTAATAATGGAACTTTATTATATTTGCTTGTATTTTAAAGACATGTCCAGAGGTAATATGTGAATTGCATTTACATAAATGCATGTACACATGAATATTTTTATTTTTATGCGCGTGTGTGTGGCCGTCAATTAAAAGGATATGGTATGAAAGGAGACTGCACATATATAAGGCAAGCCTGAACCAGAGCGGCAGAGCTAGAGCTTCTACTCACTTGTCACAGAAAACAGAACGTACATGCAGATCACTGAGGTTAATATAGTTCTAAACAGGTCACACATTAGGCCTGTATTTTACATGTAGGGCATTTAGCAGATGCTTTCATCTAAAGCAACTTACTACTATATTTAGTAGATGCAATCATTTTGATATATATCAATTTTGTAACAGATATCTATCGGTATGTGCAAAATGCTGGTGCTGCAGATAAACAGCATTTGAGCTGAGATAAATATTATTATTTAATCAAATATTGACAGGTTTCAGGTACACAAAGTTGACCCTCAAAAATGTTTACCTCAAATACGTTTTGTACTCTAACTTCACCGGGTAATCCAGCCAACACAGACAAAAACATGGGCTCCTTCCTGAAGTGTCTGAATGATTAGCTGTTTCAGTTGATCCGGTTGTTTACCTTGCCAGAACACTCCCTCCATCCTCATTAACGGAGCAGCAGCTCTTGCCTGGAGAATCACCTGTTGCTGGGTAGATACATCTGCATGGAGACCAGGCACCGTTGAGATGAGGAGGAGAACGATCAATTTGCAATACCATAGCATCCAGTGAGCAGCAACAATGTGTTGGATGATTAAGGGCGATGGATAAGCAGATAAATGGGTAGCATGACATGGTTTTGGTGATTTAGAAAGAAAAATAAAGATGTTATAAGAAGGAAAATTAAATATAACTAGGACAGGAAAGTATTTGTCTAATTCTAAAAAGCAAAGATTTGATTTAGATACATTCAGTTAGATCACCCTCACTCACCCATTGTGACACTTCTTATGTTTGACTTCTCATAACATACCGAGGAGTCGTACATCACTGCCTGCAAAACAAATAAAACAGTCCAAACAACTAATTAAGTGGTTGGTTGAATCTCCACATCCATGTGATGACCCTGTTCCACTGATATGAGATCACAACCACTTTCAAACTATTTTATTTTGATTTCCTGTTTACTTCCAATTTGTATTACAGTTAATCGTCATGGCAATGTGGTATTTACAATTACTTTTCAGCAGTTTGTGGTGCTGACACAAGCAACACAACTACACGTGCATGCCTACAGTGTTCTGTTCAGTATTCTAATGTGTGCAGTACCTGCTCCTCAGCAGAGTAGCCCATTTTACTGAGGCTACAGGAGGCTTTGTGTCTCTCCAGGGATCTGACAGGGATGCGATGGTTTGGGTCGAAGGGACACTGGACCATCGTCTCCTACGGACATGATCAACAGATTAAGATGCATCAAGATACAGAACTACCTTGGGAAACCACGCAGACTACTATGAGACACATTTCTTAGTTTATTTCAGTCACTGTATAATTTAGCCATGACACTTAATCTGATCTATGTGTATTTAATACAGAGCACCATGTGATTACAATTTTACCAGTTTAATGATCACAAATTAACGGAGGTTCGTAAAATTATTGTTTCAACAAATCCTACAAGGCATTTACAGATATTTACAGATTTTCATTTACAGATATTTCACACAATACGGCGCTCCCCCGCAAGCGGGATATGAATTAGTCTGTATTGTAAGCTAAATTAAGATTATAGCAGCCGGCCACTGGCTAAAGTTAACAAGTGAGAAAGGGTTACATTTCTAAATAATTACACACACATTACATTTTTATCAACAAACTTTGATATTTAAGATACATAAAGTATCCGGCGGGATGCGTAATAGGTCGCTACCTGAACGGAGCCATCATATTCAGGAGACCATCCCAGCGTTTCAAATATGTCGTTCAACTGTTTCTCACAGATTTCTGTGAACTTGGTCAACTCTTGTAGACGGCCTAATCGCTCCTCAACGGTCTGTGTTCCCAAAGCGTCGGTCATATTTGTATAAAATCTAGATTACTGGACCATTTGATTGAATGGAATTTCTGTTCAAATTGTGTTCACGTCCCTGCACTTCTTGGGCCGGTCCTCCCGTGTAGCTGGCGCAGAAAGATGACGTCACGGTAAAGTGTGGCGTTCTTTAAATTATATTTTTGCATTTGCTCATTAAAAACTATATTTTTGGTCTAATTCACGCTACACAAATATAATGACAACATAAAAGATCAGACTCAAAATAAATTGTCATAACACCACTAAAAGAAAACCATAATAGTGTACATCTATCGTGTTAGGCTACTGGGGGGTGGTCCCGGGGGCAGGTTCAATGCGTTGCTCAGCATTATTTCACTTTTCTAAATAAATTATGCACAGTTGGGTTAGGAATGTGCTTTTATGCAGCAATTCCAAAAAAAAGAAAACGGGGGGCGGGGGATGTATGTGGTTTAGAAATAGTACTAACCCTAATACTACCCTATTCTAAACAAAACACCTGGATTTGTTTGTTTTTTTAGAGCATGCGTATGTACGATTACAATACCTTACTATGATCCGCATTCCAACGTTCTGATCCGAATGGTTCCTGGTCTCCACTGTTTTGCCAAATAAATAAAAACGATAAATACACCTGCAATAAATACAGAGTATGCAGAGTCTTAGTAAAACCTCCGTTGGTTTGATCTATTGAATCATTGTAAATAATGTTTCAACACTTGACGTTACTTATTTGCATATGCAACGCAGTTTGGGAACAAGTGACACGCCCATCCGCAGAGCAGATAGAGCCAGAACACACGGACAACGACGAGCAAAGAACGCTCTTATTTCTATTAAAAACAGCCGAACGATATTTGATAGAATTAAGCGATGGCTTATCCGGGATACGGCGCTCCCCCGCAAGCGGGATATGCAATGGGGGTAAGTTAAAGCAATACTTTTTATTTTTATTTTAGGCGATATTGTCAGTTATCGTAGCGTCCGAATATGGCTCACACTTTTTGAATGTTGTTCTGAAATTCAAAGAGACCCTGACGCCACTTTAACTTACATATTTAGGACTGTAACCGTATATGTGTCCTTTCAGAAATCCAGCCATCTTATTAGAGGCCTCATTTATGTTTATGTACATCTTTGGACCCTAACAGATAATTATCAGTGTTATCACAGAAACCGCAAAACCAAAAGGGTCGAGTTTGACCCCTCTGGTTTTGCGAAAGGCGATTTAATGTAAAAAGATATGTCTTGATTTGCTGAAGAAACGAGACTTTCGATAAAACTAGCAGACCTATAACGTAATGCCCCTTCAGCAATTCAACGCAGGGCATGTCTGTGAACGGTTTCATTAAGAGATTGTGAAAAGTGCATGGAAATGCACAAAGGGGGTCGTTTACAAAGAGGGTGTAAAAAGGTAAGGGTGAGTTGTTTCTAATGAGGAAGGGGCGGGGGCGGAAGTTTTTGTTCGCTTTAGTCCACATGCTTCAATGTACGCCGAACGGAAAATACACGTGACAGTAGGCGAACCAATAACTTCGACTAGTCTCTTCCGGGGTCAACATGCAATCGCTTAACCGGGCAACATCCAACGGGTGGAGCGGTTAGCCATCACGTGAACTTTAGAATGGCGATGTCCTGCCATAAAAGTTACGCCCTCAAATGCATTGTTCATCCAGAACAGAGAGAGCCATTGAATGCAAATTACCACCCTTTGACCAAAACAACAACGATTAGTTGTGCCTAAAATGTTGACATGGGTGTCATAGAGAGAAAATGAAGGCTAGACTAATAGCCTCAACACATTAATCGATTTTCGATTAATCGATTAATCTATATATATATAATTGATTAATAACAATACCATTGGAGATTGTCCAGAGGCTCTTGCCACACCGTAATATCCTCTTAAACTAACCGTTGAGGAGAACTTTCTCCATTCTATCTATAAAATAGAAGTCAAAAGGTAATTAAAGTATGCCCGTTTTTTTCGTTACATTAAACATAAAAGTGCTATACTAACTCTCACTTTTGTTCTATCTCTCTTTTGCTCTTTTCCAATATTTCCCTCTCTTCCAATATCTCTCTCAGCAGCAGGATCCTCTGTACGGATTTTTTTCATCTGTAGCCGGACAGGTAATGATACCACACAGCATTCACACCACACAGTTCACCACTTCAAAATCCAGTGCTGCTCGAAGATATCCTTACCTCAAAATAAGGTGCATTGACCTTCATAAGACAAACATCAGATCTATGTTGGTGTTCTCGGCGTACTGGAGAGTGGGCCTACACAATCCTATCCTTGTTTCATATTTAGTTTTCATATCAGCAACATACCCTTCTGACCGTGTTTCCTGTCCACTGTGTGTTTGCGACCAACAACAGGATGGCCAGATCTCCGCAGAGGAGCTTCAGAGATGTCTCACACAATGTGGAATGTCTGGCTCCTACAAGCGTAAGTGCATGTTTAGCATCATCCTTCCGTCGCATCGTGAAGGAAGACGTGCTCTAGGATGGCTCTGGCCTCTGTTTTTGAACTGTTCAAATGTTTTCTCTCTTACAGCTTTTAACCTGGAGACCTGCAGACTCATGATCAACATGCTGGATGTATCCTCATCGTGTGTGTGTGTGTGGACATGTGTGTGAGAATGTAGGAATAAGATGGGTGTCTAGTTAAAGAGTGCAATAAAAAGCCACCTACTTTGTGATTTAAATAAAATCGATGTATGTTCACTCCTTCCAATTACAGATGGTGTCAAATAAACAGTGACAAACAATAGCAACAGCATCTCCTTTCCATCTTCTGATGTCAGTTTGAACCATCACAAAGATGTAACTTTGCAAATAAAACTGCTGCTAATGGTGTATGTTGCTTCCTAAAGAGAAGAAATGGTTTTATTCTTTAACCAAAGGTTGTGTCAGCGGGACATGTCGGGCTCCATGGGTTTTAATGAGTTCAAGGAGCTCTCGTCGGCCCTGAACGGCTGGAAGCAGAACTTTGTGACCATGGACCGGGACCGCAGTGGGACCATCGATGCCCAGGAGATGCAGCAGGCCCTGAGCAGCATGGGTAGGAACTAGGACTTTATCCTCATCCAACTGTTGTCGTGCAAATTTACTTGACACTTCAGCAAAAAGTAAACAATCTCTTTCAAGTTCGCCATTCAGTTATGTTTTCTATTTTGTGAATTTAAATTATATTAAATTAAACTTTTGCATGTTGAAACTCTAATTCTCCATAGGGAAGTAGACTCAAACCCAACAAATGTTTAGTTTCTCGTGTCATCTCGGATCGTTTGGTTTTATCTTTATCTCAATTAAATCTCCAAACATACAGGATAGATTTTTTTGGACATGGACAGATATAACATGTCTTTAAACCTGAAATATGTCCCCTTTTTATATGAACCCAGCCATAAATAAATAATTGCCATGGTGCATGTGTATCTTTTTGTTGAATGTGTTTTGTTTGTTGTGCTTGGCGGTGGCAGGTTATAACTTCAGTCCACAGGCTCTGGGGGTTGTCCTTCGACGCCACAGCACCCTCGGCCGGATAGCCTTTGATGACTATGTGGCCTGTTGTGTTCGACTACGCAGCCTCACTGGTGAGCTGGCTGGCGCCATCACCCTTGAATATATATCCAAATATATCAAAATAGGCTATATGTATTGAAGCAGTTTGTGAAAGGATGCAGTGTGTAAAAATGTAGGGGCATCAAGCAGAACGTTATTGCCAGAAATAGAATATAACTTATAATAATATTAGTATGTTGTAATTAATGTATAATCCTATGAATGTAAGAATCGTTGTGTTTTTGTAACCTTAGAATGAGACCTTTGTGTCTACATAGGGAGCGGCGCCTCTGTCGTTTGGACCGCCACGTTGCTACAGTAGCCCAGAATGACAAACAGCTTTAGAGCGATAGCGTTTTTAATTCAATCGAAACAAATTGCCATACACCGTGCCGTTTTGCTATAAGTTTCCGAGAAGTTCACCCTCTCTCGCCGTGCCTCAAATAGCCAGTGAAGACGAACATGCTCGGTCCTTTTGCCAAACATTCCCATGTATTTAGAGGATTCAATTAGAATGGAGTTTCACACACTTTTTAAATACTGTAGCAAATGGCATTTTGTGGATGAGGGGGATTGGATAGTTGGGTGTGCATTCTTTAATGCAGCTATTTTTAGGAGATAGTCGTTTTTGAGGTGTTTTCCCTGTTCCATAGCTAAAAGTAGGTGGTCAGTCTTTCTGACAAAGTTGGTATCAAAAACGGAAAGCTTTTGCGATACAACTGCCCACCGTAATGTTATCAAAACCAACCTATATTCACGTACCAAAGTGCAAGTACACGTTGGCTTGTAGTGCCAAAGTGTAGTGGGACAAAGATACCCCATTGGGATTGGTTGAACTGATTTATTCGCAGGCTAAAGCCATCAATAATCATCCTTGGTGCGATTCAAATGAATTTAGCTTTTTCACAAAAACAGATCGCGGCGTCTTCAGGCCACCATAGTCGTTGGAAAGGGAGGGGTGGGGTGGATTTCAGTTGGTTGCAAACTGCAACCTCACCACTAGTGAACATCTACATTTTACTGGACCTTTAAGAAGACCTTTTAATTTGTGACTATCTATATATATATATATATATATATATATATATATATATACTTACACACCTAGAACTCCAATTGTGTGCGTGTGTTCCAGATCATTTCCGGAGGAGAGACAGTTCACAACAAGGCACGGCTGCCTTTCAGTATGATGATGTGAGTGTATGGTTATATATTTACAATGTGTTTTATATATCCCCGGGCATTTTCTCTTACAACGAGAGACTAAGACAACATAATATCAATCATGCATCATTTAAGACATTAACAACCTCAGGTTTTACAAGCCTAACCAGGCTGGGCCTACCAACATAATGTGCATAATTGTGTCCCCATCCAGATACTTTCTGTAGATGTGTACTGTTTGTCATGTAATACTAATCACCCTTTCATAATTGATCTCTCCCCAGTTCATACAGGTTACTATGAGCTCATGAGGAAGAGGAGAGAGTGATGGTCTGCCTCACATAAACTCCATTTATAGCATGTCTTGATGCTTTATTTTGTTTTTACTGCAGCCTACTATAATTTTCTTTTAAACAAAGCACATTCCAGTTAAACGTTAAATAGATAACATGATAAGTGAGGGGTGCTGTCCAATGTCCAAATGGACCAGACTATAACCACTGTCGTTGTTTGTGTTACTTTGTCTTTTAATGGAATGGAGTGTTTTTAAATTAATAAGGGCCAACCACTATTCTGCGCAAAACCATGTATACAATTTTACATAAATCTCTCTCTTGCCTATTCATAAAATGCATAAACTGTTATTTTCTACATGTTGTGAATTAATAAACATGCAAATATACTCAAAAGCTGATTGGTCCTTCTTTAAACAAATGAATAGTGGCTGGGCTATGTCACAAATCAAAGTGTTTGTGCATATAAATACCAAAACAAAAGGTATCAGCAATTTGATATATCTGCCTTCAAAGCATCTACAGGTACATGCAGAACGGCGGTGCGGAGGAGATGAAACGAGTCATCGAGAACGCGCTGTTCGCTGAGTTGATGTGTCGTGGCGCAGAGAGAGAGAGAGAGAGAGAGAGAGAGAGAGAGAATTCACCAGCTGCTCGGTTTGCAACAAACATCTTGCCAACTCTCAAATGATCCATCCATCCATCCCCTGGCCGCCGCAGATCAAATGCTCAGCTTTACCAACTACCAATCACCAGCCCGACAGTGTGCATATAGGTGAACAAACTGTTTAATCTTTGCTTCTCTTCTATTGTGCAACCATAGAGACGAGAATATTTTATGGGGTGCCGTTTGTGAATTTTTGCTGCTCAAAAAACGTGCTTCACTTGTTCCAGATTTGGCACGAGCTTTGCTTATTTCCCCCCCCCCCCCGATTTAAATCCTCTAAAATGCAATTCAATTCTCATGTCACTTTTTCACATATATAAAATTACAATTGTATGTTTAAATCTATATAAAGATTTAGATTTATATGTACAATTTAGAGTCATGTGATGTAAGTGTTTCTATGCTTATAGTACAATATAACATGCTTTGATATGGCAGTAGACCCCTGCACACACCACCTAAGTGGCTTTGCTGAGCTCCTTCCACAACCAGGACACTGATAGATGTTGTATAAAGCAGTTTATTTGAGAGTTGGCAAGATGTTTGTTACAAGCCGAGCAGCTGGTGAATACTGACATGTCTTCTCTCTCTCTCTCTCTCTCTCTCTCTCTCTCTCTCTCTCTCTCTCTCTCTCTCTCTCTCTCTCTCTCTCTCTCTCCCTCTCTCTGTGTTTGCTGATAGCTAGTTTGCCCTGATTAGTCAATGCTCCACAGGTGTGCAGCCTCACCCAGCGCCAGGGTCCAATAGCCATAACCAGCCATAAATCAGAATCAGAAAAGCTTTATTGCCAAGTACGTTTTTTAAACATACAAGGAATTTGTCTTGGTGATGTAGGTGCACGTCACGTTCTCTATTACAGGTTAAACAGAACAAACAAAATAAGTATAAATATATGTATAAATTTATACACACAATTTAGATTTACAAGAGCAGATTAAGTACAGTGGCATGTAGAGCCAGGGGTGGGATGTGGAGAGAGTCAGGGTGGTTTCCGGGCCTTGTTAATAAGGCTAGTGGCGGAGGGGAAAAAACTGTCCTTGTGACGAGAGGTTTTGGTCCTGATGGACCTCAGCCTCCTGCCAGAGGGGAGTGGCTCAAAGAGATTGTTGCCGGGGTGGGAGGGGTCAGCCACAATCTTTCCTGCACGCTTCAGAGTCCTGGTGGCGTAAAGGTCCTGGAGCGGCGAATGACACGCTGCAGTCTGCCCTTGTCCTTGGCTGTGCTAGCAGCGTACCAGGTGGTGATGGAGGATGTGAGGATGGACTCAATGATGGCTGTGTAGAAGTGCACCATCATTGTCTTTGGCAGGTTGAATTTCTTCAGCTGCCGCAGGAAGTACATCCTCTGTTGTGCTTTCTTGACGAGGGAGCTGATGCTCAGCTCCCACTTGAGGTCCTGGGAGATGATAGTTCCCAGGAAGCAGAAAGACTCCACAATGTTGATTGTGGAGCCAGAGAGGGTGATGGGGGCAGGTAATCACACTCACTCCACAATGTATATAAACACATATGTACATATGTGTGTATTCTATCAAACTTCACCATATGTCTCTGTGTTTTCCCACCAGAGGCTCAATGCTGAGGATGTGCTGGCCAAGCTGGAGGAGGAGGGGTCAGCTCTACGTGGCCAGTGTGAGCTCTCTCTTCCCTCATCAGGACTCAGTCCCCCATAATCCTCCTGGGGCCACTATAACAATCCCTGTACTCTTTTCCCATACAGCTCTGAGTCTCAACACAGCCCACCTCCTGGTGACGTTCAAGGATGTATCCTTGAACATTTGTTTATTGTTAAGTTATAGGCAAATAAATATCTTAGTACTTATAGTATCATGCTTTCATTCAAAGCGACCTACAGTAAAAATTGTAGATGCATGAGTATTATTATTTTTTGCCGGTAGATGTTTAAAGGTAGGACACAAAAATACAACTATTTAAGGAAGTTATCCTATTGTATACTATTCATAGTTATAAAATATGACCTCTTACATTAATTTTCCAGGAACATAAATTATTATTTCAATTTGGGATAAATTATGCTTCTGCACATTTTGCAATATCATCCTATAGATCCATGTAAATAAATAGCTTTGCTTAGTGGAAATAAAGCGGGTTCAATTTAAAACAAATTAGGGATTGTTATGAACTGTGTGTGTGGTAGCGTGGGCATAGAGCACATATTTTTGTGAAACGTCAAATCCAGATTGCTCTCCTGCATGCCGCAGTGGCACCCATAGCTCTACTCATCTCATCAAAAGATGCGCTCTGGGCACAGAGCTAGATAACAAGATAACATCAGTGGGTGTCTTAAAAGATATTTTTTTATTAATGTTTTCAATTATTTGTATATTTTAGGGTGAGATACTACAAGACCTTTAAGTTATATTGTAATAGTTTATTTATGAAACAAATAGAGAACAGTGCTAGCCTAAATGTATGATGATAAAGTCTTACTAAGCCTGTAAAACTGCATGTGCGTGTGTGTGTGTGTGTGTGTATGTGTATGTGTATGTGTGTGAGAGATAGTGTGTGTGAATGTGTGTATGCATGCTTGTGCGTGCATGTGTGTGTGTGCGTGCATTTGTGTGTGTGCATGTGTGTCTGTGTATATGTATGTGTGTGTGTGTGTGTGTTATCGAGTGGGTGTATACATGTTTTAACCAACCCCCAGAACGATAAATCTGGCTCCCTTGATATACTGGAGTATTTCAACCTCAGCAAAGATGTACTTGGCACCAAGAAAGAGTTTGCTGAGAGCTCCGAGGACAACGTAGGATTCATCACTGCAGACCAATTCAATCATATTCTGGCAGCCAACGGTCATTATGCTATTTGAATAATACTTTAAGAACATAGAGAGATAAACCATGTTATCCTGTCTTAAAAGGAGTAAGATTTGACATGCACAAATCGCTTTAAATTGCCACTATATGAGCAGGTTGTATGCACAAGCTAGAGCAGGCTGCAGTACACTTACCGGCCAAAGGGGATCTGCAAGCTCATGTTTTATTTTCTCTGGCATATGCGTCCGGTCCCTCTGCCATTCAGACAGATTTCAAACAGACCTGACCCGAGTCGGACCAGTCACAACCGTTTATCTAATATGGGGCAGGTTTATCACGATGATTGAACAGAGGGGTGCCCTATGGGAGGGCCATTTAGGAATATTCATAAACAACCAAGATGGCTGCCATTGATGCCTTACACGTTTCGTTACTACGATCTATTCAATTTCTTCCCAAAGCATTTTGGTCTTTGCCCATTGATAATGCCCTTTGGAAACCGAAAATTAACTGAGCCTCAACCGCACTTGTGTTGACCCATTCCTACACACTACAGCATTCCTTCACATTGTCAACATGTGTAATAATAATAACTACACATTAATTCACCTTCTGGTGTAGCTATCTGTTGTGTTGTAATTGTCCTTAACGTAATTGTTAAAAGTGTACCGTAATCAATATAGTATTTGTTATAGTTGTACTGGTAATAGTACAAACAACAAAACACCCGAATGGCACAGATCATATTGTTTTTTCCTCTTTCCTCAGTTCATCCAGGCAGTTATAATGTGAAGCCAACCACAACCACATCCCCAAGACATTTCTTTAACCTTGTATTTACTTTAGACGTTTCAACATAATCAATTGTTATTTTGTGTGAAGTTGTTACTTTCTTCAAGTTTGTCAATATTCCTAATACAATCAGCTGTGTGATTTGTTTTCTGAATATGGCAAAAATATTTAGTCAGGACAATGCCCGTTGTAATGGAAACGTGTTCACACTTGATTAACAGGTCAGTTGTTCAATATAATAAAGTTGATCAAATAAAATAACATTTTGTGGAACAAAAATTCTGTGACATTGAGCAACTCCTCTTGCCTGGCTTTTTGTCTCATAACGTAATAAGATTAATTAGACAATATTACATGTTACATCCCTTGTTACATAGTTATTACTATAATTAACAACGACACTATATGTGTTATGTAATTAGTGTAGGCCTACTTTCATCAACTGCATGAACTTCAGCTACAATTGTCCCACATTTGTATTGCTCAAATTGATTGTTTTGGAGAAAAACAACACGAACAATCCGTCTGACAATGTCGATTCAAATAACATTGCTTACCTAGTTACTTTCAGTTCATGTCATGTATTCATATTTAGTACACACATCATATGTGTGTAATGTGTGTGGTTCCTGATTATCAAAGTTAAATAATACATTAATAAATTGTGTATGATTAAGACCTCCTTTTTCCCTATATAACCAATACCACACATCGCAGATGCAGTGTGGTTTCTCACCAGCAGGTGGAGCCAGAGACCTAATCTTGGCCATCGGATGGCTCCAAACCAACAAGTATCACATTGCATCTGTTTCAGAGTTTCTGAAATCTGGAAACTGTTAACAACAACCTTTAATTAGCATGTTGTGCTGTGTATGTATTTATGACAACCAATTATATGCACATTTAGGTATTGTTTGCTCGTGCTCTTACAAATGCTCATTCAAATTAAACTTGATCCAACCAAAAGCATATATGTTTACAAAGAATCTGGTAACACTTTATTATTGGTCCAAAAAACGGTAGACAAAATGTTCGATATTGAAATAACGATCCCATCAAAAAGCAACAAAAATGCATCTCCAAATCCAAGATATTTTCTGCTATATTTTACAATCGCGCTATGTTCCTTGGATTTTAACAAAAGTTAAATGAACTTTGATATACTCCCCTCCAAGGTGCTTTCAGCTCCACAATGACCTGTAAGGCATTTGTTCAAACCTTCGAAAAGACTAACACCGTTCAGTTATTGCACACAATTCTCAATGCTAGGATTTCCTTGCAACACTGGAGTCACTTCTAACATAAGTTTAGAGCAAATAGTTTTTATTAACGTGTGATTTGACGAAATAGACTCACAGGCATCAACATAGAGAGTCATGCGCATAACACACTAAAGGTCTTCGTCATCGTCATCATCATCGTCTTCTTCATCATCGTGCGTGGCTGAACCGATCTTTATGACCAGGATGTGCAGGATGAGCTAAGAAAAGATTTAATATCCTGAGTACACATATTTTGGGGCTGATTTATTGTATTGTGTGTGTGTGTGTGTGTGTGTGTGTGTGTGTGTGTGTGTGTGTGTGTGTGGGTGGGTGTTTGCTATAGATTGGGCTTATTTAGACGTCAGAGTTGTAATAAAGTGCTCTTTGAGAAGACGCAAATATCACAACACTGGCCCTTGAGGCTTAAGGGTCTCACTAAACACAGAGCCCTGCTCTTTGTTCTACACAACCAGCAAACACACACACCCACGCAAATATATATACGTGTGTGTGTGTGTGTCCCTGTTTTTTCTTGGAGCCAAGTAGTGACTGTGATAACATGGGGACGAGCAGAGGAATAAAGTGAACTTTAACCTCTAATGATGTACAGTTTAGTCACCTTTTATTAAGTATTTAACTGTCCTGGTGTCTACTCTCTGTTATTTGGTCTGTGTTCTCTACTCTCTGGTCTTTGGTTAGTCAGTTGATTGAGGTATAGACAGTTAAAAAAATAACAAACTTCTGTTTATATAGGTAAGTTGATACATAGATCAGATTAGATATATAGATACATAGATGAAACCAGATGGATAAATAGATAGATACATAGATATACAGATGAATAAATAGATAGATACATAGATACCCAGATGGATAAATAGATAGATACATAGATACATTGATACACAGATGGATATATAGATAACACAGAGATATGATGATGGAGCTTTTATTGTGGCTGTACGTGTAAGTTATTGCCTGAGGTCAGGAAACAGGTTTTACTGGTGAATTATAGCTCTGATAAGTCTTAACGAGCAGAGGGTCGTTAAAACAACCTAATTGGAAAATTAAACTGCTCTAGTGGTTCGACTCTCACTGGTGACCCTGATCCCTTCTGTATCTGTGTGTTTTAGTGTGTATGTGTGTGTGTGTGTGTGTGTGTGTGTGTGTGTGTATGTGTGTGTCTGCATGTGTGTTGCCTGCTTGAATGTGTTTGCTTGTGGATACGCAAACCTCTGTTTGTGTGCCCATTTGTGGTCTTATATGCGTGGGTGTATTTTAACCTGCCATTGTGTTTCAAAAGTATGCCTTTCTGAATGAATGAAACTGAGGAGGATGTTTTTCCTCTAAAGGTTTGTGTGTGTGTGTGTGTGTGTGTGTGTGTGTACATATGGGTGTTTACATACACATGTTTGCAGGAGTAGGTGTAGAGAGGCGAGATTTTGTGTCTACATGCGCACCAATCCAGTTAGCCATTAACACAGAGGCCATCTTGTATTACCTACCTCCCTTGTTTGATTTGAAGTAAAAAAAAAAAAAAACTTCTCTTGTTTTTTTTACAATCCTGCCTCCTGAAAGCACTCTTCCTCCTTGTCCCCCCACACCCTCCCTGTCACCGATACGCCTGCACATGAAAGCCTCGCACTGTTCATGCAACAATGGATGGCTTGTGTGCTGTGTTGCTACCTTAAAATGCTACCTTCCCTGTCTTTCCACTATTGGAGAATCATTAGAAAAAGAAGTCTGAGGAATTATTGGAAGAAGAGTGAATGTTTGACATTTAAAATCACACGGACATGATCGCTAAACCAACCAAAGGGTTTGAAAAAGGGATTTGGATGAATTATTGATGAGTCAAAAATATCTTAAGATGCACTTTATTAACCCCAGATGGGACATTTGGATACATAAAGCAAGGTTTTTCATCTTAAAAAAAAAGAAGTGATCTTGTTTTTCCTCAAGTCAAGTTAAGTTAAGTTATTAAGTTAATGGTCAATGTTTTGTTGCTAGCACAACAGAGGCGATCGATACTGGTTGTCAGGTGAAGCTTAATGTGCGCTACTCATAACCACTATCAGCAGTGAAAGAGTGTTATCTGGGGATCTCTAGTGTTTATCCAGTTTCTCCATTGAAAGATGGATGTAGACTCTCAGAGCTGGGACTCGGGTCAATGTTTACCTCTCACCTCTTTTATCGACCAGGGGGCCGGTATGGCCTGCACCGAGGGGCCTACACCCATGAGGCCCCTGGCTTCTCCAGAGCTCTCGCCCTGGCTCTCTCTCTCCCCCTTCCCCAACTCCATTCAGAAAAGGTGAGGTCGTTAGGATACAGGTGTATTTGTAA